>JBBBDQ010001908.1:3232500-3400000 GCA_037127315.1 Ascarosepion bandense
TTTCTTTCAATCCATTCTTAAGGAATCTAACAGATATCTATCTAATACAAAGAATACATGTTTAGAAAGATCAGTCATAGATGAGAATGAAGTACCTCCCCGCTGCAATGGCTAATCGCACAAAGGTGAAGACGTTAGAATTTCTACTAGACACATACACATGCACAATCACGAATATACATTACCATCCGATGTCTGCTTATACATAAAAGAATCTTCCCAACTTACATACACATAGAATTATTTACGGTCTAATGTACGTGACTGACTAATACCTGAATTTCTGTCTTTTTGTTTGCTTTCTCTCGGTCTTTTACGAAGATTTAATAAAAGTGAAACATGTGAGATTGATATCAGTTACGTATCATACATGATACACGCTTGTCTCGAAAGAGACATGACTGACTGGGCAGACGATTTTCCTGAAGTATGTTGCCATTACTTTCCGCGGTAGACTAGGCTATAGAACCCCGTCTGTTCTGTTATTTAACCCATAACTGGAGGGAAAAGACAGATTAATACCTTTTGTAAGGGTATTCACGCGTAAGTGATAGCAACGAATTCAACTGGAATTCGAATTTGGCTTCCCGATTTCTTGTTCTGGTTCAGTGCACCACAACGCACATACGTTTCCTCTTTGTTTTTTATTTTATTACCGTATCTGATTCCGATCCATATTTTGATATGCATTTTATATTTAACTATATATATATATATATATATATATATATATATATATATGTGTGTGTGTGTGTGTGTGTGTGTGTGTGTGTGTGTGTGTGTGTGAAAATGTATGATTGTGGCATTTAAATTAATAATAGACCTCGTCCGAAGCAATACTAAACAAAATTGTAGAGCAAAAACTTCATGGAGGAATTTACTCGATCGTCCGTAATAAATGTTACACAAAATCAAGGAATCTAGATAAAAGGTTATATGAACATAAAAGGGGCATTTTACAAAAAAAAAAAAAATAATAATACCCCGAATGAGTTGGTTGCTCGCGGTAACGAGACTGAGCACAACTTTTAACATAGTCAATGCTACTCTGAACAAGAAACACTTTACTACGACTAAAATGTTGAAAGAGTGGCTTGATCGCAAGGTCATCTGCAGTAAATTTCATCCCGGTTTCTCATAACATTTTTACCATTCCTAGCAGATCTTTTAATATCACAATGATGAATATCTAAATCTAATAAAAGTGATGAAAATAAAAAGAACAAAAGAATTTACATGTAATCGGCTAGATTATATATATATATATATGCTAATAATAACTACTTAGACTCTGTAAGAATGCACTCCGTAAATTTATGCCAATATAAACTCTCGAAAAAACCATTAACAAACAGAACCTAAATCCGTTACAATCCGGCGTACTAAGTCGTCGGATAGATGGGGAGAAAAAAAGAAACCAGCGGAACAAGAACAAACCATTCAAGATTCCGCAGTAATATATATATATATTTCATTAAAAATTACAGACAAGGTATTATCATTAAGTTTTTTATATAATTTTTTATGTGTTCTTATGATTCTTTCTTTTCAGAAATCAAATTTTATAAGAATTGTCCAAAGATCTTGCATTTTCTAGCGCTTTCGGTTTTATTTTTAGCCATTATCAAGAAAGAATTTTGTTTTAATTGTAAATAAATATGTGTAAAGTTTTTTATATATATATATATATATATAGTCATGTGTATGTAAAGTTCCGAACACGGTAATCACTTAATAGCATCATCCTCATTCAAAAGAAAATTTAAAACAATGGAGGCATTGCTAATAAAAAAAGAGAAAGTAACAACAATTATGAACCTAGTAAGAAAGTGCTTAATCAAAATAAATAAATTTTGAATAACGCATTGTATAAATAAAATTCCTCTTTATGGTATGCCAGATTGAGATATTTGACCCTACTCTTATCTGGATGACCTAAAAAAGAAGAAGAAGAAGAAGAAGAAGAAGAAGAAGAAGAAGAAGAAGAAGAAGAAGAAGAAGAAGAAGAAGGGGAGGTTAAAAATGAAAAAGAAGAAGAAGAAGACAGGTGTCTTTTATACATGAACCAGGTGTGTACTTTAGTTGTAATTTGTTGCAAGCTAAAACCATTGGCCACACACAAACAAACTCACTTTCGCTTCATTCAGCCAAGGTCTATAAACATATGCCAATCTCTACGCACAGTTCAGTGATTTCTTGAGTTGTCTCGCTTTCATTATCTCAAACGAAACGTAAGTTCTTTCCTGTTTCGTATCGATACAGCCCAAGTAATTTGTAACTGCTCAGTATATACACCTGTAGTTTTGGAACATTGAAGCTGTTTATACAATAAGCTGTTTAAACTCTACGGGGTTCCGGTTAAGAATAACATTGGAAAAAGAACTTCTCAGATAACGAAAATACAACAGAAACTTTTTAACATCACCTGGCACGTTTTCTTTAATGAATTTTCTGTTTGATCTTCAAGTTTGTTCTTTGTTTTTAATGTACATTCTTTTTCACTCATCTTGTTTCTTTTTTTTTTTTTTTTGTTAATTACCTGGCCGTAAGCGATCAGGGATCTCCACAGCTCTTATTTCTCTAATCTGCATAGATTGTCATGATTTCTTGAGAAATATAGTGGAGTGGTTTTCAGTTACCTTTTTCACGGTTTCGAATTAAGTTTTCTTTCTCTTAAAAAGGCTGCCACTTAAGGCTTGAGATGCAGTCTGCTCTGTTGTTTTACCCATAGCTTGGGTAGGGAGAGATGGATTCATGCCTTTCCAAAAACAAGTATACAAAAGAGGATATAGATCACTAGGAATTTGAAATTAGATGGTTTGCGTTTTAATAAACACGCTTGAATCTGCTTAGTGTTTTTCAAATTAAATTTACAGCATATTTTCTGTTATTTAAAAAAGTATTAGTCATTTGTTTGTTTAACGACATATCAACACCTTATGGGTCATTTAATGCCGACATTTAATTTTCTTGTGAGCATTAGTAATTTCTTTTACAAAAATGTATTGATGGTAATTTTATTTTTACTATGAAAATGTATTGCTTGTATTCTTACTATAATTTTTTTTATACTTTCATAGTGTTTTAAAAATACCTGGGAAGTGTTCTAACAGAATACAGAAATTGCAACACTGAGATCCGAAGGCAAATTGGCATGGCCAAAGATGCATTCTAAAAGCTGAGCAGAGTATTAAGAGGCAGGAACATTTCGCTGAAATCAAAGAAGAGAGTGGTGGATTGTTATGTGATGTCTGTTCTCCAATATGGCAATGAATGCTGGAAAATCTTCTGAAGATGAAGAGGGGACTTGAATCAACCAGAATGTAGTTGTACAGAAGGATGTTGAGGATACTATGTCGCGAACATGTGAGCAACGATGAAGTTTTGGTACAGGATGGAAACGAGAAGAAAACTAATACTTAACACAAGGAAAAATGTTGAAATTACTGAAATATGCAATGAGGAAGAATGGCTTGGAGAAATCGATACTCACAGATCAGATAGAGGGAAAGAGAAACAGAGAGAAGCAACGCGTAATATGGGCTTGAGCATTGGATGGCAGTAGCAGGTAAAAAGAGTGTTAAGATCCACTAGGGATAGAAAGATGTGGAAGGCCATGATCGCCTACGTTCTGAGAGACACGGCACATAAAAAAAGAAAAAGTGTTCGGGTACCAGTTTAGGAGTTTTCTTATTTTTCTATATTTGGTACGTTAACAGGTGCTACAAGCCCGGATTAGGGTGAACGTGGGAACAATAGTAATTAAGAGGTCGTTCTACGATCCTCGAAACCTCCCGATCAGAGCCCTTGTTTCCGAATGTACATTTTCGTCATATGTGCATTAGAAATTTATTAGTGAGTGAAGAGTCCGTTTGTATTAAATATTTTTATCTATCTATCTATATATCTATCTATCTATCTATCTATCTATCTATCTTATCTATCCTATTCAGTATTCTATCTATCTATCTATCTATCTATCTATCTATCTATCTATTACAGTCCATTCGTATCTATCTATCTATCTATCTATCTATCTATCTATCTATCTATCTATCTATCTATTACAGCCCATTCGTATCTATCTATCTATCTATCTATTACTATCTATCTATCTATCTATCTATCAGTCCATTCGTATCTATCTATCTATCTATCTATCTATCTATACTATTACAGTCCATTCGTATCTATCTATCTATCTATCTATCTATCTATCTATCTATCTATCTATTAAACCATCTCTTATCCCTCCAGCTTTGCGTTATATAGCAGGAGATATTGAAATCTAAAGCATTGGTTGGCAACCAGTCTACCACAGAAAGTAATGGCAACCTACTGTGGGAAAAGCTTCTGCCTAGTCAGTCATGTCGATATACCCAAGCGTGTATCACGTATGATAATTAACTGACTGATTTTGATAAAAGAATTGAATAGCAGATCAGATTGGGTTTTATAGCCTTGGTTGGCAACCAGTCTACCGTAGAAAGTAATGGCAACCTATTTCGAGAAAATTTTCTGCCAAGTAAGTCATGTCAGGAAGGAGACATAATCGCACAAGCATGTATCACGTATGGTAATTAACTGACTGATCTTGATAAAAGAATTGAATAGCAGGGCAGATTTGGTTCTGTAACTTTGGTTGACAACCAATCTAACGTAGAATATAATGGCAACTTATTGCGAGAAAATCTTCTGCCAAGTCAGTCATGTCTCGAAAGAGACATGATCGCCCAATCTTGTATCTCGTATGGCACTTAACTGACTGACTAATGTTTTGTATAAAAAGATGAGAAAAAGCATTTTTAATTAAAACTAAGAATCTTTTCAAGTGAAATCTTTATATTTGGTCACTGCGTCCAGAGAATATGTCTTTAGTCAATTTTCTACGCCATTTTCTGTCTATTTATTACAGCTTTTAAAACCTTTTATGCTACCTACTTGGCAACTACTTTTGTTTGCAAAAGGTTGGTTATGGCTGACGTGAAGAAACAAACTGTTGTCATGTCAGCATATTTTTTCGTCTATACGCACGACGCATAACATCGTAAGTTACCCAATTTCAATCATTTAACTTACTGTTACCTGAAATTTTTTCTTTGTCTCTATTACTTTGATTATTCTAAAAACTAACACTAAAGTAACACATGTATACAAAAATAATATGTTATGAACCACAGAAAATTTTCTGGGGTGATTTTTTGATTGTTGTTTTCTTTTTCTTCTCTATATAATGTTTAGATCGTTGCATTCACAAGTAAAAAAGAGGAAGAAAAAAAATAACATGGTTTCATTTTTAATAAAATATAAAACGGTCCGATTTGGTTTTATTATCAAATTTACAGTTGATTTTGTATTAAAGTCTTTCGATGAATAAGATCACCAACGTTGGAAATGTATTACGATTTACTACAAACAAGTGAAGTAAACGTTCGTATCAAACATTTTCATTGTAAGTGTCATTTGATGTGACTGATGAGAAATTAATTTTCGGCGTTTTTGCCAAGCAATTTGTTTTAAGGAATTTTACGCGTTTGGTTCTCGTGCAATGATTAGGAATATGGTCTGGCAGATCATTACAATTGAGTAGCGAGTCCGAATCTCTTTGGCCGCTCATTTGGGCACTTCGAAGTAGTGTAATGATTAGCAAGCTGGTCTTGCTATATCAATCAATTGCAGCCAAATAGTGAGTCCAATCGTTACATAAATTTAATAAAACCCAACGTTATTTACCATGCAGATTAAAACGCACTGTTCAAGCATTTACTTTTATAAAGAGTGCTATATTTGTATATATATCGAGCGCGCGCACGCACGCACACACACACACATACACACACACACACAAACACACACACACATGTATATATATATATATCGAGCACACACACACACACACACACACACACACACACATATATATATATATATATATATATATATATATAACGGCTTGATGGTAAAATTCCAAAGAATGTCCTAATAATAATAATTATTGAAAATTGAATATTAAAACCGATCCAGCCAGAGGGCTCATAATGTTATCAAATAAATATTTGACCTACATAAACAATATCAGTCACGCGATTAATAGCAAAAATGACCCTTCTAAAAATAACTGTAATTGCCGAAAAAATAAAACTTGTTTATTAACTAGCCAATGTTTGTCCGAAAGTATTGTTTATAGATCTCGAATCCATTGGAATGATAATTATGTTAAACTTTACTTTGGAAGCACTTCTAACAGGTGGAAGATAAGATTTAACACCCACATGTTGTCTTTAAACAACAGTAAAGGCAGAAAATTAAAAAACAGCAACAAGAACTTAATTATTAAACATCGTAGCTAAATTCAAACATAACACTGGAAAATAAATGTAATCTATGCCTCTTAGAAAAACTTGTCAAACCACATGAATAATCCTAATTTGCTTAATAAAAAAAGTGATTTAATAACCATAGTCATAGGAAAAAATACTTATTTAAATTCTTAGACCCAGATTGATATAGATTCCTCTATATGTTTGCCTATTTCTTTCTTTCTTTTTATTATTTATGAATTAAACCCCTTATATTTTTGCTCCTTAAATTGTTTAATTTTTAATTATTAATTCTAAACTTTACTTCTTATTTTTATTTTATTTTATCTTATTTTTATTTGAAAATTTTCAACATTTTTAAAATTTTATTTTACCTACATTTTTTATGTACATGTAATATTTGAACATTTAAATTTGAAGACTCATGATGTACGCTCCTTTGATTTCTTCTCCTTTGCTTTTTGATAATATTTTTTTAATTTTATTTTAAATTTCTAAATTTTAAATTCTAATTGGAAATTTTTATCTATATGTAACGGTAGAGTATTTAAATTTCTAATTATGTCATTAAAAAAAAACAGTAACTTAACTTTATATGATTTAATTTCCATGAACACCGAGAGAACTTAAATTCAAATTTATTAAACTGTCATTGTGAAATATGCACCTGATGATTGCATAACGCATGAAACTTCGAGTCGTGCCATAGACGTAGGGTAATATATATATATATATATATATATATATATATATATATATATATATGTGTGTGTGTCTGTGTGTGTGTGTGTGTGTGTGTGTGTGTGTGTGTGTGTTAAAAACAGAAATAATGATTGTTCCAAACAGAAAAACTGGTATAGAAGAAAAAAGTGCGAGAAGCCGTGGACATTTTGTTTAAAGTGTCGATTATTGTTGTCATTGTTATTAGTATTACTTGCTTTTTGTATGACATATCAAGTGTCCATAATGCTATTTGTGTCGCTACACGTGTTTCGAGTCTAAAGTTGACCCTCTTCAGGCGAATAAACTTGTGACTTTACATATCGAGATACGTTTGTTTTATAAATATTTTGCATTTTTTTGAACAGCACGTGCCCACACTTAGTAAATAAAACGCGATAGCATAGTGGTTATTTTAAGTTGGAGATTAGTTATTGCCATCTGCTAAGTGAGATCAAAGATATCTCTCTTTTTCAATTCGTTAATTCATAGTTAATTAAATGTGACATGCCAGAACTCGACGTAATATAAAAATAAATAAATTAGTTAATTAATAATAATAATAATAATAATAAAGAATCTGTTCATCTTCATATTTGTGGAATATTTAAGATCTTCAAGAATCTATAATTATATAGTAATCACTTACATGACGAAACAGGGTTGCCAGATAACATTCTTTTATTAATTTTATTAATTTTGGAAAAATGTATGTTAATTTGCTTGGATCACTGATATCTTCGCAAAATATTTTTTCAATGTAAGGACGTTAGCGATCACGTCTCTCCACAATTTTTCTTTAGACTATCTCTCCCAAATTCTCTTCTACCATTCATTTCCTCAAACTCGACATGTAAGTTATCTGCTACTTTCCTTTGTTCGCCTTGCTTTTAATATGTCCTGTAAGTATCAAATTTTGTAAACAATCTTTCCTTAACTGTCTCTTTCTGATGTAAAATATAAGTTTCTTTTCAGCTTCCATTTTTCTAAAACTTCATGTTCAGCCTACGGTATTCTCAGCATCCTTCTGTAGAACCATATTTTTCATGCCTTAAGACTTTACTTAATCTATGAGAGGATTATTCAGTATTTACTGGCATATAAGAGGACCATTTATTACATAGCAGTTAAGTACGTTTTTCTTCTTTTCCAACAATTTTTTCTATTTCTTGATACTTTATTTAGCTTTTTTTAGAAAGCTCCTTTCATCATTCGGTGCGCCTTTGGATTTCGGTATTGCACTTTCGGTCCTTTGTTAATTTTTTTCATGTATTTAACTTGTATTAGTTGCATTTTGGTATCTTCAAATTGTAATTTTTATGTTTTTGCTGACTTTAATTTGGGAATATTTTGATTGAAAAGAATTTGGGAAATCATATATATATATATATATATATATATATATATATATATATATACTGTAATGGTTGTTACAATGTTTTTAAATTCATAGTATCACTACACAAAAAATTTCTCATGTTTCGAAGGCAGCCCATTAGGTTTTGGCTTCATCCTCAGGTGATTTTTTTAGAAATGAGAATTATCCAGTTGAAAAGAACGTTTATTTGTGTTGGATTTGTTATTTTTGGGTGTTAGAGGGGTTGGTCTGTATTTTGAGTTCCGTTGACCTTTTTACTGGTCTTAGGGTTAAGTGTTTGTTTTTGGCAGAGTTCATGATAGGTTAATCTATTAATCTTGAAAGGGCTGGTGCTGCTGGCGCCTTTGGTTTAGGGGTTGGTAGGTGTTATATATATTTGTATATATAAGTATAAATAATAATTTAACTTTATAAGATTTAATTTCAATGAACATCTATTAAACCGTCATAACGCATGAAACTCAGAGTCGTGCCATAGACGTAGGATAATATCTGTATTTAGAGAGATAATATATATGTTTACATATATATATATATATATATATATATATATAAACACACACACATACATATGTATATTTATATATATATATGTAAACATATATATATATATTTGATTTTCTAAGTGCCGCTTAGGTGTGGCACAAGCCTGAAAGTATGGGATACCCAGTGAGTATCGAACTTACTCAGTTGTAATAAGTTCTAGTAAGACAATCTTGCTAACCATTACACCACACCGAGGCATATATATATATATATATATAGTGTTTATTGTCATCCGCAGACAGATCTGTTTCGCCGTATCACAGCTCATCAGTACGGTTAGACTCCGATTGCTTTTTTACCCAGGATTGAAACCCGACCGAAATTGCGTCAGTCGGCGACTCTACCCCCGGGCGTTCGGTGGAAGTAGGCAGACTTTTTAGCGCATATCATTATACGCACCCAATAGCTAGATCGCTCTAATTCATTTCACTGAATGAGCGATGCGTACATATCAGCGTGAGGTGTAGATATAGAAGAATCCAGAGAAGTGTCCTGTACATACAGTGGTAGGATAACTTTCTAAGAGGACTCTAAATATATTTGTATATAAATACATAGAGAGCAAATATAACAAAAAATTAAGGCAGACACGTTATTTCATGGTAAATCAGAAATATAAGCTTATTTCAGGCGAACCATCGTCAGCTTCGGTCTTTATTGTATAGAAGATTTTACACGAAGTCGTATAAAATCTTCTGTACAATAAAAAACGAAGCTGATGATGGTTCGCTTGAAATAGGCTTATATTTCCGATTTACCATGAAATAACGTGTCTGCCTTCATTTTTTTCTTATATATGTGTGTGTGTGTGTGTGTGTGATATACTATTCAGTAGGTATATGTAATATACTATAAAGTAGGTTTACAGTAAGTATTATACAAGTATTATAATAATTATTATAAGATTTAATTAATATTAGAGTTTATTTAATTCATTAAGATAATTTTTAATATTTTTATTTTCATAATTTTTATTATAATATATTTATTATGACTTTTGTAATAAATAATAATGATACATGTTTCTCAAATAAAGGAATGCGTGGATGACAGGGGACAAACAGTTTGGATATTTGAGGAGTTGATGTATTTATTATTCATATATTTTTATTCATATGTTTAATATTGATATGTTCATTATTTATAAGTTTATTATTGATATGTCTGTATAATCAATGCAATAGGTTTTGTGCGCACGTTTCGTTTTCCATGACTGTAGTCCTACTTTTATCACTTATTATATACTAGCAGTATAGCCCGGCGTTGCTCGGGTGTAATGAAGGCTTTAAAACTAATCCATGGTCCTGGAGCTCAGACTCTTTGGACGTTGGCACGAAAGACTAAAAAGCAATAGTTGTTTCCAGTTAAAGCGAAACCGTAGACTGAAAGAAAAATGAATGGATGTAAGTCAAATTTTGATTTCCTGGTATCGATATCAAATAAGTTTTTTCGTCGTAAACTGAATTTTGA
This sequence comes from Ascarosepion bandense, assembly GCA_037127315.1. NCBI lineage: Eukaryota > Metazoa > Mollusca > Cephalopoda > Sepiida > Sepiidae > Ascarosepion > Ascarosepion bandense. The sequence goes on from JBBBDQ010001908.1 coordinate 3,242,935, forward strand.
AGGCTAAATAAGTCCTCTGAGTAAATGGTATCATGACTGAGACTAAGAACTACAATTATACCTACTTAGAGCCAAACCCGAAGCAAAAACTAAAATAATAGGGCTAAAAAATACAGACATACAGGTAGATAAACAGACACACACACATTCCGGTAGTGCCATATCGCGCATGGACGGGCGTCCCTTCATGAACTTCCGGTGGGCAACCCCGAGGCCACATTATGCTGCAGGCTGCGCCAGTCTCCATTCCTCACATGCCGCAAATAGTAAACAACTAATTCTGCCCTAGTCCTCTCTCCTCAACCAAAACACCATGAAAAATAACAAACAAAATACCAAAATCAAACGAGCTACTCGGAAAACGCCCAAACCTGTCTGTGTCTCTTTCACTAACATACGCGGTATCCGCACTAACTTTTATAGCGTAGAAGCATTCCTCCAAACTAACTCACCTGATATCTTAGCCCTATGTGAAACTAACCTTGACCCGTCTATCCTCTCTTCTGAGTTCTATGTTCCTGGTTACCTTCCCCTCTTTAGGAAGGACTCCAACGTCCATATGCATGGGCTTGGTGTATATGTCAGTAAACCCCCCCCCGCTAGCTAGAGTAACATCTCTCGAATCCCTGGACCAGTCTTTCATGGGCTTCCGTCTCTCACGTCTAAGCTCTGTTAGCTATCTCTTCTTCCTCTGACTGTTCGGTACTTGACAGCATCTCTGACAATATCGACAAGGCCATTTCTTCGCACCCATCTGCCCATATTTTCGTGTTTGGCGACTTTAACGCACACCAAACTAAGTGGCTGGAAAACTCTGTAACCGACCCTGTTGGTGTCCACACCTTTAATTTTTCAATCTCCCAATCCCTTACGCAAGTGGTGGACTTCCCCACGCGTTTCTCCAATAGCCCTAACGGAAGGGATTCGCTACTAGACCTCTACTTCACTTCCACCCCAAATTCTTGCTCCACCAGACAGCTCCGCTTTCTTGGAAATTCTGACCACGCCTTAGTTTCTGTCAACATCTAGTTCCACTCCACTTCTACCCAAGAAACCCAGACCAACAGAATATCCTACTGCTATCAAAGAGCAGACTGGGATTCGTTCCGTGACTTCCCATCGAAGACTGCATCAGAGGTCTCCTCCTGGGTTAAGGCTGGCATCGATGCATTCATCCCTGCCAGGAAATTTCAGCTTAAATCCCATTCGTCTCCCTGTTTCTCGGCCGCTTGCTCGGCCGCCATTGCCCACCGGAATCACTTCTTCCGGCTTTATCGTAGCCACGCGTCGGACCAAAACTGGCGCCTTTTCGCCTCAACTCGTAATAAGTGTAAAAAGATACTTAACGAAGCTAAGATGCTGTTTGCTGCTAGAATGAAGGCGCTTAGCAAGAGTAAGTCCTCAATACCCCCCACTAATAAACGAGTTTGAGGTCCTCACCACCTCAGCGGACAAGGCTGAATGCTTTGCCCGTAGATTATCGACCAATTCGACTCTGGATTCGTCTCGAATCCATACACCCGATTTCCCATCTAGAACTGAGGCCCAACTGAATGACGTCCACATCACGCCCTCGCTGCTTTCTAGCATAATCTCAAAATTGGACCATTACAAAGCAAGTGATGGGGATGGAATCCCAATCATAGTTTTGAAGAATTGTGCCACTGAACTCTCCTCTATCCTTTCTAAGCTCTACAACCTCTGCCTGTCTTCCTCCTGCTTTCATGCCTGTTGGAAGTCTTCTTATGTGTTCAAGAACACTGGTGAACCATCGGACCCCGCAAATTATCGCCCCATCAGCCTTCTTCCGATCTTCGGCAAAGTGTTCGAAGCCATTATCAACGCCGAGGTCGTTCAGCATCTCACAGCCCACGGGCTCCTCTCGGACAAACAGTATGGTTTCCGCTTCACCAGGTCTACTGCTGATATGCTAACGACCATCACCGAGTATATACACCTGGCTCTCGACAAGAATGGTGAAGCCCGAACCGTCGCCTTGGATATCTCTAAAGCATTCGACAGAGTATGGCATGCCTGCCTTCTACGGAAACTGCGAAGCTATGGCATAACTGGACTTTTGTTGGACTTAATCCGGTCATTCCTCTCTAACCACACACTGAAGGTGGTATTAAACGGACATGTCTCCCAGAACTACCCTACAAACGCGGGTGTACCCCAAGGCTCTATCCTAGGTCCTACGCTCTGTCTAATCTATATCAATGATATCCCCGACGCCATAAGATCACAAGTAGGCATGTACGCCGATGATACCACAGTTTACTCTCGCCTCGATCAAAAATCTGGTGTTAGTGACAAGACGAACCTCGCTGCCGAGCTTGAGAAGGACCTCCAATCCTTGGTGGATTGGGGTAAGAAATGGCTCGTAAAATTCAATTCTTCCAAAACGAAGCTGCTGTCAATTAACCACCACAGACAACCGCACCTCCCTCCCATTAGTATGGAACAGGCTTGCCTCCCAGAGAGTAAATCACTACGCCTGCTTGGCCTGACACTGTCAGCGGACCTCAAGTGGAATGACTACGTCGAATCCATTGCTAAATCCGCAGCTATGAAAGTCGGCTCTCTGTGCAGAGCCCGGAAATTCTTTCCGCTTGAATCTATCCTGCAATTATATAAATCCACCATCCGCCCGTATATTGAGTACTGCTGCCATATCTGGTCGGGTGCCCCTTCTATTCTTCTCGGGGTTCTTGACAAAATACGAACTAATACGCACATTTGTGTCAATTTCAGGACAGTCAGTCAGTCAGTCAGTTAAGTGCCATACGTGATACACACTTGGGCGATCATGTCTCGAAAGAGACATGACTGACTGGGCAGAAGATTATCCCGCAGTAGGTTGCCATTGCTTTCTGCGGCCGACTGGTTGCCGACCAAGGCTATAGAACCCAATCTGTCCTGCTATTTAACCCTTAACTGGAAGGAAGAGACGGATTAATTCCTTTCCTAAGGGTATTTGCGCGTAAGTGAATACAATGGAATTTGAACTCGGCTCGCCGGTTTCTCATTCCGAGCCGATATCCACTGTACCACAACGCACATTCAGCCTTCAGGACAGTGGGAGGATTAAAAAGAGTTAGATGATATATCCAGTCAACATCATGAATTTTAGAGTGATCACTAGTGATGACGACGTTATGGGTCATTCATCTTCTCAAAGAGGCCTATAATAAGTACCTTGAGTAGGTAGTACTACCCTGTCATGTGGGTGGCTGTTGGAAAACCCTATACCTGGAAACAAGACTCTATACTATGCAACACAAACAGGAGAACCCAGTCGCGGCGATTTTACGGAATAAATTCACTGTGTGTAATTTTGGTAAATATTTTCTGTTAAAATAAGATCCAGTGTAATTTTCATTTTTACGTAATTTTGACGAAAACGGCCTGTATAATATATATATATATATATATATATATATATATATAATTTAGTGTATCGAGGCAGCAGATAATTTTCTAAACATGTTTCTTATATTTAACAGTATATGTTTAGAAAAATTTATATAAATAAATATATTGTGTTTAATTGTGATAATGTTTAGCGCCAATTTTGTTCTTTTCAGTGGTTTTACTGATAAAATCTATTTTGGCAAGCAAGTTTTTTATCGTAAAGTGCTCGATATCGTGGTGTAGACAGAGCGTTGATAAGTACAAAGAGCTTGTCTTTTGAACAGAACAGATTCTTGCCGACTTCGAAGTTTCGTGAAGACACAGTTATGTTGTTCCCACTCTCATGAAACGGCTATACATATTTAGCATAAAATAATTCATAGTAAATAAATGAAAAGCAGTTATATCCTGGCTCCTATTTTTACAGAAAGAATCCGCTTTTAAGGAAAAATAAATCAAGTGTAATATAGCAACTATACTTATATAACAAACATAAAAGTTTTAAGCATTCCATATTTATCGTTAGACGTGATCAGTATCAGGGATAAGACGAAAAGTAGATAGTGAAGTTAATACAGAGTGGTGAAAATCTTTTTCATGCTTAAGTACATTCTTCAAGCTATACATACATACATACATACATACATACATACATACATACATACATACATAATAAAACATATATACAGAAAGTATATACACACTAACCAAATAGTACCTAGTTGGACCAGCAAACGATAGTTTGAAAAAGTGCTCAATGCACAACCAACCTAAGTCAACTGAATATGACGAGTTTACAATATGTTAAAGAACAGAACACACACCACTTACTTGCTATCCAGGTTTCGATCACGTCAGATCACTTAAGGCAAAGACCTTCGTGGTCGAAACCTAGGTAGAAAGTAAGTGTTGCATATTTTGCTTTTTAACAGATAATATATAATATATATGTAATATATAATATATTCGTATCATACATATAATATGCTCGTGTCATATATATATATATATATATATATGTGTGTGTGTGTGTGTGTGTGTGTGTGTGTGTGTGTGTAAATATCTAGCACCTGACGAAGGCTGGAACGTACAACGACTTAAACGTCGTAAACATGGCAATATAGATGAGGACAATAGATCGAACATTGTAAATAATATATATATATATATATATATCCTAGACCGGATGTCAAGGTTAGATCGTGTCATATAAATAATATTATACACACACACACACACACACACACACACACGCACACACATATGTATATATATATATATATATATATATATATATATATATATATATTTCGTTTCGGCCGTTGTGCACTCCAGCCTTCTTCAGTAATCGTAATAAAGGTTTCGATTCGAAAAACTTGTGTCTAAGTGTGTTTGCCAGTGAGTAACAAAAATATTAGATGTTTATTATGAATATAAATATATCTAAGTGAAAATAATGTGTTAAACGTATTGAAACTATAAACCAGTTAAGTGTGTGTATATGTTGGTAACGCTAGTATGTGTGAATGACAGTAACGAAATACATTTCTGTTCAAAATACGTAAACAAGTATTGTACACACGTGACAAGTGATGGAACGAATTTTCTTTTTGAATAAAATGAGAGAATCAGTTATAAATGTATGTGTTGAGAGAAATGATGCGTGAATATGTGCGTTTATAAGTGAGTAAAGTTAATATGTGAAATGAGGGATACACGTGTCAAGTAATGAAACGATTTTCTACTCGAAATTATGTAAGAGAATCATGTATGAATGTATGCATATGAAAGAATCATGTATGAATGTGTGCGTAAAAACGAAATGTATTTCCGTAAAATCATAAAAACGAAATATATTTCTGTTTAAAATCCTAGTGAAAATAATGTATAAAAGAATTAAGCGAACTTTTTACGAATAAAAAGTAAATTTTTGAAAAATAATATGTTGACGGTAAGAATCTTTCAATGAAATAATAAAATACTAAATATCTATGTATTAAAATTATTACCATAACATAATTAAGTAATAATATACGAATAAGAAACATCCATATAAATTACCATACTAAATCATTGTAATATTAAAATTAATCAGTATAAATGATATACAATAATAATAATAATAATAATAATAATAATAATAATAATAATTTTTATTGATACAACTCATCCAGAAGGATGCAAAGGAGGAAAGATGTAATAACCTTCTGTGCTCGATAACAGCGACCGGCAAATTGCAGCCGTTTCTGCTTAAGCTTAAGAGATAATCCGGTGATATCTTAACCCTCTAGGGCCATTCGTTCATATTTGATACAGTATTTCCATATAAGGAAACATTTGGTATTTCCCTATAAGGAAACATTTGGTATTCATTGACTGAGCAGTCAGTACTGCTTTCATTTGAAATTTATAAAATATTTCTCTTAAAAAATTTTTCAGGAAAATATTTCTTTCAAGGCTTGTTTTCATACTGTATCAAATATGATACGAATGGCCCTAGAGGGTTAATGTTCTGCGGGATAACTTATGTATTAGATTTTTCTCAGTATGTTGTTATAAGTTCCATCAAGTCATTTCTCTAAACCAAAGAGAAGAACCGGCTCAGTCAATACTTGGAATGTTCGAGCCTTTAAGGAACATACAAGGTTAAAGCTCCAGATTTATTTATATCACGTTTGTTCATGTATCCCAAGTAAGAGCTTTTTGCATGCGAAGGTCTTTTCCCAAATCTTCTACATACGATCCAAGACATTTGATGTTCTCAGCCTTCTTGATTGATTGAGATATTTGAATTCAATTGCCTCTGCGGATGTTGTAATGCTTTGCTCTCATTGCAGTAGAGGCTGATCTGGTTAGCTGCTAACTCAAGTGACTGCAACAAAGACTCTGCTTTCGTAATAAAATGTGAAATCAGGGCGAGAGCATCAGCAAAATTCAGATCGGTCAAATATTCTGCACAATGACGACTCTCTGGCCTGGTTTTAGAAGGAGCTTCTTTTTCTTCATGCTATCTAAAGAAATGTGCAGAACATAGTCAAGAACCAAGAAGAAAGAGCTATGTGTGCTGCCTTGCTGAATATTTGTCCAGGTTAAGAACGGGTGAAGATTATAGTGGTCGGAATAGCAAGCACCTCTTCGGAGTTTGTTCTACAGTGCATTAGTTCGTGAGAAGAAGCTGCTGGTCGAGTAGAACATTACTTTTTTAAGTAATAAAAAAGAATATTCTTCCCTTTTTTTTCTAAGAATTTTATAAAATTTACGCAAACATATTAATTCACCTCAAAGTAAAAAGAATTTTTGTTTACTAAAAATCACATCAAATTCTCCCAGAGCGGGACTCTTATATTGCACTCCGGTTGAGTTGACCTTTGCGATCGCCCCAAATATGGGTAACTCGGGTGCGATATTTCTAAGTGTGGGGCCTACATTCGTGCTCACTCCGATAAACAGACCGAAAACAGATGTTTTAAATTGTAAAATATCCTTGTAAATACCTCGATTATCATCAGCACTTACGAAACTTGAATAACTGTCTGATTTTGGCAATTTTTCATTCTGTGGGTTGGAATTTTTGCGAGGCAAGCTAAACAAATTTTGATTTATAATTTCAAAAGAGTGCCAAAAATAGCAAATTTTGATTTAAAATTAAGGATTTGTTGAGGTGAATTAATATTTGCGACATTTTTAGGGGATGAGTTAAAAGAAAAGACCCACATTCTCTAAAATATTTTTCTTTTGACATAAAATCAATAAACTGACAATTCACTCAGATAAAATTATCTAAATCAATGATACTTTACAAATATTGATTTTCAATTCTTTATGCCTAAAGTGTTGATTTGTTTTTATGGCTTTACTTAAATCTCATAAGGTTTCTTTCAAACAGCTATATAACCAAGGATATTATATTTAAGTTTTTGTAAATTGCTAAAATATCTTATTTTATTTTTTACTCAAACATAAAACGTTTTCTAGATTTACGTCATCTTTTCTATGTCATATAAATGTCGATCTGTTTATCCAACATGTAAGTCGAATTAAAAACAAGTCTATCCAAACTTTCCTTTAGTCAGAACAGCATTTATGAGCGCACATATATTTGTAAAATAACGACAGCGAGAATGATAGTAGTAATTCTGAATTATTTTCTTCTCGTACCAACAAGATATAAATACAAAAATACACTTGATCCCTAATCACTAAGCTGTTTGTATAACACCGGAGGATGTAACATATTTTCCGGTGTCTGCCTGTGAAAGTTCCCCATTATCTAATGATACATTCCATCTTCTTTTTAAAATATTGAAAATACATTCTGGTGGTTGGAGTAAAAAAGAAACAATAATCAGTATTAATTGCATGGTTATTAAGAAATAGATGGTGACCCAGTGAGGCAATGTTGTTTCTTCATAACCATGAATCCCTGAGTTGCCAGTTAGTCATTTTGGCTTTTGAATTAATGATTTTCTTATGGTTAAAAAATAATTGTAGGATCAATTAATGGTATAGACTCGTCTTAAGTGAAACATCAACTGATGATGCCCCCCAACAATTAACCATCAGTTTTCCTAACCTTCAGAAATATTCTTGTTCTTTATGGAATTGGAGCAGAAGGGCTGGGAACATATAAAGATTCCGAAGCAAATGAAGAATTAAAAACAAAATGAGCGATAGAACAGCAACCCGTTACAGTGGACCCAATAACAGAATAGCGAGAGAAACTCATGAAGAAGCCCAAGAATAGAAGCTGAAACTTCGTAAACTAGAAGTCGAATTTAGAGAAGGCAAATAAGCAAGAGTAAAAGTAGCAGTGTTTGGATTTTACTAATAATTAATTAACGAAAAAGGGGACTGACAGTTGAAAAGATAACAAGAGAGAATAATTAAGTAAGAAATTAACTGGGATAATAGGAATGTGGACAATTATACAGGAATACGGAATCCGATAATAAAGAAATTCCTCAATCTTACGTTAAGGCATGGTCTGGGTGGATGGTAAGGAAATTTTCTAATAAATTGGTCAGCAGTGATAGGTATTTTAATATTCAATACTGTAATAGTAGCAGCAAAAATGGAAATGTAAACCGAGATCGGTTGAAAGGTAAGTTGCACTGAAAAAAAAAAAAAAAAAAGAAGAAAAATGGAGTTACCATACAGTGTCCGCTTTCCTGAGAAACCAACCCCAGCGGAGCAGAAGAGAACAGTGTCCAAGAAGGATTACATTTTTTCTTTTCTTTTTTCACATGTAATATTACAAGGCAATCTTAAACAAGGCAATTACGTGTTACATAATGACAAGGGAACACATGTGTATATTTTAACGACTCGAGATAAAGAATTTATTTACAACTTTACACATTTGTAATTGTCCGTATCTTGTTTCAAGACAAGTAATCAAACATTATAAGTTCGTAGATTCGATGAATAGTCAAGAAGAGAAAATGTTCATATTAAATCATCAGACACAAAGTAAATTTCCAAATTGCTTAAAACAAAATTGAGAGAGCTCGTTTGTCACACAAAACTTACACAAAACTTACTTTTCATAGCAATAAAGAGAGAGATTCTCTCTCATTTCTTCATTTTCACTTGAATCAGAGGCTTACGGTCATATCACGCTAAAATTAAAAGAAGAATATGCAGTGTTATCAGTCCTGATCTGGCATCTCAGTTTCAGTTACTTTTCCAACATCATTATGTATCTTCTCTGTGTTTTTTATAAATGTTTTTATGGTTTATTGTTCTGATGAGCTTTCCTCTTTGGTACCTTTTTTTTTTTTAGAAATTTAAGCGCATTACTAGATTGGCAGACAGGTCTCATCTTTTTATAGTTAAAATGACTAGTTGAATCTGTAATTTCTGTAATTTCTCTAAAAAAAAAAACTGTAATTGCTAACAGATTCTACTCAAGGACTTCTCATTTGGAGAATTTTCTTCCGGTCTCTTGTTTTCCAGTCAACAAAAATTGAAATGCAATTCAACTTCCTAGATATTTCACTTTGTTCTACTTGTTTGAGTTTGGTGTCTTCACTTCGTAGGTTCGATCTTGGGTAGTTCTTTTGCTGATAAGCATACACTCTTTCTTCTTTGGTTTAATGGTTAGCAAGCTTGTCTCGCTAGACTAATTACGAATGAGGACTGAGTTAGATCCTCACCAGGAGCCCCTTATTTTCGTCATTGTGCAACATCAAAGCTACATTTAGAAAATAATTTAGGGCATCTCGGTGTGGTGTAAATGGCTATCAAGCTTTTTTGCTGGAATCATTGCAATTGAGTAGTAAGTTCGATCCTCACTGGGTGCTCTATACTTTAGGCCTTATGCCACATCTAAGTTGCGCTTAGAAAATCACCTCTTCTTACGTTTATCCATTCCTCCAGCTTTCTTTTATTAATATTTAGGTTTTTCTGTAGTTTACTTTCCTCGCCTGCTATCAATTCTGTGTCATCTGCACACCTTCTATGTTAAGATTGTGGCCATCAACAATGTATCCGGCTAGGATTTATATTTCTCCTTGAAAGGTTGAATAAGTCCGGTGAGAAGACACATTCTTGTCTTACGCACCTTTCTATTTTTATATAAACTACAAACTTCATAATAACTCTACTTGGAAAGATTTTATCTAAACGTAATATAAAATTTGTCCCAAATGACTCAAAAACAATCTAATTAACAAAAAACCAAAAAAAAAAAAAATTAATAAATAAAATAAATAAATACCAATAAAAATAGTAAAATCATTAAACCTGAAGCAGGAATTTTTAAAATACTCTAAGCAATGTTCCAAAAATATATGGATAAAATATTTAGGGACTTAAATAAAATCTTATATGAATACAAAAGTCAGTCACTCAGTTAAGTGTCATATGTGATATGTGGGCGATCATGTCTCGAAAGAGACACAACTAACTGGGCAGAAGATTTTCCTGCAATACGTTGCCATTACTTTCTGCGGTAGACTTTTTACCAAACAAGACCATAGAACCCAATCTGTCCTGTTATTTAACCCATAGCTTGAGGGAGAAGCGACAGATTAATACTATTCCCAAGGATATTTGTGCGTAAGTGAATGCTACGTATCCAACTAGAATTCGAAATTAGCTCTCTGATTTCTTGTTCTGCACAAGACGTTCTTTATATTTTCAGCGAAGTCTCATGACTTTACTGTTAAAATTGCCACATGTAACCGTAAGTTCTATGCTAACAGTTTTTTTATCGCACTTCACGCTTGTGGGACTGTCTTTCAGCTTCTTGCTCTCTAATCAACATAAATGTAACGTTTTTTTTTTTTGTCTTCTTAATTTTTGTTCTTTTATTGTCCTCTCTCTTTAATAATTTTTTTTATCTTTTTAATATTTTTTCTCACTCATTGCGTTTTAGTGGCTTTATTGCTTTCCATGAGGTGAAATGATTAAAAATATATAAAGATGAATAATAATGATGGGCGTGCACTGAAGTACCTGCTGGTGTCTTCCGTGCCGATGCGGCCGCGTCGTTCATCTGTACCGGCGCGCGACTTCGACTCGTCGCGTCGTCTTCTTCGCGTTGCAGAAAAAAAATCCGATGCGCAGGAGGGCACTGCCGGCGCGGTAGCTCGACGCGCCGTCTGTGCTGCCTGTTACCCAGGGTCCCCGACACGAATGAAAGGTGTGAGAAAAGGAAAGAGAATTAAAAAATAGAAAGAAACGTAAAGAAACACAGAATAAACTTCAGTTATTAAAAGAAAAAACAAGAAAAGTGGTGGATGATTGAGAGGAAAGGACATGTGAGTGAGTGATGATTAGAAAATATAAATGTGAATGAGAGGAGAACTACAGAGTGATAAGTGTGAGGGGATTAGAAATAAAAATAAAAACGAGTGAGTGGGAATGAGAAAGAAAGATGGGTTTCATTGATTTATTTTTTACTGATTATCATCCCAATGTGTATTATTTAAATCGGAAACATACTTGTAAGTATAATTGTAAGAATATTTTTGTGTGTGGTTATTGCAGTAATAATTTATTAGAAATAAAAATTATTTTTGTCGATACAAATCACACTATTTAACCCATACCATGATGATGGATTCATGTCTTTCTCAAGAAAGCCAAGTGAAAAGAACGATCTCAATTGAAGTTGAAATCCGAACACCGTCATTCGACTTATCATTGTGAAACACTATCCATAAGACAACTCATACATTTATAAAGAGAAAAAGCGACGGGAGCGGGTGGTAATTAAAGAAAAGGAATGATTAAGTATATTAAGCGGTTTTACACGTCAATATTTTTAGACGATTGTCAAATTTTATGAAAAATATCTTGTAAGGGGATGTGCGTTGTGGTACAGTGGATATCGGCTCGGAACGAGATATCGGCGAGCCGAGTTCGAATTTCAGTTGAATCCATCGTATTCACTTACGCGCAAATACCCTTTGGTAAAGGTATTAATCCGTCTCTTCCTTCCAGTTATGGGTTAAATAGCAGGACAGATTGGGTTCTATAGTCTTGGTCGGCAACCAGTCTACCGCAGAAAGCAATGGCAAACTACTGCGGGATAATTTTCTGCCCAGTCAGTCATGTCTCTTTCGAGACATGATCGCCCAAGCGTGTATCAAGTATGGCACTTAACTGACTGATCTTGTAAAGATCCAACTCATTAACCGGTAGTCATGGTCAATGAAATTAGACTTGCTTACCCTAAATTCACGGGGGTATTAAAATAAAGAGAGAGGAAGAATGAAGAGTGAGGCAATGAAGCAGAGATAAAGAAAGGAAAAGAGTGAAGACTGAGGAGATATTAAAATGAAGAGAGGAAAAGAATGAAGAGTGATGTGATGAAGTACAAATGAAGAATGTGAAGAGTGAGGTAGAATTAAAATAAAGTGAGACGCAGACGATACAAAGAAACTACAAGATCTTCTACAGAAGGTAGCTGAAGAGAGTGACAAAAAAAGACTACAAATAAACTGTAAGAAAACCGAATGCATGGTCATCAGTAAAAAGAGCAACCCAAAATGCCAAATACAGGTGGGGGATACTAAAATAAAGCAGATACAAAATTTAAATACCTGAGAAGTGTTCTAACAGAAAACGGAAAGTGCGACACAGAGATCCGAAGGCGAATTGGCATGGCGAAGGACGCGTTCCAGAAGCTGAGTAAAGTATTAAGAGACAGTAAACTTTCACTAGAAACAAAGAAAAGAGTATTGGATTGCTATGTGATGTCAGTTCTTCAATATGGCAGTGAATGCTGGACAGTATCAACAAAGATGAAGGTAAAAACTGAAGCAGCTGAAATGTGGTTCTACAGAAGGATGCTGCGAATATCATGGACCAAGCAGGTGAGCAATGATGTGGTGTTGGAAAAAATGGAAACGAAAAGGAAATTTATATTGAGCATCAGGAAGAGACAACTGAAATTCCTGGGATATGCAATGAAGAAGGAGGGCTTAGAGAACCTGATACTAACAGAACAGATAGAGAGAAAAAGAGACAGAGGAAAGCAGCGGATAACATATTTAAAGGGCATAAGCAGGTGGATGACAGAACGGGGATTGCGAGATGTTACAGGAGAAAGCGTGCTAAGAGCCGCCAGGGATAGAGAGACGTTGAAGGCCATGATCGCCTACGTCCTGAAAGGACAAGGCACAAAGAAGAAGAAGAAGAAGAAGAAGAAGAAACAAAGAATGAAGTGTGAGGCGGTGAAATGGAAATAAAGAATGGAAAATAGTGCCTAAAGGTGAAAAGCGAAGAAAGGAAAAGAAGGAAGCTTGAGGCGACGAACTAGAAATAAAGAAAAAAGAGTGACGAGCGAGTGGGGATAAAAATAAAGAGAAAGAAAGAATGAAAATTAAGGCGGTGAAGAAGAGATAGGAAAAGGAAAAGAGGAGCGAGTGACAGATATTATTAATAAAGAGAGGGGAAGAATGAGGAGTGAAGTTTATATTTAGAAAGAAAATGCGTGAACAGTGAGTGGGTATTGATATAAAGAGAGGGGAAGAATGAAGAGTGAGGCGATGGAGTTGAGACGAAGAAAGGAAAAAGAGTGAAGATTGGGGGGAATTCAAATAAAAATAGGGAAAGAACGAAGAGTAAAGCGATCAAATGGAGATAAAAAAAAGAGTGACGACAAAGGGGAATTAAAGAGGGCAAGAATGAAGTGTGTGGCGATGACGTAGTGATAAAGAAAAGAAAAAGTGACGAGTGCGAGGGATTAAAAAAGAGAGAGAGAGAGAGAGAGAGAATAAAGAGCACGCGATGAAGCAGAGATAAAGAAAGAATAAGCGTGAAGAGTGAGGTTTAATTTCAATAGTACTGGATTGCTACGTGATGTTTGTCCTTCAATATGGCAGTGAATGCTGGACAATACCATCAAAGATGAAGGAAAAACTTGAAGCAACTGAAATGTGGTTCTACAGAAGGATGCTGCAAATATCATGGATCGAGCATGTGAGCAATGATGAGGTCTTGGAAATGATGGAAACAAAAAAGAAAGTAATACTGAGCATAGGAAGAGACAACTGTAGTTCCTGGGACATGCATTGAAGAAGGAGGGCCTGGAGAATCTGATACTAACAGGCCAGATAGAGGGGAAAATAGACAGGAGAAAGCAACGGATAACAGGACCTAATCAGGTGGATGACAGAACGAGGACTGCACGGTGTAACAGGAGAAGGCGTGCTCAGAGCCACCAGGGATAGGGAAACACGGAAACCTACGCCCTGAAGGGACAGGGCACATAGAAGAAGAAGAAGAAGAAGAAGAAGAAGAAGAAGAAGAAGAAGAAGAATGGCGAGTGAGGAGGAGGTAAAATAAAGAGATGGAAAGAATGAAACTAATGCGTTGAAGTAGAAAGAAAGAAAGAAAGAAAGAAAGAAAGAAAGAAAGAAAGAAAAAGAGTGAGGGGAATTGAAATAAAGAAGGGTGTAGGAATAAGTAAGAGGTGGGAGGTAATTTTTTAAGCGCAGCTTAGATGAGGCAAAAAGCCGAAAGTACGGACTACCCAGTGAGAATCGAACCCAATACTCAATCGTAATAGATTAGATAAAGACAAGCTTCCTAACCATTACACGACATCGAGGTGCCCAAGTTTGAGGTGGCATTGTCGAGAAACAAATAAGAATTAGTCCAAAGACAGAAATAAAATATTTTAAAGAAAGTGAGATAACGTGAAAAGGAAGAATAAAAACAAAGAATAAACTATACCCTTGGGAATGGTATTAACTCGTCCCTTCCCTCCAGTTATGGGTTAAATATACAGATTGGCTCTATAGCCTAACTACTCTACCGCAGAATGTAACGGCAACCCACTGTGGGATAATCCTCTGCCCAATCAGTCATGTCTCTTTCGAGACATGAGCGCCCAAGCGTGTATCACGTATGGCACTTAACTGACTGACTGATATTTGTAAGAAATTTAAGTGGTTTCTAAGAATGCTTAATTGTCGGTAGGTAAGCAATAAACAAGACTATGAGTTATGTCTCAAGACGTAAATGGCCGTAAATAAGCGACAATTAAAGTTGGGTTGCGTCAGGGAAGAAGCTTCTCTCGTCTCAGCAATCTCTTTTTCTCTCTCTACCCTCTTTGCATTCTGTTGTTGATATTGTACTGTCCCTGTTTGCAGCAACTAATTGACATAAGCCACGTGTTATGCCTGTTGATAAATCATCTTTTTAACTCGATCGTATATTCCTATCGAGGGAGACTCTCCTCAACAGCTATATGGTTGTGGTTCTTCCACCACCAACCTCACCATCAACCTACCAGCTCGACGACAAGCCTGGCCAACATCAGACCTGTCTATCAACACACCGATAATTCACTAAATAAATATTTTCCGATCAAAGTTTTATGGTTGTTCAGACAGCCCGTTTAGCAAGAGGCAAGAACCATAAAAAAAAGAAAAAGAAAAAGATTGGCCATAGCTATTTGCTGTTTAATAACTGTCGACGGTGACATTGCAGTGGCCATGAAACACATAAGGGTGTCCTTCAACGTTTCGCCAATGTTACGCACTCTTTCAATATTTGCAATATTTTTTTTTAGATCCAACGTATCTATGTTCTATCATTTCCTAGATCCAGACAGTGACTTCATTTTTACTATTTATTTATTACTCTGGAACTATTTTTAAATATTTTCTCCACATCGAAGATTGCCGCTTTATTTCTTTAAGTTTGATGAAACATTTCTTTTTTCTTTTTCATAGTACTGAGTTTTTTTCAGTTGTTTATTTCTCTGTGATCACGGACATGAATGATTTTTTTAAAAGTTTGTTCTTTAACACTAGTATTTTTTTGTGTTTTAGTTCTTTGACGTTCTATTTCTCGCGGATGTGTGTTATGGTGCAGTGGATATCGGCTCGGAACGAAAAATCGTGGAACGGAGTTCAAATTCCGGTTGAATTCTTTGCATTCACTTATGCTCAAATACCCTTGGGGAAAGTATTAATCGTTTCTTCATTCTAGTTAGGGGTTTGATATCAGAGCAGATTGGTTCTATAACCTTGGCTGTCAACCAGTCTACTGCAAAAGTATATGCAACCTACTGCGGGGGAATCTTTTGCTCAGTCAGTCATCGCCCAAGTGTGTATCACGTATGGCACTTAACAGACTGATTTCTCTTATTTCAGTGACAAGATGGTCTTTTTATCCTTCTAATTGCACATTTTCCAGTCTAATCTGCAAGATTTAGTTCTATATTCAGATTTTGTTAGTTTTCTTTTTAATTCAATTCTTTCTTTCTTTTTATTTTCGTTTTTTATCTTCTGATTTCACATAGTTTTTTTTTTCGTTCTAAAACTCACTCCCACTTTTCCCTAATTATATTCTTCCTTTCTTTCGATTTTTTCTTTCTTCCTTCCTCTGATCTATTTGTTCTTTAAACAAAGATTTATTTCTCTTCATGGTTTTTCATCTTAAATACACCTTTGTTTGTTTGTTTCTTTCTTTCTTTTTTCTTTCTTACTTTCGTTCATTCGTCCTTTCTTCCATTTTGACTTCCTGTTAATTTCCTTTTCCTACCTTTCTTTTTCTTTCTCTCAACATTCATCTTTGTTTGTTTGTTTGTTTGTTTGTTTGTTTGTTTGTTTCTTTCTTTCTTTCTTTCTTTCTTTCCTTCTTTCTTTCTTTCAGTCAGTGCCCATTTCATTACTTACACAAAGATCTATTTTTTCCTATTTTTGGCTTTTTCTTCATAAATACTTTTTCTTTCTTTCTTTCTTTCTTTCTTTCTTTTTTCTTTCTTTTTTATTATTTGATTATTTATTTGCCCTGTTTCTTTTTCGTTTTTTTTCTAAAAGATTAATTGTCATCTATTTTTAGCTTTCTTTCTTTTAAAATATATTTTCATTTTCTCTTTATCTAACTTTCTTTTTTTCTAAACACTTATTTCTTCTCATGTTTCCTTCTTTAAACGTCATTTCATTACCTTTTTTTTACTCTGTCTATATTTATATTTACTTATTACACTGATTTTATTTGCACATCCCTCCCCATACGGATATTATTATTAAACGTTATGCCGCCTATAATATATAAATACATCTAATCAGAATTCATAGACATAGAATTCAAATAATATGTTATTTAAAAAGAAAATATTATCGTTATATAAATATGAACTATACACAGTTGTTAGGTTAAAATTCAAAGGAAAATGGCGACTCATATATAATACATTAATGCTCAACAAAATAATCAATAAGGGCAAACGTAACAGAAATTAGTTTCTTTATATAGTTGTTTGTATTTTATTCTTTCAATATGTATTCATCACTCTTTCTAGTTATGTAAATACATTTTTTATTTTTATATCGTTTTTACTGAACATACAAGTAGATACGTATGCAAACACAAGCAGAAACACGCGCACATAAACACAAGAAGTAACTTATGATATAATAAATTTTAATGTCATGTCTCTTCAGGACGAAAATGACCCTCATTCATCATATATTCTTTTTCATTATTAGTATATGAATTGCTATCAATTCTTGGGAAATATAGTGAAGGGATTTCTCGTTGCCTTCTCCATGGTTTTAAATTTTGAGTAGTTATTTTCTCTTCATAACTTAGGGAAAGATAAACTAAACTATCGCCCGGTTCACACTCCATCCACGTCTAGGTGAAGAGGCTCATCCCTTGTTTCCTGTTTAGAATGCGGTTTCCGGTTTTCTCTTTTCCAATCTCTTCACTCTTATGTAGCCCCCTGCGCATCAGTGGCGTTACAGCCTTGCTCGGGGTGATATGATTAAAAAAAAAGAAAGAAAAAAAAGAAAAAAAACTATTGCTCCCACAGATCATTTTCAATTGCCACGGATTCTAGGGATAGCCAATGTAGTGGCTTCCCATTGCCGTCTTCATTTTTTAATTACCTATTATAGTTGTTATTATTATTGTTGTTGTTGTTGCTGTTGTTATTTTTATTATTTATTAATATGCATTATTATATTTCTTATAACTTATTAATATTTTTTATTATTATTACTTTTAGTATTTCTTTAAATGTTTTAATACGATATCTGTTTAAGAAATAGAGGATCATGGCTCTCCATACATTCTTTTTCTTTATTAATTGTGAACTGCTATCGCTTCTAAGGATAGTCAATATAGTGGTTTCTCATTTCCTGCCTCAGGATTTTAAATTCAGTGCAATTACAAGGTATTTTAATGTGATGCATTAAAGAAAAACAAGTTTATGGCCCTCCACCAGATGGTAAGATTTATTATGACTCTCCACAAATTGTAAGATTTATCATATGCAAATTTCCATGCGTTCTTAAGAAATATAGAAGTTTTTTTTTCCTTTTGCTTTTCCAGGGTATGGAATTCTGGTTGCTAGACAGCCCTATCTATTTAACTGAGGAGAGAAAGATTAAACTTTTTGCATAAGTATCAGTTACGCTATCCGAACATAACAGTTTTTATTATTTTTTAATAAATGAACAGTACTATTTGTTATGCATAATAAATCAAAGATGAAAAAAAAAAAAAAAAAAAGAAATTAAAAACCTCGTATATCCGAAAACTTTACGATTTACGAAACAATTGATGTTACCAAGACAAAATATTTTTGACTTGGAGTTGTATATGCTTGTGTTTGTATGCTTGCGTGTGTGTGTGTGTGTGTCTGTGTGTGTGTGTGTGTGTGTGTGTGTGTGTGTGTGTGTGCGTGCGCGCGCTCCCGCGTGTGAGTGTGCACGTTCTTGCGAAAATAAATACATACTCATTTTATTTTTAAATTAGACAGACGCAAAAAAAGGAGACACAGGCAGGAAGAATAAACTCAATCAGTCAGTCAGTTAAGTGCCATACGTGATACACGCTTGGGCGATCATGTCTCGAAAGAGACATAACTGACTGGGCAGAAGATTATCCCGCAGTAGGTTGCCATTGCTTTCTGCGGTAGACTGGTTGCCGACCAAGGCTATAGAACCCAATCTGTCCTGCTATTTAACTCATAACTGGAAGGAAGAGACTGATTAATACCTTTCCCAAGGGTATTTGCGCGTAATTGAATACAATGGATTCAACTGGAATTCGAAATCGGCTCCCCGGTTTCTCGTTCCGAGTCGATAAAAATACAAGAACTATACACACACAACATAGAAATAGAGAGATTTAAATCGAAAGACATAACCGACTAAAAAGACAAAAAGTGGTGGAGAGAAGGGAAAAATGAAAAAAAGAAGAAAAAAAAGAGATAAAAATGCACTTCTTCTATGTACCTTGTCCTTTCAGGACGTAGGCGATTATGGCCTTACACGTCTCCCTGGTGGCTCTTAGCATGCTTTCTCCTGTAACGTCTCTCGGCCCCCGTTCTGTCATCCACCTGCTCAGGTCCTTCAAATATGTTATCGGCTGCTTTCCTCTAGTCACAAATAATAATTTACACAAAATAATTCACAAAGATAAACATATCTTTACAGAGAGCTTTACAAAAGATTCTCTTTAAACATTTCACTTTCTTTAAAAATCTCTTAAAATAAATAAATAAAAATTTTCTTAAAAGATTTTTTTTAAAGCTGCTAACACTTTTTTTTACAAGAGAAAATATACAAAAACTGCAAATGCATAAAATAACGTATAATTAATTACAAAGGAGATAATGTGGTAAAATAATAATAAAAAAAAATATAGTTCCCAAGTCAAGTGTATAACATTACAAAAATTAAGTCAATTTTCAGCCGACTTAAATATAGAGAAATAAATAAATAAAATAAATAAAGTAAAAACTATAAATATTAAAAACAATTAAGAAAAATATTTAAAAAATTTAAGAATAAAATAACATTAATAAATTAAATTTAATAAAAAGAATAAAAATAATGATATTAAAATGATAATAAAAATCAATTTAAAATATATATAATAATATTGATTATAACAAATAATAATAATAATAATAATAATAATAATAATAATAATAATAATAATAATAGAGTTGGGCAATATTTACATTGGGCAATGTGCAAACATTATGGAAAAGCTGTAAACAAACACTGGTATGAACATCATCCAGCACCGGTTACAGAAATAGAAGATGTAACCATTCTATGGGATTACACCATCTACACAGACAGAAAAATTGAAGCAAACAGGCCAGACATTATTGTTAAAAACCAGAAGGAGAAAACTTGTCTATTAATTGATATGGCTTGTCCAGCGGATTGTAACATAGCAATCAAGGAATTTGAAAAACTGTCAAAATATAAAGACCTGGAAATTGAAATAGAAAAAATGTGGAAATTGAAAACAAGAGTGGTGCCAGTGATAGTAGGTGCACTTGGAATGATAAAAAATGGAACAAAACAACACATTGAAAGAATCCCTGGAAACCCCAGCTTAAGAGATATACAAAAAATTGTATTATTAAGTACAGCCCACACACTAAGGAAAACGTTATCTATGTAATGCTGGGGATGATAGGGAGGATGGAAAAACATGAAATGGAGTCATAACAACACGCCACTACCTGCCTTAGGTCTCCCCGCAGACTTGGTTGGTAGTGAGACCAAAGCAGAAATCGAAATATGATGAAAAATGACATAATAATAATAATAAAATTAAATAATAAAACTAATAATAATAAGAAATAATAATAATAAATTATAAGAAATATAATAGTATATTTTTTAAATCATTTCACCCCAAGCAAGGCAGCTTTACTGCCACATAGTAGCTTGGTATATGACTTTTTCTATTTACACTATTGAAATAAATCTCAATTTATAACCATGCATTGAGTTTTCTTCTCAGTATTTTATAATGCAATGGATAATATCCCTCTCTATTTTTATCTAATTAGTAAACTATTCTAATTGGATAAAATCTTTTGGATTATTCTCACAGTCTTTATGGGTCTACCATTCTCTCCCATGTATATATATATATATATATATATATATATATATATATATAATCCATAGACAGATCTATTTCGCTTTATCACAGCTCATCAATACGGTTAGACATCCGATTGCTTCTAACCAGTACTGAAACCCGACCGAATCGGTAGGCGGACTTTAGCGTGTTATATACAATGTTATATACAATGTAAACAGTAGCCGTGAGTATATATATATATATATATATATATATATATATATATATATATATATATATATATTAGTTATCCACATACAAACCTGTTTCGCTGTATCACAGCTCATCAGTGTGGCGAGACACATCCACTTGCTTTTGGCCGAAACTCGACCGATTTGGTGTCAGTCGGAGTCGCTACTTCCTAAGACATAGGAATCAGAGAAAGGAAATTTTAACGTGTTGTCTATAAGCAGGGAGCCGAGTTGTCTATAAGTTGGGGAGCCGAGTTCGAATTCCAGTTGAATCCATTGTATTCACTTACGCGCAAATACCCTTGGGAAAGGTATTAATCCGTCTCTTCCTTCCAGTTATGGGTTAAATAGCAGGACAGATTGGGTTCTATAGCCTTGGTCGGCAACCAGTCTACCGCAGAAAGCAATGGCAACCTACTGCGGGATAATCTTCTGCCCAGTCAGTCATGTCACTTTCGAGACATGATCGCCCATCGTGTATCACATATGGCACTTTAACTGACTGACTATAAGCAGTGTATACACTCGCCAATCACCGAAAGAACTCAATTCATTTCTGAAGAGTCATTGGTTATAAATTCGAAAGAAACAGCTTGGAGGAAAATCCTATAAAAATATTAAATATTGAAACTGATCCAGCCAGAGGGCTCAATGTAAATAAATTTATTTATTCACAGAGCTAATATTTATTACATATAAAGAAATGCAAATGTTACAATATCGAGTGGCCATTTCGACGACTGAATTTAACACCCGCCTCATCAGCGAAACAAATTATTATGGGGGAATAAAATCATTTGTTTGTGTAAAAAATGTGAGTGAGTGGGAGGAAAAAAGGAAAAGGAAAAGAAAAAGCGTGGCAGATCTTTGTTGTCAGATATACTACCTTAGCGGCTAGCCACTTTGGTGACGGTAGCGAAAAGAGATACTATAAAATATTTTTTTAAATTTAAGAAAAATTCATAAACTAAAAAACTAAAAATTAAAAATATATATAAGAAATAAATAGGTCAGAAAACATAGCGGTCTTAAAAAGGTCTCTCTTAAAGGGCCACAAATAATGCTAATATCAAAATAAATTGGCTCAATAACTCAAGTTAAAATTCAACTGAGAAAGAAAAATGGATTCAAGAACAGGAAGTTATTATGTAATAAAATTAAATTATATGCCTATAAGAAGAAATGAAACAACTATTTTAAGGAATTTTAATTTTAGATTAGTTATTATAAAATTTAAATAAAATTTAAACCTATGTCGGTATAAATACCAAAATAAACAGGTCAAATATCATTTAGGTATTAAAACATAAGCCATATAACTAGAAGGAAAACGAATTTAAGAACGGGAAGTTATTTTATAATTTAGTTATATGGCTAATAAGAAGAAATAGAACAACTATTTAAAAAAAATTTGAATGTTTGATTAATTATTAGGAAATTAAATTTAAATCATTTTGGCTACGGAAGACCAGATGCATAAAGGTCCTCTTATATTAGACAACTGCTTATATGGTTTGTAATCAGAGAGAATGCAACACCTGAGACAAAATAAAAAAATAAAAAAATAAAAAGCCTAAACATATGTATTTATTTACTTATTCTTTCAGCAGACTAAATTATTCAATAGTTCTTTCTGTTGTTTAAATGGGCGACTCAGAATAAAAATAAACGTTATTCATATATATTCAACAAAAGTAAGTACGTCGTTTGTTTTCTTTTAATAACAATAATTGAAGAGATTCTTTCAGTTAACAATTTTAATAAATAATAATCAACAGCTGTTAGTATATTTAAAAAACGAATTCAAAATAAACGTTGTTAATGTAAAATAGACGAAAAAATTAAGTTAAAAAATTTAAAAATATACAGTCAGTCAGTTAAGTGCCATACGTGATACACGCTTGGGCGATCATGTCTCGAAAGTGACATGACTGACTGGGCAGAAGATTATCTCGCAGTCGGTTGCCATTGCTTTCTGCGGTAGACTGTTTGCCAGCCAAAGCTATAGAACCCAATCTGTCCTGTTATTTAACCCATAACTGGAAGGAAGAGACAGATTAATACCTTTCCCAAGGGTATTTGCGCGTAAGTGAATGTGATGAATTCAATTGAAATTCAAACTCGGCTCTCCGATTTCTCGTTCCGAGCCGATATCCACTGGACCACAAATCTTAAAAGTTTTATTGTTTCAGGTTTAAGACAAAACAGGATTTAGTTAGCTTGTCTAAACAATGATTTATGCTTTTGGAAACTTTTCATGAAAAATATTGTTTATTATTAGTTTCTTCAGTTTCGTATTCATATATTTATATCACGTATGACGCGTGAATTAAAACTGGCAAAAGTGTTATTAGGACGGAATTGTTAAGCGCAGTTGAATTTTCTGTATTAATTTCCGTTAGCTTTCGTACAACTCTCAATGTCTGATGTTTTTGCAGGAAAAAATACATAAACCAGTAAATAATGATCATAAAGATAGGATCTAAAGCTAAAAAATAGAAGAAAACACTCAACTGCACTCGCGATATCCTTGAATTTTGATGAAATTGAATTTGAGTGGATTATTAACCCCATTTTGAAAACGCCTGCCACCGCAGTTTTTAACTCTCTCACACTCTCTCTCTCTTTCACTCTGTCGCAATCACACTAAGAAGCACATACATGCGTGTGGGTACACAAAAACACATACGTGTGTTTGTGTATAGGAATGTGTATTATTCAGTTGTGTATTTGAAAGGCAAAGAATATATTGACATACGTATGTTATAAAGTTTTTAGGCTAGAAAGGAGTGGAAAAAAGACACACAAATACTCGCCGATATATATAACTTTATATAATATCACGCCCTCAAATATATATATATATATATATATATATATATATATATATATATATATATATATATATATGAGTGTGTGTGTGTATGTGTTTGTGTGTGCGTGTTTAGAGCGCTACAGAAAGGGAGAAAGAGAGGGAGAGAGTCACTACAATGTTATGTTAAGGTTTTTTTCAGGTTGTGATCCGATTATTTTGGATTTTATTTTCATGTGAGATTTTTCTGATTTAGTAGGATCGAGAAATTTTCAATAACATTCTTCTATCTATCTATCTATCTATCTATCTATCTATCTATCTATCTATCTATCTATCTATCTTGCGTTGGGATATATATATATATATATATATATATAGTGGAAATTGAAATTAAAATATGGAAAAACCCGGATATAACGCGGAGTATAGTGAAAACAGCCAAGCCTTACAACGGTGGCAAAATATGTAGACTGTGCCAGGAAGAAAAGTTAGTGATTATATTATTCCCAAACCAAAATTAATTATTGACTGAAAGAACAGAAGTTATGACTGAGTGTAAACATACCATAAAATACCTATTACCTTCATACAACCACGGATGAAAACCTTATAATTTCTTCTAATTTTAAAAATTGCGCGTTCAAAAATTCGCCGTTACGTGAGCGTTCAAAAAAAAAAATCACAGTTACGTGTGTGTTCTTAAAAAAACAAAAAATCCAAAAAAACAAAAAAGAAAAAAAGAAAAAAGAAAAATAAAACGCTAAAATTAGTTATTGCAAATCGCCCGAAGACACCACATGGTAGAAACCTAGGTTGTGTAATAACCCGTTTACAAAACAATAATTTAAAACAGTGCGCAATATAGAAATAGAGTTATGAATATTTATTATAGATTATAATTTAGAACATGTTCAAATTACAACATTTGAACATGTTCTAAATTATAATTTATAATGAATGTATATATTAGATAGATAGATAGATAGATAGATAGATAGATAGATAGATAGATAGAAATTGGAGGAATGTTATTGAAAATTTCTCAATCGTACCAAATGTCCTTCTGAAAAACAAGCTGGTATAGTTCTTGAGTCAGAGTTGTGGGAATATATCAGCACCCATCGTATTTTTCGTTAGCGTCTACTCAAATATGATTCTTTACTAAAAGTAATATTTAAAGTAATCAACATATATTAGATTAATAGATAAAATCCATTAATTCTTTCGAAATTGATTTCTTTACGCTTTCGGATATGAAACTGAGCAGTTATGACTTTCGAAGAAATCTGAACGGCTTTAAATGCAAATAAAATTAGTCTTTATTATGAAGGTTTTCTTAGCCGTGTTGTCAAAAGCACGGCGTGTCGAACGACGGATTCGCCTGCAAAGTAGGGTACAATTTTTTATTTTTGACGGTGACCGCATTTTTTAATTATTTTTCTTGAATGTTCAGACCGACAGACAAAATAAAAATATTGCTTAAAAAATGACCGGAGCGCCTACTCACATATGAGTCTCCGCTAAAAGTATCATTCAAAATAATAAAAATATGTTGTCATATGCAAATGGGACAACATGAGCCAGTATAGTGCATATATTCTATTCTATATGCCATTGAATAGAGTTGGTATATACGCAGAAAAACAGGGTTTGCATTGAAGCAGTCGTCTTAGGATGACTGCTCTATAACTCTATAACACTGTCAGCTCTCTGCTTCCGAGCAGAGAGCACAAACCCAGTCGTGGTTCCGCCGAAGGGTAGAACCACGACTCGGTAAAAATAGACAGACATATTTTTGGCCCGGCTATATGGCCGGGAATACCCACATTAAAATGACCATGTGTCACATCCGGCCTTGCGTGGGAAGGCTAGTAAATACAGCAGAAAAACAAAACCAAAAAAAGCATATATTCACGGACACACATATACAAACGCGTGCACAAGCGAACATACTAGCCAAAATTTTCATTGGGCTTATTACATAAATTTTCTACTAAATAACCGAACGAACTTTTTAACCAAAACAATTTAATGTATATTTAGACAACAATATTTTATTAAATTATTAAATTCAAACAACATGTTCTATTTATTTATTTATTTTATTTGTTGAATATTTCGTATTTTCAATGTATATCTCTTCCTTTCTTTTAACCGTTTCACCCCAAGCAATGCTGACATATTCACTATTAGCAAAGAATACTTTCGGTGCGGAGTTTCTTTGTCTCCAGGATTCTTCAGTTTCCCATTTTTCTTCGTAATCTGCTGATTTAACAGTGGCTTAGAATATTAAATTGTTCTGTGTGCAATTACCATTTAAGGGACATTCGTTCTTTGCCGTGCAGTTTCACGTAGGTTTGATTTTTGCGGGTTGTTTGTTGGTTGTCTTTTGTTTTTTATTATTTTTGTTATGTTCTAGGTGTAACTGTTGTTGATTTTTACTGTGTTTTTGTTGAATATCTTGTAGAGAGTACTTGATCGAGTAAGTGTTTGTGTATGAGTTTAATTAATATTTTCCTAAGTTTACGGTTTTGTTGTATGGTGGGTTGAACCATATATATATATATATATATATATATATATATATATATATATATATGGTTAGTTGAACCACATTTAAATATATATATAGAGAGAGAGAGAGAGAGTTATTGTAAATCGCCTGAAGACACCGAATGGTAGAAACCGAGGCCGTGAAATAACTCGTTATCAAATGAAAAATATTCAGAAGTTCTACAATATAATTGTATCGAACACTTTTTAATACAACTGTGGAATTGTCTAATTTAATTATGATAAAAAAATAACTAATAATAATTATAAAATAACTAATAATAATTAAAAAAATTTTTCCTGTTTTTTTCCTTTTTACGTTCTGAGAAGTCTATGTGAGTGTTGCCGAAAATTCGCTCTATTCTAGGGCTATTTCATAAATTTTCTTAGCTCTGTTAAAGATGGTTTCCCTGGAAAAAAATTCAGATAACTTGCGGTTAATTGATTGTGGCATCCACTTGATTACTGATGGTGACTGGTTGTAATGGGCGTCTCTATAGTTTTTGTCATTGGTCTTGTCATTAGTATGGTTGATATTGTTATGGAGAAACACACCTATTTCTCAGATAATGCACTTCTCCTCCTATATTAATAGGAGTTCTTGGGAAGTTCATAGAAGTTTTTTAGACTTCTATTGAAGTTCAGTAGATATAAGTTGATATTAGTCGACAGTTAGCCGAATACTAAAGAGTCAGCTTTCAGTGAAAGATTACCAAATTCCTAATATTTTGGGTACGTACGTCGATTGCGAAAACTACTCCACAACAGATATGTACCATTTCTTAAGTTGAATGTGACCACTCACCATCAATAACCAATTTTGTAGCAGCATGCCTTAACTTCTATTAAGAAAGATATTTTGAATTATTTTCATTCATCTCCTCGGTCTTTATTCCTATAATTTTCTATTTAGGATTGGGTTTCTAATTCCTTCCAAAGTTTACTTCAACTTGATACTTGTAATGTTTCTGCTTAAACTCTCAAATTTTATTTAGTATTTATTATTTATTTTCCTCAACAGGAGTAAATTGGCTCGTCTATCGTCCAGTTCTTTTGAACATGAGTATAAGCTTATCCCTTGTTTGCCGCTTAGAATTGTGTTTCCAGTCCCTTCTAAATTCGTTTTATTGTCTTTCTCTTCCAGTAGCCTTTTTCGTCCTAGTGGCATTGGGGTGAATTGATTAAAAAAAATCATAAACCGTAAAATTTATTTGAACAACAACAAAAAAAAAAGTTAGAAAAATGTGCCTTTTGTTTAAAGATTTTAATTTTATATATATATTTTCTAATAACACCATTTTGTTAATCGTTTTATAACACTTTTTTTGCTTTGTTGTTTTTTCCTAAAATATGTTTTTATTTAGTTCATGTTAGGTCACACAAGAGCAACTGATACCATATAACCCAGTACTTCCTGTCGCACGGTCAGGTCATCAATGATTCTACCAGTTTCTTCACCAGGTTTTACTAGCTGACTAGACGCTTGTCTCAGTGCAGATATACCTTATTGTACGGTCAACTGATATCTAGCACAATGGGGTAGATTAGGCTCCGTAGCCATGTATGTGGTGATGTCACAGCCTTGAAATGAAAGGCCACGGCGGAGTACAAGACTGAACGTTAATGATAAGGGTGATTTATCTTATATTTGGGCTCTTCAACGAAAACGTACCTGTAACTAAAATGTGAGCTTCGAGTTGGAAGACATCGACTGTTGCTTGAACTGGAGAAGCGATGGATTTCGCCAGGTCCACTTGTCCAAACAAGAGAAGCTCTGCATGAATTATTTCCACTCTGGCTTTTAATCCAGATATGTGGAGTGAACTGGTTATGTGAGCCCTCTACGATTACACTCGGCCATGGGATTGATAAGGATGATTACTATTTTGTTATAATAAAAAAAACTTTATTATGATAAGCACACCCAAGGAAAGTAAGGATTAAAATTTTCTTTAAAACCCGCACATGATTAGGTACACACACATAAGAACACATAAAAGAATAGGCCTATCAATCGAAAGCATAATGACAGAGGTAAACACACATTAAACTGAGTATGCATGCATTGTTCAAATAGTTTAATTCGATACAGTGACGTCTGATTTCAAGAACATCCAAGACGATTATGGACATGAAGAAGCCCAGGAGAAGTAGCTAAAAACTTAATCGACCTCATAATCTATCAACAAGAGATTGAGGAATGCAGTTAATCACTGCGAAATATATCCAATGCCGACTGCGGAGACGACCGCCATATGTAAACTAAGAATGAAATTCCGGAAAATGAAGAAGCCTAACGTAGCACCTAAATTACAATACAGCAAACTCCTGAACGACCCGAACTAGAAGGAAAAATATATGGACCGTGTGAAAAAAAGATGCAAGGAGCAAAATGGGAACATAAACTCGAAATGAAACACATTAAGAGAAGTTTACTGATATCAGCACACGACATCATCGCAAATGAAAATGGACATAGAAGGTAAAACGAATGGATTCCAAATGAGATTCTTAACATGATGCAAAGGAGACAGAAAACAATGCCAAGACATGGAATGGAATACAGAAAACTACACAAGGAAATAAGGGACACATGCAGACAGGCTAGCTAAACGATAAATGTGCAGAAATAGGGAGAATGGGGATCACAGCTTAAGGAGACAGACATAAAAATAAGAGAACAGGACAAAAGATATCACCAACAGGATGCATAAAATACAGGTATGGAACGCTCATATTAGAAAAATAAAAAATACTTCACCGATGGGACGAACACATTGGAGCACTCTTCAACGACGATAGAGAACAACCGGCAACACCCAGAAAGACCAACGGGCTGGAAATATTAAAACCAGAAGTGGGGATTGAAAAGAAAGAAAATACAAATCAAGCTGGTACAAAAATTTTAAATACCCGGGAAGTGTTCTAACTGAGGACGGTAAGTGCAACACTGAGATTCGAAGATGTATTAGGATGACCAAGGACGTATTCCAAAAGCTAAGCAGAGTATTAAGAGACAGGAAAATTTCGTTCGAAAAGTTACGTGAGATCTGTCCCTCTGTATGGCAGTGAATTTTTGAAATTTTTGGGACACGTAATGAGGAAGGAGGACTTGGAGAATCTGATACTCTCAGGGTTGGTAGAGGAGTAGATAGACAGGAGACAGCAGCGCCTGAAAATATTTAACTGGATTGAGAAAATGGACGTTAGAACAGGGTTTGGTAGAAAAAAGGAAGATCAAAAACCGGAAAGAACGTTAAGGGATATTAAGATGTGGATAACCACGATAGTCTACATTCTTAAGAACAAACACATTAAAGAAGAAGATGCGCTGAGGTTCGGTGATGTTTGGTGATGCCCGGTGCCAACTCCTTGATTTTATGCTTCTAAGACTCATGTAGGTGGCCTAGTACTGAGAAATGTGAGAAAAGAAGGCATTTTAAATATGTAAAAACAGATGAAACATGAAATAAACACTTTATTCAAATTAAATATAAACTAAACTTTTATTTCATTCTTTGAATGGATGCCCTCCTGATATGAAAAGTAAAACATTTTAAATCTTTAAAAACAGACGAAACATGAAATAAACACTTCATTCAAATTAAATATAAACTCAATTTTTATTTCACCCTTTGAATAGATGCCCTCCTGATAT
Source organism: Ascarosepion bandense (assembly GCA_037127315.1). Lineage (NCBI taxonomy): Eukaryota > Metazoa > Mollusca > Cephalopoda > Sepiida > Sepiidae > Ascarosepion > Ascarosepion bandense. Next base: position 3,272,933 of record JBBBDQ010001908.1, read on the forward strand.
GAGAAAGGAAGACATTTTAAATATGTAAAAACAGACGAAACATGAAATAAACACTTTATTCAAATTAAATATAAACTCAATTTTTATTTCACTCTTTGAATGGATGCCCTCCTGATATGAGAAAGGAAGACATTTTAAATCTGTAAAAACAGATGAAACATGAAATAAACACTTTATTCAAATTAAATATAAACAAAATTTTTGATTGAATGCCCCTACTATATGGATGTCCAGAGCCAGTGTGCCCTTAGCTCTCACCCTTCTGCATGCTACTGAGTTTGTGCTATGGTAAATGTTGCTTTCATCCTGCACATGGTTGAAACCTTAGTCAATATGAGCAGTCGAACGTCAAATAATTTATAAATATTTCAGGATGCCATACAACAATTTTACAAGTTGCGAAACTGTTAAATATAGAAAATATAAAAAGAAATGTCGGGTGAGAAATAAATAAAATTGTGACACGCTAACGATTACAGATTTAAAAACGAATTGTTATGAAAGCGGATGAGGAAAAGACGAATAAAAATGGTAAAGGAAAAACGTATATATGAAATTACAGATGTCGCATCACTGAATAAGACCCACACCTAACATATAGATGGCACCACTAATAAAAAATCCATATGATTTTTATGAAGTACTAACCTTCAAATGGCAGGTGACAAAATTTCGGCCCAGTCGGAATATTAGTTTACAAATTACAGATTATTATATTTAAGTGAGGCTACTGTTTCAAATTTTCAAAACAATGGAAAAATTTTAATTTCGTATGTTGATAAAGGATTGCTTTGTGATGAGAAATAAACACTGTTCAAGCAAAGTAATGGCTTGATAAGTGTTATTCGGAATCTGTTCCGTCGGAAACAACGGTTAAGACACAATTGATGCTCAACACTCAGGTCTCCCAAAATCGGCAGTTGTCCCGAAACCCCCCCCCCCCACCCCCCCACAAAAAAAATTTCACAAACTCGTTTTGACCGATGGTAAATTAAGTTGCGTGAGATAGGAGAAGAATTGAACATATCCGAAGGCAGTGTATTCACCATTTTGCATGAACATTTGTCAGTGAGAAAGTTGTGTTTAAAGTGGGTGCTGCGTTTGCTCACAGTCAATAAATAAATAAAAAACAACGCGTCGACGATTCAGAGCGTTGTTTGCAACTGTTTTAACGCAACAAGAAGTTTTTGTGTAAATGTATGACAATGGATGAAACATAGATCCATCACTTCACTCTGGAGTTAAATCGGAGGTCAGCTGAGTGAACAGCAGCAGGTAAAAGCCGTTCAAAGCGACAAAATATGCAAACATTGAGCAGGCAAGGTTTTTGCCTCCGCATTTTGGGATGCGCAAGGATACTGTGGATATCATGGATCCAACATGTGAGCACTAATGAGGTTTTGGAAAGGATGGAAACGAAAAGAAAATTAATACTGAGCATCAAGAAGAGACAGCTAAGGTTCCTGAGACATGCAATGAGGAAGAAGGACTTGGAGAATCTGATACTAACAGACCAGATAGAGGGAAGGGGAGACAAGGGAAAAAGTCTGTAACCTACTTGATTGGCCTGAGCAGCTAGATGGCAGAACAGGGGTTGCGGGTTGTAACAGGAGAAAGCGTGCTAAGAGTCACCAGGAATAAAGAAGGCCATGATTGCATACGTTCTGAAAGGACAAGGTACATAGAAGAAGAAGAAGAAGAAGAAGAAGAAGAAGAAGAAGAAGAAGAAGGTATTTTGTTCATTGATTACCTTAAGAAACAAAGAACCATCAATAACGAATATTATATAGCATTATTAGTGCGTTTGAAGGAAGAAATCCCCAAAAACCGCCACAGATGAAGAAGAAAAAGTAATCTTTCACCAAGACAATGCACAGTGTCACAGGTTGATCGCAACAATGGCAAAACTATTTGCAAAAAAAAAAAAAAAAAAAAATATATTCTCCAAGCTCTTTTTTCTCATTCCTAGAAATTTAATGACTTTTTTCCTGATTCAAAGTATAAGCGATGTTTTGGCTTAAATTTTACTCAAGGCTTTGCTACTTACAGCCATGATGTTTTCAACATCCTTCTGTAGTTTCTCTTTTTCTACAGTTTATCAACCCTTTGCAGGTTATTTAAAGCTAAAACATATTATTAGATTGTGAGAATTTTTGGAGCTTTATAATAATGGTTTAGTCATACAAGTCTTATAGCTGGTGGGGAGAACAGGTGGATCCATACATTTTCCAAGAGTATTTGTGCGTTAGTAAAATAACTAATCGTGCTGGAATTGGAACTCGGCTCTCCGATTAACAATTCTGAACCATTATCTATTACACCATCTGCATATCCAAGCTTACAAATCTTCATGTTCCCAAGCGGTCACCTAAATAGATATTGACCAGGCACGACGTTGCTTAACTTCGGTACGGGAATTGGTGTTTCAACATCATGCGATCATAAACTGAATCATGTTTCTGTTGTCTCCAGCTTTCTCTCCATACTGAGAAGAAATTGCCCAGCATCCACTGCCATATAAGGTGATTATTGCACTGCAGGTCAGCACTCTTTTCTTTGTTTCTAATGAAATTGTCTCCACCTTAATATTTCATTTAAATCTTGGAAGGTACCTTTTTGCTATTTTAATTCAAAGAAAACAAGAATATTACTAAAAACATTGTATAGGTTTTATCTGAAATCGGTAAACTATTAGGAATAAAAGAAACAACAATTATTGTGTATCTTAATACCGGAAGATAACATTGATAACATTATGACTATTACTCGACATTATGAAAATTCTGATGCTTTCATCCGAACGTCTTTCAAAGATTTTTCAAGATTTTGTTAAAAACATGTTTTTATCGATTGTTTGGAGTGTTATCTTTCATAATGAAAGTATTTATAAATACTGGTGGTTTTATAGATCTTCTGGAAAGTTAAATTCAGCATTCAGCTACATATAAAGGCTCTTCTTTCACATCTCACATCTGATGAATATTTTATTACTGAATAGCGTGTATTCACTATTCAAAGTTTACAAATGAATCAGAATTGCAAGCAGCCATATTGGAAAAGACACCGGAAGTTGAAAATGAAAATTGTACGTTCTTGAGAGGAAATGTAACGCTGGGGCAAATACGTTTGACTTGGACGGTGTATCACTCTATTTCCGTTATTCTATCTATCTATCTATCTATCTATCTATCTATCTATCTATCTATCAGATAAAACGTGCTTAGAATAAGAATTAAAAAGAATATTATTGAATGTGTCTATCTTTTCCGAACCTTTGATTAGGCCAATGAAAGCCAGGCAATTTTAAAAAGATGTTATCTTTATCTTAAGATGTATTCAATGCAAGATAATCTCGCTGAAAACGTTTTGCTTTTACGAATATATTTCTCTGTGTCTCTTTATATCAAAATTGACTACTTACAAATAACATTTGAATAAGGAGAATGTCAAGTCGTTTTTCTGCTCTACTGGAGAGAACCGTCAGAGGTTTCATCCTAAATGCATCTTCCCCAGATGACAGAATTACTATTACTCGAGTACTAAACAAAATAATATTTAATTTTAAAACATTTTATATAATTTTCTTCGCCCTCTTTGCACATATGTTTCATGCATGTACAGATTGTTTTTAAAAACGCACACATAGAAACCCAAACATACAATTACACACACACACACACACACACACACACACACACACACACACACACACACATATATATGTATTGTAATTTTGTAATTACAATGATTTATAAAAGCATAATATCACTACACAAAAATGTTCATGTTTCAGAACAAAACTGTTTCTCTTCACGTGATATGTTAAAATAAATGGTGAAAACGCTTTATTTTTGAAAATGTAAGTTGAATTCATGGTAATTTAGAAAATTAAGAAGTGGTAGTTGGAGGAAATTGAATTTAGGTGTGTCAAAATTGTTAAATCAAAATTTAGAATTATGTAACCATATATATAATAAAAATAAATCGTTTTCACCGTTTAATTTAATATATCACCTGAAGAGGAACAGTTTTGTTCTGAAACATGAAAATTTTTGTGTAGTGATATTATGCTTTTATAAACCATTGTAATAATAAAATTACAATATTAAGCCCTACTCTGTATCGAGCAATCTTTATAAAAATAAATGCTTGAACAGAGGGTTTTTAATCTACTTGTTCTTTCATTTTCTTGTAATATATATATATATATATATGATGAATGTATATTTAGGCAGCAATCTTTCTTTTAAAACTGTTTCGTTAAATAAATGGCTAAGTGGCCGAAAACGCTAGGGACAATGAACTGTATGAACAATTTTTTCTACCTCACTTCCAATATAAAAATGCTTGAAAAATTAAATAGAAAATTAATAAAATTTTCTTTGTCTATTATATATAGTGCTCTAAATGTTGCCCATTACAATTTACAATCTATCCCTGACGCTTCAACAAACATTGCATTTCGATAGAATTTTTTCATTTCGGTTAGTTTGCATGAAAATTAGTAAAAGTTCTTTAAGTACTTTTATTTCATTCTTAGACGGTTCAAACCATTTTTCTGTTTTCTGAGGAAAATTTGAGCATGAATTTCCAGTGTTGTCTGTGCGGTTTCATCTTTCATAATATACTATCAATAAGATTTTTGTAAGTGATAGTATTGTGATTATGATTATAGGTAACCATTGTGATTATTTGAATGTTTTCGACTGTAGCCACTTAAGGTATCGTGTGACGAAAACAACTAAAGTCACAGATTAGTGTCGTATTTACTTAACTGATTACGAGGAAAAACAGTATTTACGAAGTTTTAAATTACATTGATAATATGAAATTAACAATATAATCATGACTAAACTTTTATTGGTGATATACTCACCTAATCAATTACTGCATTAAACTGTGTATATTAGTATACAACAATCTTGAGGGCCAAATACCCTTAGAACAAGTATCAATCCATTTCTTCTCCCTCCAGCTATGGGTTGAATAGCAGGACAAAATGGGGTCTGAAGATTTGGTTGGTAACCAATATACTGCAGAAAGTAATGAAAACCTACTGTAATGAACAGTCATGTCTCGAAAGAGACATTATCTCCCAAGCGTATATCACGTGTGGCAATTAATTGACTGATATATATATATATATATATATATATATATATATATATATATATATATATATGAACAGTATAGATATCGAAATCATTTTATGGTGACTCAACTCACCGAGGAGCTGACAACACATCACTACTTTGGTATATATATATATATATATATATATATATATATATATACCAAAGTTTACATTGTCTAATGTTATCTACATGGCCTATGTTTTTCTAAGAGAATCATAGCCATGTAGGTAATATTAGACACATGTTAGTCGATAACGCAATAATACTCACTCATACACACAGTAAAAAAAACAATAATTTTGATCCTGAAGACAAAGAACGCTCTGGTGCACCGAAAACGTTTGAAGACGAAGAATTAGAGGCATTAATTTATGTCAGGTGACAGCTGAAATTGAGGAATCATTAGAAGTTGATAACACGACAATTTTGAAATATTTGAAAGCATTAGAAATGATTCAAAAGCAAGGGCAATAGGCACTGTACTAGCTGAAGACAAGAGATATCTAACAGCGTCTTGTGAACAGCTGCTTTAACGACAGAAAGGGAAAGTTTTTTTGCATTGTATTTTGCATTGTATCGTGAGCAGTGATAAAAAGTGAATACACCACGATAACCATAAGCGTAGAAGATCTTAGAGTAAGCCAAGCCATGCATCAACATCAGCGGCAAAACCAAATATCCATGGTTCGAAGCTTCTGCTCTGCATTTGGTAGGATCAGCTGGGTGTAGTTTATTATGAGCTGTTCAAAATGAGTGAAATTATCACGGGAGATTGCTATTGACTACAATTAATGCATTTGTGCTGAGCATTGAAGAAAACACAGCAAAGTGATTTTGTAACATGGGAACGCTAGGCGACATGTTTCAAAACGGGTGAAACCTACATTGAAACGCTTAAATGATAAATCCTATCTGACACGCCGTATTCATTAGACACCGCCCCGTCCGATTATCACTTGATCCGATCGATGGCTCATGGCCTGGCTGCGCAGCATTTTCATTCTTAGAGAAATGTCAAAATATAAAGGGGGTAGACTCGGGGTCAGTCTAATGCCTATTAGGTTCATACAACCATGGATGAAAACGTTATAATTTCTTGTAATTTTAAAAATTGCACGTTCAAAAATTCCCCGTTACGTGAGCGTTCAAAATAAATAACCGTTACGTGAGCGTTCTTAAAAAAACAGTTAAGAGTAAAATCAATTATTGCAAATCGCCTGAAAACACCACTCATGGTAGAAACCTAGGTAGCGTAATAACTCATTTACAAATGAAGAATATTCAAAAGTTCTAAAATATAACTGTATTGAACACTTTTTATACAAATGTGTACTGGTCTAATTTTATTATGACCAAAAACTAAGTAATCAATCAATCAATCAATCAATCAATATATATATATATATATATATATATATATATATACTGGCATTATAGCCCGGCGTTGCTCGGGTATAATGAAAGCTTTAAAACTAATCCATGGTCCTGGAGCTCAGACTCTTTGAACGTTGGCACGAAAGATTAAAAAGTAATAGTTGTTTCCAGTTAAAACGAAACTGTAGACTGAAAGAAAAATGAATGGATGTAAGTCAAATTTTGATTTCCTGGTATCGATATCAAATAAGTTTTTCGTCGTAAACTGAATTTTGAAGGCTAAATAAGTCCTCTGAGTAAATGGTATCATGGCTGAGACTAAGAACTACAATTATACCTACTTAGAGCCAAACCCGAAACAAAAACTAACACAAAAGGGCTGAAAAAATACAGACATACAGACGCACACACACAAACATCTTGCCTTTTATATATATATTGTCGATTTTCTGCACTATTTTAAGAACGGCAACCTTGAAACTACTGAATATCGTTTCTTATGTTTTTGTCTATGAGTGTATCAAATTTGATTAAAATCAGACCACTCCTTCTATATCCCGATTTTTTCGATTATGGATTTTCGATATTTATCGGGGTACCTCGACACAAAACCTAGCTAAGAACACTTGCAGACGCTTATAGTACAACTGTGTAAATTTTCAAGAAAATCGGTTCAGCCGTTTCGGAGTCTATAGGTAACGGACACACACACACACACACACACACAGACAAAGTTCCATTTATAAATAAGTTTATATATCTAATGAATAAGGAACAAAAAAAATATTTATAACGTTCAAAACATTAAGTTAAAACATTGCCTAATATAGAAATAGAGCAATGAATATTTATTATAAATTATACTTTAGAACATGTACAAACTACAATCTGCTACAAAAGTGTACATGTTGTTTCGACATTGAAAGAACAATGTCTCCTGGATTCTTTATTAGAGATTTGTACTCCTTGAAGTTCATTTTATAAAAATTTGAGGTTGTATCTGATTTCACAAAAATCTGGTTGTGTTCATTTATACTCCGAACCAATGTATCTAAGTGTCTTTGAAATTTATTCTTACATTTATGGAAGGTGATGTTGTTTATAATATCAAATAAATCGTTCTCAAAGTTATGGGGTTTGTCAATGAGAGGTGCAGTCTTTAGGTTTTTAAATCCATATGTATCCATATGTGATCAATCCCGACTTAGCAGCTCAGATACAGTCACTTTCTCAGTGGCACAATGTGGCTTTCCTGTGTTTCTTCTACAAATGTTTTCACGGTTTCTGCTCCGATAAACTTAGCTCCCTGGTGCCCCCTATATATGAATTTACTCGAGGCAAAAAATTAGCAACTAGGTCCCACCCTTTTATTGTGAAACCAATAAAATGTAAACGTAAATTATACTCCATCATCTTCTTTTCTCGCACTTCCCGCCTGTAGAATTCCCTTCCATTTACTTGCTTTCCCGACGTCTACAATCTCCAAGAATTTAAATGTAAAGTCAACAGTCATCTTCTATCTCACTAACCTGCATCCTCACTCTCGTGCTCCTTTCTCCGTCCACTCAACTCTCATCAGTATTTTCATCCTTCTCTTATCCACTTCCTGACGCCTTATATAACCTATCACTTTTTCTCATAGCTTTCCTCTTATGTAACCCCCTGCCAAACAGTGGCAGTAAAATGCCTTGCTTGGAGAGATATGATTACGCGTAAAAAAATATTTAGTATTGGAAACATCATGACCCTTAATGAAAAAATCCATTTTCCATCTTATCCTTCGTATGAGATATTCTGTCTTTAGAACCAACTTTTGAAAGTACTCCTGCTTGTTTGGAATAGAAATATTTTTCAGCGAAAGGTCGAAATTCACTTTATCCATGTTCAAATTTAAGTTAATGGCAAAAGTGCTCAACTTTATAAAAGAGTAGATTATCCAAATGTATAAGGAACGAAGAAAAATACAACGTTCTCTCAACGTCAAAACAAAATGTACACTTTTGTAGAAGATTATAGTTTGGATATGTTCTAAAGTATAATATATATTATGGACTCTCCCGTCGATTTCGACGTATGAGCGTCTAACTCGGTTAGACTACCACACAAAGAATTGTTTAAAGTGGTGAAGGCTTGTGTAGCACCATCCACACTTCTTGGAACTGCTGATAACAAACAATCGGTGCAGACGTCTGCCACAGATCGCATGAACAACAGACCTCAGTTATTTAACCCATAACTGGAGAGAAGGGACGGATTAATACCTTTCCCAAGGGTACCAGTGCGGAAGTGAATGCAAAGTACTCGACTGGAATTGGAACTCGGCTCACCGATTTCCCCCTTCGAGCCGACATCCACCGCACCACAACGCACATCCGTCTCTCTCTCTCTCTCTCTCTCTCTCTGTATATATATATATATATATATATATATATGAAGCATTGCATACATGAAATTTTGATGGGTTTAATTTGTGAAAATATAACGTAGACAATGAAAAGTTGTCAGTTCGACGAACTTCCAAAAATCTCATTAAAACACTAAATATTAGCTTCTTCTTCGTGTTGGATCCCCATAGAACGTAAGCGATCATAACTCTCAACGTTTTCCCGTCCTTTGTAGCTCTTAATAAATTTTGTCTTTCGTTATTTTTCCTAAACCCTGTTCCGCTATCCATTTACTCAAGCTCGTCAAGTATGTTATGCGCTCTTTTCCTATGTCGCTCTTAATCTGTTCTGTGAGTACCGGATTCTCCAAGCCTTCCTTCCTCATTCTATGCCGGAGAAATTTCAACTCTCCTTTCTTGGTGTTATGTCTGAATTTCCTTTTTGTTTCCATCATCAATCTCGCATATTCAGTCCATGTTTTGGAATTACAAATTTCGAAAACTGTCGTGTTTACATGTGTGCCTTTGCTCAAGTTTATGAATGAAGTCATTAGAAAATATATCACATCTTTATGTCACCAACTGCCACACGCTCTTTCTCTTTTACTCACTTTCTTTCTCTCTCTCTCTCTCACATACACACACACACACATATAAATAAGTTTTCTTTTTTATTTGGAGGTCTTCAGTACAAGAAGGCACTTTCCCCCGTGTATATGAAAATCAGTTAAGTGTAAATAATTGTATGTTAAAGTAGATGCTTTTCTTCTTCTTTTTTTTCTTTTTCATGTGCCGTGTCCCTTCAGGGCGTAGGCGATCATGAGCTACTACTTGGGTCTGTGTTTTGTCGTTCTCAATATTTTTTCTCTTGGTATGTCTACTAAGCCCCGCTCCGTCAACCATTTGCCCAGACCTAACAAGTACGTCTAGCGCTACTTTCCCCTGTCTCTCCTTCCATTTATCCAACCTGTGAGTATCAAGTTCTCCAAGCCCTCCTTCCTCATTACGTGTTTCAGAAACCTCATTTGTTTCTTCCTGATATTTAGTATCAGTTTTCTCGTTTGCATCCTTTCCAACACCTCATCCTTGCACGCGTCACTCAGTCATTTAAGTGCCATACGTGATACACTCTTGGGCAGAAGATTATCCCTCAGTAGGTTGCCATTACTTTCTGTGTGTAGATTGGTCGCCGTGCAAGGCTATAGAATCCAGTCTGTCCTGTTATTTAACCCAGAATTGGAGGGAAGGGACGAATTAATACCTTTCTCAAGGGTATTTGTGCGTAAGTGAATGCGAGGAATTCAACTGGAATTTGAACTCGGGTCCGCGATTGCACACGTAGCTTTAAAAAATGTAATGGTGTATCTCAAATAGGTCAAAGTTATGGTACTTAGAAAGTCGACAAAATTCAAACACGATTTTTTCGTTTTATTTTGCAGCAGAAAGCATCTTCTAATTCTAAACATCTCTGTGTTTAGTTAAACACCTCTAAAATTCTCACCAACGCTTTCGCCCAAACACCGGTCACGTTTCCGTAAATGTCTACCAAGATATGTTTATGTGACTATGGTGGATTAATTTTCATAGAGCAAAAATAAAATACAAAATAAAGGGAACCAAAAAAAAAAAAAAAAAAAAAAGAAACCACGAAACCAACAAGCAAACAAACAAAAGAGACAAAAAATATAATCCTCCAAAGTATGGATATCATTTTAAAGGTTTCCTTAACCTAACCTTATTTAGTAAATGTTTGGCATCTGGAATCTAAATTCTGAATGCCCTTTCCTTTTGAGCACTAGGCTAAAGGGAAAATTGCGAAGGACTTCACACAAGTCTCGATTAATTCTTAGCATCACTGCTTTGTTTTCATACAGCCCATAGTACTCCGTCCTTTGGATGTGTCAGAGTGAAGGGATTAAACATTGGCCCCTACTCTTTTCCTTCTGCATCTATGAGACTTCTTAAGGGCAAACGTAAAGAAAAATTGGCCCGCGGCTTTTCTAAAGTGAATCCTTGAATCCATAGTATCGGAGATAGCGGATTTCGTGTAATTTCATCATTAACCTAATAGCTTTTTATCTGACCTCCGGGCAGGTCACGTGTGTTGTAAGTATGGAACTCATAACCTCAAGCGTTTGAACTCTTTCTGTCCTGTGTGGGGAATGATTAACTTGAAAGATTACCAACCTCTTGTCTCGTCAACCAGGCATCGCTAAAAGTGTAAAAAAAAAAAAAATTCCGTCTCTTTCCGAAGCCGAGGACTGTGACATTGAATATTGTTTTCGCTAAGCCGTCAAGATTACTTGTTTTCTCTTTAAAGAGAATATTCAGTATCAAACGATTGTAAGCTCTTAAATACATACATCATCATCTAAAATCATTACATTTCGTAATCAAATAACCCTTTTAGTCCTCCAGGACTATACTTTTTTTCGATATCCGAGTGCCGTATCGTAGAACGTGGAATCAGCAAACCTAGATCATATCCCCGGAGAGTCATTTGCATTTACTTTCGCACAAATGCAATTTCTTTCTTTCATTCACTTCAGCTATGGGTAACATATCAGAACAGACTATGTTCTCTCCCCTTGAATAGCAACGAGTCTAGGCAAATAAAGTCCATTAAGAGGACGAAACGTGTCTTTATTCGTATTGTCCTTTTACACGTTTTATATGTTTGGAATTTTGGTTAAAAAATCTTGTTTTTTTTTTCGTCAGTGATTGACCCGAAGTTTACTAGAGTTTATTCCTATGGCAAACCTAATATTACGCAAGAATTCTGAAGAAATGTTTTTTCGATCAATAATGAATTTTTATAAAAATTGTTTTCGTTTTTTCTTTGATAATTATGACGATTTATTAAATTTCAAACATCTTTTAAGCTTCTTCAGTGACTTCGGTTATTAAGTTATAAAGTAAAGACTATATCTCTAAATCAAAAATTGAAGAGCTTAATATAAATTATTTAGCATTAAGATATTTAAAACATTTTTAATTTGTTTTTAAGTTAAATTGTACATTTCTCTAACCTATCAGATATCCTAAGTGCCATAGTATTTCAAGGATTGTTCCTCATACGAAACGCTCACTCAAGTTTCATATATTTATGTCAGTTTGGTCAACAATACTTAGCTTATCAACACATCTAGGTGTCATTACTTATTTCAAAGGTCAAAAAGATCAAAGCACCATGATTAAAAAATACTTTTATTCCATATTTTATGCTATAAACATGTAATAATTGTGTAAATCAGATTAATTTATTTTTAAGTTTGATAATCTTTTTTTTAAAAAAAAACTTGTCACAGATTTTATTTTTTACAAAACTTTTAAAACCGATAATTAATTTTTGTTAACAAATGTCTTGATTACTCAAAATTGGCCGAAAAATTGAAAATTTTAAAAAATTGAAAATTTTAAAAAATTGAAATTTTAGATTCCATTCAATATAATTTCTGGTTGAAATACACCAGAGTATTCTTCCTACTGGAAATAGTAAACTCAATCTTTTAACTTTCAATTAAAGCTAAAATGAAAGTTTCAAGAATGCTTTTTTATTTTTAAAAATTTACTTTAAAACTTAGGTATCGAACATGAGTGGAGGTACCTAAAAGTTACCAACATCGGTGTCTAACTTAACTTAGTTTATTCAGTGAGAATCCTTGTCATTACAATGGTAAAGTTTTGATGGATCTTTTATTTTAATGTAAACCGATAAATTATTTACACTGTGTAGAAATGGCTAATTTGTTAAAGTAAAAAATGAAGTTTAAACTTATCATTTCCAGTCAATTATATTTGTAATTGTAAAACTCGTGCATTCGAAATATCAAGTTCTGTGATTAATGGGATTGGCCATCTCAATCTGATTTATTTCAAAACATCTGCATCATGAAAACGTTTTCCATTCCAATCATAATCAAATAGACTCAAATAAAATTTTAAAAAATGTTTAAATATCAGAAAATTTGGTATAGGTTATTTAATTGTTGGAATGTTTGTTGTAGTTATTAAACACAAAAGCAAAGGATAGCAATTTAGTAGCTTAAAATAGTACAAAAACACAAATTTTGGATGTGGTGTTCAAACTAAAAAATTCCCACAAAATTCCATGGGATTTTTTCAGTTTCAAAGTTGTATGTTCTTGCTTCACCTGGCATTAAAAATTAGATAATTACGGCATCCTGGAACAAAATATTATTAAAACAATTATATGTTAGTCAATTTTAATTTAGCTTTTTCATATGATAATATATTTATATATTAGATACCTACAAAAAAATCCCTGAAAAAACAGCATAGTATGAAGGAAAAAGGCCCCAAACTAAATAAAAACAAAATTTCATCAGCAAAATGTTTACATTATCATTAAGAGGATAGATAAAAGTATTTTTTAATTACTTAAAAGATTTTTTTATTTAATTACTTAAAAGATTTTTTTAACTATTTCGAACACATTCGAAATTTTGGTAGAAAATCTCTTTTTTTTCTTTTGTCAGTGCGAGACCTAAATTGACGCACAGTTTATTACGTCAAAAAAGTGTAATATTAAGCAATACACTTTATTGACCGTGAAAGACACATTAATTTGGAAATTCTTGCAAAAACCAAATAATGGTCGGATTTTGATGAAAATTTCAGGACTTATTTGAAATAATTATTTTTAGAAAATATTGGTAAAATATTGTTTTACATATGTTACCCCAGCCCACCAATTAATTTTCAGAAATGCCTAAAAATTCGACTTTGCTCCCCTAATAATTATATTAGGTGTATTACACCTAATATAATTAAATTCAGAAGTCATTAGGAAATGCTAATCAACTGTCTTTTTTTCTTCAATATTAGTCTTCTTTCTAAAAAGTAGGTCCGAATTGCGAAAAATGAAATAACTATGCCAATTTTTATTTGGATAAACGTTCAATAGCTTTTATGAACAATATAAATTAAGCATATCATAGTCTGAAAAGAAAAAAGAAAATTTAATGAATAATGAATTTTTACAAGAATTATTGTCATTTTTTAAAAATATTATATAAAGCTTCAAGAATATTTAAAAATAATTTCCTCCATTGCTCCGGCTAGAGTATGAAATTAAAGCCTGAAGACTACATTTATTAATCGAAAACTGAAAAGCTTAGTACAAATGATTAAGCCAATGAATTTTTAAAATAATTAAAACATTTTAATTGTGTGTATTTTGATTACCCGTATCTTATTTATACGGGTGGCCGTACGTGATATTTACAATTAAAAGGTCACATGATTCAAGGCTGTCCTCTCTTACATGAAAAAAATTAAAATTTATACCAAATTCATCTTCCATACTTGGTATTTTTTTAGCCGCTACTGTAAATCATATCAATTAAGGCATTGACAGATGTGATAACAAGGATACCGTAAATGAGAAACGCTTTTTGGGGAATATTTCAGGCAGTAAGCGTTTAATTCTTGTTTCAGGTCAACTTAAGGTAAGTTTAAATTCGGTAATTTGAAAAAATAATGTCAGCGGGGTGTATTTTATTTTTGTAAAAATTTTTTAAACAGAGAATGGCTTCTGTTTACAGTCGATGAAAAATGGAGGAAAATTTGAAATTTTAATTTTTTTTAAAACTAAACATTTTTTGATTTCGTGTGGTTTTTCAGGTGATTTGCAATAACTGATTTTACCGTGATTTTTTACCGTTTTTTTTATGAACGCTCACGTAACGGGTTATTTTTGAACGTGCAATTTTTAAAATTAGAAGAAATTATAGCATTTTTATCCATGGTTGTATGAACCTAATAGGTATTTTATTGTATGGTTACACTTAGTCATAATTTCTGTTCTTTCATTCAATAATTCATTTTTGTTAGGGAATAACATCATTGCTAACTTTCCTTCCTGGCACCGTCTACATATTTTGCTACCGTTGTAAGGCTTGGTTGTTTTCACTATACACCACGTTATGTCTGGATCTTTTCCATATTTTAATTTCAATTCACACACAACCTTACAGCGGTGGCAAAATGAGTAGGCTGTGAAAACTTGGCGATTATGTTATTTTCAAACAAAAATGAATTATTGAATGAAAGAACAGAAATTATGACTAAGTGTAACCATACCATACCTATTATGTTCATACAACCATGGAGAAAAACGTTATAATTTCTTCTCATTTTAAAAGTTGCGAGTTCAAAAATTCCCTGTTACATGAGTGTTCAAAAAACATCCCCGTTACGTGAGCGTTCATGGAAAAAAAAGAAGAAGATTTTACCCCAGTAAAATCCGTTATTGCAAATCGCCTGAAGACACTACTCATGGTAGAAACCTAGGTCGCGTCATAACTCGTTTACAAATGAAGAATATTCAAAAGTTCTTCAATATAATTGTATTGAATAATTTTAATACAACTGTGTATTTTATTATGAACAAGAACTAATTAATTAAACACAAAATATATGTATATATATATATATGTATGTATGTATATATATAAATATATATATGTGTGTGTGTGTGTGTGTGTGTTACCTAATTTTTTATCATATAGTAAATCTAAAATTCACTGTTTTTTGTGGGCACCCTGTAGAATCAAACAGAATCAAATAACCTCCGTACTTCATAATTGTTTTTTGCAATTGTTCATTTTATTTGCTTCTGTATTTCATCTTCATGATCCACTCATCTTGCCTCTCTGTAAATGGTTTTTATTGGTCTAATTATGGGGTTTGCATATCGTGTAAGCAGTGAACCTTTTTGCTAATTACTAATAATGGTTTCTTGGTCGCTTAGAATGTAGTTTTCTCCATGGGTTGTGATTACGCCCTAAATTCTCCACCCAGTGTCTGGATTCGACATCGTTTTAGAAGAATGGGTATCATCGATTTAGAAGGTTTTCCCGCCATTTTTTTCTTTTGTACATTTACTTTATTCGTCTCTCCAGGCCTTTTACTTTCTGTTGCTTTATAATATTTTTTCCCTTTTGTTACTTGCTTATTTTAATATTTCTTTTGCTTTTTTTGACTGAATTTATTTATTTTCGATTTATTTCACTATTTTTTTTTTTTGACCGATAGTATTTTTTATTAATATAACAGTTATTTTTGTTTGTCACTTTCTGTTTTATTTTTCAAACTGTTTGTTTGTTCTTTTTCTTTCTTTCTTTCTTTCTTTCTTTCTTTCTTTCTTTCATTGCCATGTTCATTTCTTGTTTTTTCTTAAAGATTAATTTCTTCCTATTTAATGTTTTTCCTCAAAAATTAATTTCTTTCCATTAATTTTCTTCTAAAACACTTTTTCTTTCTTTCTTTGTTTATTTATTTATATTCTTTCTTTCTTTCTTTCTTTGTTTCTTTCATTGCAATGTTCATTTCTTGTTTTTTCTCAAAGATTAATTTCTTCCTATTTAATGTTTTTCCTCAAAAATTAATTTCTTTCTATTAATTTTCTTCTAAAATACTTTTTTCTTTATTTGTTTATTTATTTATATTTCTTTCTTTCTTTCTTTCTTTCTTTCTTTCTTTCTTTCTTTCATTGCAATGTTCATTTCTTGTTTTTTCTCAAAGATTAATTTCTTCCTATTTAATGTTTTTCCTCAAAAATTAATTTCTTTCTATTAATTTTCTCCTAAAATACTTTTTTCTTTATTTGTTTATTTATTTATATTCTTTCTTTCTTTCTTTCTTTCTTTCTTTCTTTCTTTCATTGCAATGTTCATTTCTTGTTTTTTCTCAAAGATTAATTTCTTCCTATTTAATGTTTTTCCTCAAAAATTAATTTCTTTCTATTAATTTTCTTCTAAAATACTTTTTTCTTTATTTGTTTATTTATTTATATTCTTTCTTTCTTTCTTTCTTTCTTTCTTTGTTTCTTTCATTGCAATGTTCATTTCTTGTTTTTTCTCAAAGATTAATTTCTTCCTATTTAATGTTTTTCCTCAAAAATTAATTTCTTTCTATTAATTTTCTTCTAAAATACTTTTTCTTTATTTGTTTATTTATTTATATTCTTTCTTTCTTTCTTTCTTTCTTTCTTTTGTTTTCGTTTCTCTAGACATTTTATTTTTCAAATACATTTGTTTCTTTATACTATCCATTTTCCCCCTTGTTATTTACCTTTCCTGTTACTTGATTTGTTTTCTTCTCACTTTTTCTTTTTTAAATAAATTTCTTTATTTGTCCGTTTCACTTTCACTTTCTTTCTGTCAACTAATTTTTTCTTTAATTTCGCAATCGCTTACTTTTGATTGTCACTTTCTTTTTCGTTTCTCATTCTTTATTTTCAACCCTTTTAATTATAACTTACTCCTCTTACTTTCTTTACCCTTTTATTTACTCTCTTCCTATTTAACTCCTAATTTTACCTTCATTCTGTTTTGCAGGCTCCGTTACCAGGCAGAGTAAGACTATCATTATCTGAAATTGTACGATCAAAACTTACCCGGTTTTCAAATGAAACCTAATCTGAAACAACCATATGGTTGATACGTGATATTGCAACAACTATTATTTACGTCTACAATAACTACTACTTCAGGTACTTTTTTATTTCGCAGGACTTGCTAACATTGTTTACATAAGGGTCTCCATTAATTTAAACCATATTCCGTTCCACCTTCTCTTTACTCCATCTGACACCAGTTCTTCTTCTTCTTCTTCTTCTTCTTCTTCTTCTTCTTTATTTATTTCTTTATTTTCTTCATCTATTTCATTTTTATTGATGTATCAGACAAGTACCAGTCTCGGGGCCATACTAGTGGCTTCTACCAATGTCTGTTAGTTTCATTTACATGCAAATTCCGTTTCAAGTGTCTTGGTAA
Source organism: Ascarosepion bandense (assembly GCA_037127315.1). Lineage (NCBI taxonomy): Eukaryota > Metazoa > Mollusca > Cephalopoda > Sepiida > Sepiidae > Ascarosepion > Ascarosepion bandense. The sequence goes on from JBBBDQ010001908.1 coordinate 3,290,626, forward strand.
TTAGGGTCCCTTTTTTTTCTCTTCCCTTGATCCATTTGCAGGCGGGTTCATTTCACCTTTCACATTTTAATCTGTTTCTGTCCTTTTTCTTAATAATTTGGTTTATTAGAAAAATAACAATAAAAATGTCAAGACAATAGAAGACGGCGTGGCAAAGAAATATATGTACGAGTTGTGAAGAAAAAGAAGAGGAGAAATCGAAGCGAGTGAAGGGGAACAGATATAAACAGACCAGGAGGTAAAAAGAAGGAGAGTTAGAAAGGTTGATGAAGAAAATCAGAAAAATAAGGGAAAAGAAAAAGGTAAAAGTATCTAAGAAAAAGAAGAGAAATGAAAGGAATAGAAATGAAAGGACGATTAATATGATCGGGGGAAAATCAGGAAGCAGTGAAAGAGGAGAAGTATAAGGAGAAGCTGACGAAGATTGATAAAATGAAAAGAATAAGGGAGAAGAAACGAAGGCAATAAAGCGGGGAAGAAAAGAAATAAGAAGAGGAGAAAAAGAGGCGGAGTAGAAGAGTGAAAAGAGGAAAATGAACACGGGGAGATGTAAGAGGAGGAAAACCTGAAGTATAAACTGAAGAATGGCGAGGAAAGGAAGAAAACAGGAATCTGATCAAAGAAGGGATCAGATCAAACCGAATCATAAAAATTAAGAGAAAAATTCATAAATGAAAATACAATATAACTAACATATACTTTGAGAAGGGATTCTTTTAACAATATGAGCAGTTATATTTTTTCGTTTTAGCATTCATCCAAGATGGAAACAATTTCTTTCTTTAAACATCACCAACTTATTTTGATTATAACATTTTTCTTATTAAAATTATAATTATTATTCTTTTGTCACTTTGATCGTCTGCTTGCGTGTTTAACTACTCAAGATTCTCTTTGTTCGTCTCGGTTTACCAACATCGACTTATTCAGGCGTGTGTATAAATGGTAGATATTGTGTGAATAAATGAATGTGTGTGTGTGTGTGTGTGTGTGTGTGTGTGTGTGTGTGTGTGTGTGTGTGTGTGGGGGTAGCGATTAGCCCACTTTACTATCATATCTGCAGGCAAAACTTTAATGAAGAAAAAACAAAAACAATCTAAACAACAATAAATAAATAAAAAACAAACAATAAAAAAACAATCCAAACAACACTCACAGTTCTTTTGGCGATATTGAAAAGAGGAGCCAGGATAAGAAGCGAACATTGTAAAGAAGGCGAAAAATATAAGAGATGAACACGTAAATGGATTCAAATGTTTGGTAAGTTCAAGAAAAAGGGAATCACGGAAAACCTATGGATATCGTCAACAAGCAGTTCACTTAATAACGATTCATTATGATCTTCGTTGTCCGATATCTGTCATGAATCCACGGGTACCTCAACTTCATTACGTAGTACACTATTTGCAGTTAATTTAAAAATTTAACTGTTGAAACTACTGAATGCAACCGTAAGTTCTATTCTAATAGTTTCTTTTCTTGCATTTCTCACCTGTGGAAATCTAATCCGGCATCTTTCTTTCCGGTTACATACACTCTACAAACGTTTACACTCAACATTATCATCTGTCTCCTTGAAATTTATTCTTTTTTTAATCATTTCGTCCTAATGCGGTTATGATGCAAGAGGTTACTAAGTGTAAAAAAAAAATATGAAGACGTTAGTGAGAAAACAGGAAAATAAAGAATATGATCTAGCAAAACAGAAAACGGCGATTGACATTAGACTATATTTAAATTTTTGAATGTCGTAATTGGCAAGGAAATAAGAAACAGGAAAGAGGTTGCATAGTTGATAAACGAAAACTATCTGAATGGAAACTGTTAGAACAAAAAGCAAAACAGTTCCCAACGATGACTAAAAGACTGTAGCTTCATTTTGGAAAGTTTAAAATTCGCAAGCCCTTTCTTGCTCGAGTTAATTGATACTAATTTTTGACATCAACTGTCAGCGTTGGTCGAACTAATTATTTAGTTGTTAGTGATCTAGCGAGACAAGCAACTATTACAACTCGTCGAAATGCTTTTGTAAAGAGTTTTGCGAGTGTACACCATACGAGAAAATTGAGTCCAGAAAGAAAATAATAAAATTAATACAAATAAAAGAGAAAAAAAATAAATTGGCCAATTTTTTAAAATAATTTAAATTCTTCTGATTTAGAATGTATTTTTTTTAACGTATTTGCTTTGTACAAGTCTACTTCAACGCTATACATCTAACGTATCCGCCTATACACTGAAATATTATTTACTATTTATTTATTTAGTTTTCATCAATAGGAGTATATATCTTTGCTAATCGTCAGGTTCACACTCCTCCCAGATCTTTTGAACAGAAGTAGAAAATGTCACTAGGCTATCCAGTTTAAAATTAGGATTTCAATTCATTCTAAAATATTTTAAATTCCTTTACACTTCCATTCTTTCTTGCGTCTTAGTGGTGTCATCATCTTGCTTGGTGTGAATTTATTAAACAAAATACCTTGGAGAAATTACTTTTGATATTTACAAAAAAATTGTTTCACGTTCGGTAAATAATATCAGAAAATCTGATGGGATATAAATTAGCGACAAACAAAATATCAGTGATTATCTCCACCTTTGATCTGTCTTGGAAAGTTTATTGTCTGTCACACTGAAACGGACAGGGATATTGAACAAAATCAAATTAAATTTATCATTTAACGGGTTGGAAAAGGTCAAAATAAAAGCAAGCACAAAGTGAGTTGTTCGGAACAAAAATTAAAATTGGTTGATTTTACATCTGGACATCATCGCCTGAACGGAAAAGCCACTGTTTTGGTATTCAAAACAAGAAGAAGCCATGCGAAGAACAAGACAAGTGCAATTTACATTATCTAATCTGGAGGATATTTAACGACACGTTTAAACCGGCCTTCGATGGGAATCTATTTTTTTAATCTCAGAAACAGTAATTCTCTTTTCATTCATATTCTTTACACATGCGCTTAAAACTACGCGCCCGACGGTACACATTGAAAGATTTTTATTTATTGTCACTTACAAGAAAGTCTGTTCATCAAAAGTGTTTTGTTGACGTAAGAAGAGAAGCTGACGTTACGTCATGTTAAAACAATGCGCCCGACCAATCACTTTTAAAGATTTCCATTTATAGTTACATTAGAAGGTCTACTTTTACCAGTATTTTGTTGACACTTGAAGGGAAACTGTCGTTACAATCAAAATAAAATAAGAGAATCAAGACCACATGATAAAACTACGTGCATAATCGATACTTTTGAATGATTAGTGTGAACAGAAGCTGATGTTACAATCAAAATAAAATGTCATAATCAATATCTTGTGACAGAAAGTTTGTTTTTTAACCGTGTTTTGTTGACCCTTGAACGGTAGCTGACGTTACAGTCAAAGTAAAATATAACAATCAATATTTTGTGATAAAACTACACGTCTGACAAATCACGTTGAACAATTTCCAATTATCGTCACATTGCCGTTACAATCATTATCAAATATGACAATCAAAACCCCTAGCACCCGACAAATCACAAAACAATTTTCTTTCATAGTTTCATTACAAGAAAGTCTGTTTTTCAATCGTGTATTGTTGACGCAAGAAGAGAAACTCTCATTTACAATCATAATAAAATACAACAATCAAAACCCTAAGTTCTGTTTCCAAGTTACTTTTTAAGATGCAAAATCATTATTCCCATGATCTACATGCGAACAACTTCTTTTTATATGTCACCAATATTGTTTTTGCTATTAACATTACATTTTGCTTGTTGTGTCCTCTGACCTTCATCAAGTGTTTGTTGATCAATGGAACCCTTAAGAAATTTCGAACTGAACACTTTATTTAATCTATGAACTAAATAGACATCGTTCCAATATCTATGTATATCTCATCTATTCTTTTTAGCACTGCTCATTTATTTCTGGCCTTGTACTCAGTGGAAATTGCGTGAGCAATAACTGAGTAGTACTAAATTAGAACTAGACGACATAGAAACGTTCAGCTGGGTGGGTGGGGACAACAATCTACCAGAGAAGGTAGAAATTTCTCAATGAACACTTTATTTAATAAAGTGTTAATTGCAAAATTTCTTGATGGCCCTACTTAGCAGCACAGATACAGTCACTTTTCCACCGGCGCAATGTGGCTTCACTGTGTCTCTTCTACAAATATTCTCATGGCTTCTGCTCCGATGACCGTAGCTCGCTGGAACCCCCTATATATGAATTTACTCGAGCTACAAGATTACCAACTAGGTCCCACACTTTTACGGTGAAAAAAAAAATGTGAACGGAAATTCTACTCCAGCAGCTTCTTTTCTCGTACTTCCTGCCTGTAGAATTCCCTTCCATTTACTTGCTTCCCCAACATCTACAATTTCCAAGAATTTAAATGTAAAGTCAACAGTCATCTCCTGTCTCACTAGCCTGCATCCTCTCTCTCATGCTCCTTTCTCCGTCCACTCCACTCTCATCAGTATTCTTATCCTTCTCTTAACCACTTCCTGAAACCCCCTATAACCTGTCACTCTTTCTCATAACTTTCCTCCTTATGTAACCCCCTGCACCACAGTGTCAGTAAACTGCCTTGCTTGGGGCGATATGATTATATATATATTTAAAAAAAAGGATCAACAAGAACCGATATGATAGCCGTGTAGCTTTAGATTAAGCTCAGGTGGCCTCGCATAATATTATTACTTTTGAAAGTTTGTTATTATTTTGCTATTTGTGCAGTGGTGGGCGACATTTAGTACATATTAATATCAATTGAGTAATTGACGTAAAATCAAAGTTAACCATTGAAATAACATTACAATCTAATTCTCTCACCAGAAATTATTAATTAATTAATAGGAACTAAACCTTTTTTGGTGACTAAGTTTCAATTAATGTATCAGCATTGAACTTCATGCCTTACCTTTAGTTGATAGATTGACATTGTTTAGCGGTATATCAACTCCTTTCTGGGTTATTTAATGCCGAAATATAAATATTTCGAACACAATTTTATGGCTTTAAGAAAATATATTTTGAACGTTGTCACAGATAGTATGTATTGCTGGTCATTTTGCTATAAAGTGTATTGTTGGTAATTCTACTATAAATGTATTGTTGGCTATTTCACTATAAAATGTATTTTGTAGTAATTCTACGGTAAAATGTATGACTGGTCATTTTTCTATAAAATATATATTTTGGTATTTCTACTATAAAATATATTGCTGGTAAGTTTGTTATAAAATATATTGTTTTTCATGGTACTTTTTTTTTAATCATTTCACCCTGAGCGAGGCATTCCACTGCCAGTATTGCGGAAGGAGGTTACATAGGGGAAAGTGATAAGAAAGAGTGGTTAGATATAGGAAATGTCAGAAGGAGGATGATAGACGGGTAAGGAATACCGAGGATGAGGGTTAGGTAGAGGAGAAGAGTATTTGAGAGAATGGATGCGAGTTAGTGTGTTAGGAAGGTGTCTATTGACCATACATTTAAACTCCTGGAGATTGTAGCTGTCGGGGAAGCAAGAATGTAGAAGAGAATTCCACAGGCGGGAAAAGCGAGAAAAGAAGCTGTTGGAGTAGAAGTTGCGGTTACATCTTACCTGTTTCACTGTAAACGGGTGGGGCATAGTTGCTAATCTAGAATCTTGTGTAAATTCGTACCTAGGGGGAACCAGTGATCTAAGTTCAAAGGAGCAGAAGCTGTGAAAGTATTTGTAAAAGAGGCACAGGAAAGCCACACCGGTTAGAGAGTGACTACAGCCGGTCTGCCAAGTCGGTATCGATCACATGACAGATTCTCCGTTGTATTTTGTCAAGAACCCCGAAAAGAATAGCAGGGGCACCCGACCAGGTGTAGCAGCAGTATTCAATACACGGGCGGATGGTAGATTTATATATGTGCAGGATAGATTTAGACGGGAAAAACTTCCGGGCCCTGCACAGAGAACCGACTTTCATAGCAGCGGATTTAGCAATGGATTCGATATAGTCATTTCGACTTGAGGTCTGCTGAGAGTGTGAGTCCAAGGAGGCGTAATGTTTTACTCTCTGGGAGTCAAGCATGCTAAAGGGAGGTAAGTGCGATTGTCTATGATAGTTAATTGATAGCAGCTTCGTTTTGGAAGCATTAAAATATACGAGCCATTTCTTACCCCAGCCCACTACGGATTGGATGTCCTTTTCAAGCTCGACAGCGAGGTTCGCTTTGTTGCCCAATCCAGGTATTTGATCGAGGCGAGAGTAAACTGTGGTGTCATCGGCGTACATGCCTACTTGAGATCTTATGGCATCGGAGAGATCATTAATGTAGATCAGAAAGAGCGTAGGACCTAGGATAGAGCCTTGAGGGACACCCGCATTCGTATGGTAGTTTTGAGAGGTATGTCCGTTTAATACCACCTTCAATGTGCGGTTAGAGAGGAATGACTGGATTAAGTCAAACAAATGTCCGCAGTTTGTGTAGAAGGCCAGCATGTTAGACTCTGTCGAACGCTTTGGAGATATCCAAGGCAACGGTTCGGGCTTCGCCATTCTTGTCGAGAGCCTGGTATATATACTCGGTGATGGTCGTTAGCATATCAGCAGTAGATCTTGTGAAGCGGAAACCATACTGTTTGTCCGAGAGGAGCCTGTGGCTGTGATATGCTGAACCTCCTCGGCACTGATAATGGCTTCGAACACTTTGCCAAAGATCGGAAGAAGGCTGATAGGGTTGTAATTTGCGTGGTCCGAGGGTTCTCTAGTGCTTTTAAATATAGGAACTACAGAGGAAGACTTCAAGAAAGGCAGGAAAGCAGGAAGCAGATAGGCAGAAGTTGTAAAGCTTAGAGAGGACAGAGGAGAGATCAGGAGCACATTTCTTCAAGACTACGATTGGGATTCCGACCCCTCCGCTCGCTTTGTGAGGGTCAAGTTTTGAGATTATGTTAGAGACCAGTGAGAGTGTAATGTGGACGTCATTCAGTTGAGCCTCAGTTCTAGGTGGAAAGCCGGGTGTAGATACTCCAGACGAATCCAGTCTCGAAATGATGAAGAATCTGCGAGCAAAGTATTCAGCCTTGTTTACTGAGGATGTGAGGAGCTCAAATTCATTGATTAGGGGGGTATTGAGGTCTTACTCTTGTTGAGCACGCTTTTACAGTAGTCTTTGGCGCCGAACTTACAGGATGCTATGCGTCGCTTCATTCTGGTAGGAAACAACCTTAGCTTCGTTAAGTATCTTTTTACACTTATTACGAACTGAGGCCAAAAGGCGCCTGTTTTTGTCCGACGCGTGGCTTTGATAGAGCCGGAAGAAATGATTCCGGTGGGCAATGGCAGCTGAGCAATCGGACGAGAACCATGGAGACGAATGGGATTTAAGCTGAAATTTCCTGGAATCGATGCCAGCCTTAACCCAAGAGGAGACTTCGGATGCACAGTTTTTGACGGGAAGACTAAAAACGTTGTTCCAAGGTCGTCACACAGGAAGTCGCGGAACGAGTCCCAGTCTGCTCTTTGGTAGCAGTCGGATATTCTGCTGGTCTGGGTTTCTTGGGTAGAGTGGGAGTGGAATGACATGTTGACGGAAACTACGGCGTGGTCAGAGTTTCTGAGAGGACAGAGCTGCCTGGTAGTGCAAGAGTCTGGAATGGAAGTGAAGCAGAGGTCTAGTAGTGAGTCCCTTTCGTTAGAGTTATTGGAGAAACGCGTGAGGAAGTCCACCACTTGCGTAAGAGATTCGGTGATTGAAAAATTCATGGTGTGGACACCAGCAAGGTCGGTGATAGAGTTTTCCAGCCACTTGGTATGGTAGGCGTTAAAATCACCAAACACAAATAAATGGGCAGATGGATGAGAAGAAATGGCCCTGTCGACATTGTTGATAAATTGTTGGTTATGTTTTTATATAAAACTATATTGATTGTATTTTTACTATTAAAAATATTTTTATTCTTTCATAGTGTTTTGTTTTGGTTAAGAGTTTAGTATTTGCCCATAGCTGGGTTTCTAACAGACACTACCACCCTGGTACAACGCTCCTCAAAATCTCCCAGTCAGAAGCCTTGCTGCTGAATTTCATCTTACATCGTCTTACTCATGACTAACTTACTTTTAGAAACGAATTATTATACTAGTGTTCCTCAACTATTTTTAAAAATTCAAGCTGCACTTGTACAATAACTAAAATTCTGATAAGGAAAATGATATTTAAAAATATCAAATTTTGGTTCAGCATCCCCAAAGAAGATTAATGGCACAATTTTCATGTGAAGCGGTTTGTGAATAATCTGCTATTATTTTCAGACAGTCTGATAATGACTAGTGAGGCAAAAAGGAAAGGATTATCAACTCTTTGTTAAAGATTAAGTAATTTAGCAACCAGTTTAAAATAGTTAATGACAAAGACTTGATTGAAACACGGAAGTCACGTGCTTGGTGTAATTAGCCTTTTAAAATGAAGATTTTTAAATATAAAAATTATTCATAAATTACTCTTCTTGGGGCGCACCTGGCTATTATCTAGATAAAAAAAACAGAAAAAAACCCAAAATAAAGACATGCTAACACAGGGTTCAATAAGTAAATCGTCACGATTTTATATTTTGAATTTCACGTTGTTTGTTTTTGGTTTTGTCGAATGCACAATATGGTATGGTTAGTTGGTCAACGTCTGTGAGAAAAAGAAAACCATGACGCAATTCACTCTGACAGAAATTTGAAAATAATACCATGTACAGCTTTTGCATTCGCACTGGAAGCTCCAATACGAATATGTTAATGTGTTTGGGCGACAATCAGAAGACAGTGTAGAGGATTCGGAAAGAGTTGGATGAGTCTAATGGTGATTACTATTGTGTTTGAAGTGATCATTAGTAATGGCGGTTTTGTACCTCCTCCATTCATCTTTCCACGGGGCCTCAGACTCGAACCTGAAGCCTACATCAAGTGAGAAGATAGTGCTGCCTTTTAAACTATAGACCAATTAAGTGTGTGTATATGTCGATAACGTTAGTATGTGTGAATGACAGTGGCGAAATATATTTCTGTTCAAAATATGTAGCAAGTATTGTACATACGTGTCAACTGGTAGAACAATTTTCTATTCTAAATAAAATGAATGAATCAGTTATGAATGTATGTGTTGAGATAGTTTAAATACGCTTAACATATATTATTTTCGCTTACATATACTTACTTTCAAAATTAGCATCTAATGTACTTATTACGCGTTGTCACACTCACTTAAACAAGTTTTTTCTTCTATATGTAATATTCATCCATTGCTTTATCACACGTTACACGTATCTGACAAATAAAACCATACCTCAATAAACTTACTGTCCCTAAGATTTTTTTTTTAGTTTTTGAGAAGGAGAGTTCTTTAAAGCTGTCCCGTGATAGACATACGCTCACAAGATGCCCGCTGCGTGCATCACGTGACAGCTTCTCAAAAAACAATAAAACACTAAAACGAAAATTTTTTCTTGTCGGTCGTTTTTAACAAATATATATATATATATATATATATATATATATATATATAATACATTTTTCACACAATGCTATAGCAAGCAAAACAAAAAATATATTGACGATCTTCCACGAAAATTACCTCCATTATCGCCATCCCTGGAATTTGTAAACTCAAAATTATGCCCAGTTTCGTCACTGTTTATTACGAACGAGTTTGAATGTTTGTCTAGGCGTAAATAACTTTTATGTTCATACATACGGCTTTTAGACCTTGTAAAAAATTTAAATATCTGGGAAGTGTTCTAACTGAAGACGGAAAGTGCGACACAGAGATTCAAAGGTGAATTGGTATTGCGAAAGACGCGTTCCAGAAGCTGAGTAAAGTATTAAAACACAGGAAACTTACACTAGAAAGAAAGAAAGGAGTACTAGATTGCTATGTGATGTCAGTTCTTCAATATGGCAGTGAATGTTGGACAATATCAACAAAGATGAAGGGAAAACTTGAAGCAGCTGAAATGTGGTTCTACAGAAAAATGCTGCGGAAGGAGGGTTTGGAGAACCTGATACTAACAGGCCAGATAGAGGGAAAAGGAGACAGAGGAAAGCAGCGGATAACATATTTGAAGGGCCTGAGCAGGTGGATGACAGAACGGAGTCTCAGACACGTTACAGGAGAAAGCGTACTAAGAGCCACCAGGGATAGGGAGAAGTGGAAGGCCACGATCGCCTACGTCCTGAAAGGACAAGGTACATAGAAGAAGAAGAAGAAGAAGAAGAAGAAGAAGAAGAAGAAGAAGAAGAAGTTCGCAGAGAAATGCCGACGGACTGGAAATATTAAAAACGGAAGTAGAAGCTGCAGTGGCCAGATTGAACGGAAAGAAAGTGGCAGAACCAAGTGGAATTGTAATAGAGATACTGGTAGCCTTAGACGATTTCGGCAGAGACAAGAATACATAAATAATAAATTAAATCTACAACAGTGATAATATACAGGAAAACCTAAAGAGATCTATTTTTATAGAAACGCTTAAGAAACCAGGCGTAAACGAATGTGAACTCTATTGAACAATCAGCTTAATAAGCTAAATAGCGAAACACCTCAACCGAATTCTGTAATTCACGCAGCAGAATCAGGCCAAAGATAAGACAAGAACAGTGCGGGTCCGTCGGAGGAACGCGATATTTATTCTCAGACTGTTACCAGAAAGTGAAATACAAGTGCAGAACGACGTGTTCCTGTGTTTTATAGATGACGCAAAGGTGTTTGATAAAGTAGGCTAAAGTAAAGATCGTTTAGAGCTGTTCAGGGAATTTTGACATATTTACGAAATACATTAGAATAAAGAAGAACCTATACTGCAGCAAACCGTCTACATATGGACAGAAAATGAGTTCAGCAGACATACAAAAATAAAATGGGGTGTATATATATGTATATATATATATATATATATATATACTGCCGGCCATAATTATTAGGCCACTCCAGTTGTTTTTTTAAAAAGAAATAATATATTTTATACTATTTTAGTATTTATTGTCAGATGAAAATAGAATGGTTCTTTTGTTATTACTACTTTGCAAAATTTTACAACGCAAGAAAACAAAGATGAACTCGTTCGAATAACCATAAATTTTTTTCATTCTTTTATTGATGAAACTGCAATGTAGGTAATTATTAAATATTTATAAATGCATTTGATGCACCTTATTGTGCAGTATTAAAAAAAGAACCATTCTATTTTCATTTATAATTATTCACTTGGCAATAACTATTAAAAAATACTATTAAATATATCATATTTTTAAAACACTGATGTTGCCTAATAATTATGGCCATAGAGTATATATATATATATATATATATATATATTTGTCATTCACATACAAGCCTGTTTTGCTGTATCACAGCTCATTATTGTGGATAGACATTTACTTGCTCTTGGTTGGGATCGAAACTCGACATTGAATGAGAGAGGGGAAAAGTTTAGTGTGTTATATATCAGTCACTTAAGTGACATACGTGATACACGCTTGGGCGATCATGTCCAGAAAGTGACATGACTGACTGGGCAGAAGATTATTGCGCAGTAGGTTGCCATTGCTTTCTGCAGTAGACTGGTTTCCGACCAAGGCTATAGAACTCAATCTGTTCTATTATTTAACCCATAAATTGGCGGAAAAGACGGATTAATACCTTTCCCAAGGGTATATGCGCGTAAGTGAATGCAAGGAATTCAACTGGAATTCGAACTCGGCACTCCGATTTCCGATCCGATATCCACTGCACCACGAAAGCGATGTATACACACGTCAATCACCGGAAGAACTCAATTATGTTCAAAATCTCTGGACGAGACTAAATATTTTAAACTGAAACAGAATAATGGTCATCTATATTATTTAATAGAACGGAATTCTTCGGGCAAAATTCGATAAGATTGGAATAAATGAATTTACTAAATAGAAAAGGTTTATATCTTTACCCAAAATGCAGCGAATTAAGCATAGAATGATTGATTGATTGATTTTATTCAGCAGCATATCAACTACTATGGGTTATTTAATGTCGAAATCTCAACCTTTTAGGAACTCAATTATGTTCAAAATCTTTAGATTTCGACATTAAATAACCCATAGTAGTTGATATGCTGCTGAATAAAATCAATCAATCAATCATTCTATGCTTAATTCGCTGCATTTTGGGTAAAGATATAAACCTTTTCTATTTAGTAAATTCATTTATTCCAATCTTATCGAATTTTGCCCGAAGAATTCCGTTCTATTAAATAATATAGATGACCATTATTCTGTTTCAATTTAAAATATTTAGTCTCGACCTTATTTTAGGCAACGGCACACCTCGGAGCAAAGGAAAATATCGTGGAACACTTAGCAACATTTTTAAAGGGTATACATATAAATGTTATGAAATAAAAACATACATGTTTAATTAAACAAAAAATGTTGAATAAAATTATACGAAAAATTTCATATTCATTTATTCAAATAAAATAAAATTTTAAAATGCTAAATTAAAAAAAATAATTTAAAAATCAATATTGAATCAAATTCTTCAAAATAACAATCGAAAAATAGTGAAAAGAATTATTTGGAAAAAGTTTAATACTTATTTATTTGTTCAAATACTAACGCTGTACATTTACAGATTCCCCCCCCATATATATATATATATATATATATATATATATATAGTCAACCTCAGACAGATCTGTTTCGCAGTTCATCACGACGGTTAGACATCCGATTGATTGTTAAGCCAGGATTGAAACCCGACTGAATTGGCGTTAGTCGGCGATTCTGCCTCTGGGCTATGGGCGCTCGTCAGAAGAAGGCTGACTTTTAGAGTATGATGTATCGTACGCCAATAGCCAGACTACCGGCTATAATTATTAGGCCACCCCACGTTTTAAAAATAAATTATGTATTTCATTCTTGTGTTAATACTGCACAATAACATGTGCATCAAATGAATTTATAAATATATATTAATCACCTATATTGCAGTCTCATCAATGAAAAATGAAGAAAATTTAGGGTAATTCGAACGAGTTTATCTTTCCTTCCTTGCCTTGTAAAATTTTAAAAAGTAATGATAACAAAAGAACTATTCTATTTTTATTTGGCAATAAATACTAAAAATGGTATGAAATACATCATTTCTTAAAAAACAAACTGGAGTTGCCTTAATAATTATGGCCGTAGCCATTTATATATATATATATATATATATATATATATGCTGTGGCAATAGTTCGCGGCTCACTTAAGAGGAACTAGCGGCACGGCGGTTGAAAATCACAGGTCTAGTGTTTTTCTCGTTGAGGGCAACTACTATCATCTAACTTTTTCAAATTTTCGACATCGGGTTCAATATTCACCTAACTTCGACTTAGCATCCTCTTGGCGATGGTTGAAAACAGAGAGACGTGTTAATAAGAAAATTGAAAGAAAGGTTTCTTTATGCCCCCAAGACGAAAAGATTTTTGTGCGACGGATTACACTTCTACGAGTACTCAGTTATTCACTAGGAGCTTGCATTTGAATACATCCACGTGTGTTTTTGCGTGGAGTGTATAGTGTGCGTGCGTGAGTGCTTGCATCTGCCAGGCCTTATGCACGTTCGTCAAAGCGATACATTGCCTGAATCTCCGCACTACAGACCCTGAGGTGAAACGATCAGTCGCGCGCACACTGTAAAAATGGGGTTTCTGTCACTATTGTTATGTGTTAGGCGACGACGGATTAGTAGAATTTTAGCACCCGTTAATTCAACCGAAGTATTGATGCTGTCAAACTTCGTTCAAAACAAGCATTAATAATATTTGGATGCACGCCGGCGACAACAGAAGCAAAAAGAAGAAAGAAAGAATAATAACAACACAAAAGTATCTGAGATAATTAACTAGTTTGTCCTGTCGATGTTTTAAAAATCAAGTTCACCCCAAGCAAGCCACTAAGTCACAAGAATTATGAACAGAAACTTTACTAAGAAGGAAGAACAAAAGAAGAGTAATCAAGAAGACAGTAGATAACGATTGAGATTGAAATTTTAAACTTTTGAAGATCAAAGTTTGCAGGAAAGCATGGAGCTGGAATGGAGTTCCATCAGCAAGAAGTGAGAGGAAAAGAAACTATTAGCATAAAACTTACGGTTACATATTTTTACAGTATGGTTCACCCAGTAAAAACTCTGGAGGCCACTAACTCAAATATAAATTTGTGAGACCTCATCACCAGTCTAGTCAGTCAATCAGTTAAGTGACATACGTGATACACGCTTTGGGCAATCATGTCTCGAAGGAGACATGACTGACTGGGCAGAAGATTATCCCGCAATAGGTTGCCATTACTTTTTGTGGTAGACTGGTTGCCAGCCAAAGCTATAGAACCCAGTCTGTTCTGTTATTTAACCCATAACTGGAGGAAAGAGACGGATTAATACCTTTCCCAAGGGTATTTGCACATAAGTGAATGCAATGAATTCAAATGAATTCGAACTCGGCTCCACGAATTTTCGTTCTGAGCCGATATCCACTGCACCACATCCACCAGTCTAGTACTACACTTAAATTTAAAAAGTTTAGGTACCATAGCGAAGAGGACTCCCCAGCAGTTGCCATGAAAGTATTTATAGAAAAGTCACAGGCAAGCAACTTTAAGTCCGTGCGAAAGTGACTGAAGCCGAGATACCAGATCAGGACCAGTAGACTGACATTCTTCAAATGGGTTTTATAATTTTATGGTGCCGTTAGGTTGTCACCTTGTGCAAAACTATATTAAACAGTGGTTCGCATCATTGCAATACATATTCATGTATAATACGCTGTCGTGTATAATAGGCGCCTTAGTTTTGGGTTACGAAGTTTTGAAAAAAGTAAACACCTCTCTTATATGCACTGGCTTTTAATACTTTGTTGTAGCTAAAGTTATTTTTTTATTCTCAGATAAACATTCATTCGATTTTTTATGCCGTTCGTAATGGCTAAAAATAAGAATTTATATATGTTATATCTTCTATATGCCGTGTCTGTTCAAAACGAGAACAATCATGGCTTTCTTTATAGTGTATAACAATGTTTATCTTTTTACTACCCCATCAAAGATAAAGGAAAAACTTCAAATGTGGTTCTATAGAAGGATGCTGCGGACATGAATCAAGCATGTGAGCAATGATGTGGTTTTGGAAAGGATAGAAACGAAAAAGAAATTAATTCTGAGCATCAGGAAGAGACAGCTAAAGTTCCTGGGATATGCAATGAGGAAGGAGGGCTTGGGGAACACGATACTAACAGGCCAGATAGAGGGAAAAAGAGACAGAGGAAAGCAGCAGATAACATATTTGAAGGGCCTGATCAGGTGACTGACAGAACGGGGCTTGCGTGGTGTAATAGAAGAAAGCGTGCTAAGAGCTACCAGGGATAGGGAAACGTGGAAAGCCATGATCGTCTACGTCCTGAAAGGTCAAGGCACATAGAAGAAGAAGAAGAAGAAGAAGAAGAAGAAGAAGAAGAAGAAGAAGAAGAAACTGCTCCCTGGTTTGCCATTGATTTACACAAGCTCGTTAGGTAAGTTACTGTTTCTCTCTGTTCCCCTTGCCTTCAATATGCCCTGTGAGTGTTAACATTTCTAAGCCTTCTATCTTAATTATGTGTCCGAGAAATTTCAACTGTCTTTTCCCCATTCTAAATATCAGAGTGCATTTTGTTTCCATTTTCAATAAAACTTCCTTGGTACACCCATGCTTCCGTCCATGGTATTCTCAGCATTGTTCTGCAGAACCTCATCGTTGTCGCCTCAAGTCTTATCTTCATCTATGGAGAAATTGTCCAGAATTCAGAAGGACTGATATTGTCCAGTGTTTGAGGTCTCTTTTCTTTGTTTCTAATGAAATCTTCCTGTTTCAGAACAATTCGTATAGATTTTGTACGGCATCATTAGCTATTCAGAATGTCTTCGGATTTCGGTGTCACATTTTATGTCCTCTGTTAAAACACTTCTTAGATATTTGAATTTTCGCACTTGATTTTGACATTAAGAATGAAACAAATTTTACTGAGTATTGAAAACAATCGCGCAGACTTATGTTGTATATCAATTCTTCGAAGACGATTATTATTTCGTTAAAACGACCAATAGTGTTGTATACTATATACCAAGACGACGTGGTCCCAAAATATGTTATCTTCTCTCTGATAAAATTACTTGCCTTTTTCACGCTGATAAAATGACGATATTCTCACTTAATAAAATAACGACCGTAAGACGTATAAATGAATAAAGGCATACATCATTTTTCTTTCTTCAGGTGACGTGGCGTAGAGTAGGCGGTGGGGTCAGAGGAGTCAGCACACAAGCATTGAGCTACCCATAGGCCGCACTCGTCCGCGGTTCTCTTTGTCTTTTTCGGTCCGGGTTCCGATCTCAAAATGGTCACGAACTGACTTTACTATAATCCGTCTCTTATATAAGTGACCATGACATCTTTTAGCACATTGTTTACATCTTTTCAAGGCCTACATTATCTGATCTTGGTTCAAAACAATCAAATATTTTCCTGACATAGGGAATTTTGCTCGCATTCTTAACTTTGACAACAATCAACTATTTATCAAAACACTGTCCATTTTTCTTTTGCTTAGCCAGTTTGCATGTTTTTGCTGCTTCATAAATTACACTTCTTCGCGAAATTATGCACCAGCTCAGATAATATACAACACATATTCACACAAATATCACTAGTGAGAGCACATATATAATATATACATATGCATTTATGTATATGTATATCATTTAAAGATACTCGTATTTAATTAATCAGTAAGACAGTTAAGTATCATACGTGATAACTGTTGGGCGATCGTGTTTCGTAATGCATTGACTGACTGGGCAGAATATAACTGGAGGGAGAAGAGATGGATTAATATCTTTCTCAATTGTATTTGTACGTAAGTGAATGCAACGAATTCAACTGGAATTCGAACTCGGCTCCCCGATTTCCCGTCTCGAGCTGATATCTACTGCACTGCAAAGAACATCTTTTTAGAATATGCAGTAAAAGTGCTCAATAGAGTTTATATAAAATACAAAATAATAATAATAATAATAATAATAATACTTCAGCAAATCAATTTTCATTCTTTAAATCGGAATAAATATATTTTTACATTAAATAACGCCTGCATCTTTTCGTCTTTACACACACACACACACACACACACACAGAGAGAGAGAGAGAGAGAGAGAGAGTGAGTGAGTGACAGAAAAAGAGAGTGAGTGTGAGAGAGATTTATGGATACAGTAATCAACATTCGAATTCCAGCTGCATCCATTGTATTCACTTACGCGCAAATACCCATGGGAAAGGTATTAATCCTTCTCTTCCTTCCAGTTATGGGTTAAATAGCAGGACAGATTGGGTTCTATAGCCTTGGTCGGCAACCAGTCTACCGCAGAAAGCAACGGCAACATACTGCGGGAATAATCTTCTGCCCAGTCAGTCATGTCTCTTTCGAGACATGATCGCCCAAGCGTATATCACGTATGGCACTTAACTGACTGAATCAACATTCAGTTTCACATCTCAAAATCAGAATGAATACACGTAAACAGGTATATCAAGTCTGTAGTCTAATGATAAAAGACACATTTTTCTCTAAAAACATAATTTTAACATCATCTCATTCCTTGTCAATGCATTCACTTCTACGCTTCTCAATAATATGCCTAATTCTATCATTATACACTGACAGTTTCATATATAAAATTTGGCTAATAACTGTGTCAGGCTACGAACTTATTGATCTACCCTCCTGTACAAATCGCTGTACCCCGATGACGTATCTCACGTAGGGTGCTAAGTGACGGGTGGTAGTGTTGCTACCGCCTCCCTTGTCAGCGGCCGAACTCTGCTCCTTGCTTCCCTCCTGCTACCCAGGACAATAGATGAGCCTGCATTTTGTGTCGTGAAGGGAAACCTTGTAAGTGTCGGCTCCTCACTCAGCATCATATCCCCAGGTGTGGCGGGTCACTATCTTCAACTTGATCCGGGTTTTGTGGGCTTATCAAAGGACATGAACTTAAAACAGTGACACAAATGATGGGGCTGCTATTGGTGGGTAAATATTTGTTCTGCAGTGAAAGAGTGAAAATGAGAGTGATCCCCAAAAGAAAGAGGTCTAGCGTCAAAAGGAAAAGAAAGAGAGAGGAGTAGGGGTTTTTTGAATGAAGAGTAAAAGGAAGTAAGTGTTCAGAGAAGTGTGACTAATTAAGGAGTTGAGTTGAATCAGAAAAGTGAAACATTGAAGTGAGAGGAAAGGTTAGCTCCGGGGTTGGGGAAGATGAAAGCAAAGTGAGGGTAGTTAAAAAGAAAGAAAGAAAACAAGAAGAAATAAAGAAAAGATTAATATAACACGGGGGAAACGATGACGATTAGAAAGAAAGAAAGAAAGAAAGAAAGAAAGAAAGAAAGAAAAGGAAATTAAAAGAAGAACGTGTTTATATTCTTCAGATATCGCAAATTTGGCGAATAGAGTGAATGTTAAAAATATTTGTGAGGATGATTTGTTGGTAGAAAGAAATGAAAAAAGAAATACATTTATAATAAAAAATAATAAAGTTATTGAGATTTAGACTAAAGAAGAATGAAGAGAGAAAGATTCTCATATGATAAAACAGAGAGAGAGAGAGAGAGAGAGAGAGAGAGAGAGAGAGAGAGAGAGAGAGAAATGTTCACTGTATATTATTATACATATATGTATATTATTATATATTAGATTGAAGTGATTTTTATTCATCAGGGAATTAAATGAATTAACAAGGAATGTTATATTTATGACGCTAAATGCATTTTTTCATCATTAGGTTATAAACTTGTTAATATACTTATTGATATTAGTATATTAATAAATCTATTTATTAATATTATTTATATAAGTATATTTTCAAGTTTTTCAGATGATTTTATGTAAAAGACTCATTCTTTCTCGTCGTCTTTCATAACTTCTTCCTACATAATAAACTACAAAATAAAAATACGAAAGAGCAGTTGCTTTTCGTCCAGTCATAAAAGTAAGAATTAACAATAATTAATCGTCCTTTGAAACTATATTAAAACTAGCAGTATAGCCCGGCGTTGCTCGGGTGTAATGAAAGCTTTAAAACTAATCCATTGTCCTGGAGCTCAGACTCTTTAGACTTTGGCACGAAAGACTAAAAAGCAATAGTTGTTTCCAGTTAAAGCGAAACCGTAAACTGAAAGAAAAATGAATGGATGTAAGTCAAATTTTGATTTCCTGGTATCGATATCAAATAAGTTTTCTTAGTCGTAAACTGAATTTTGAAGGCTAAATAAGTCCTTTGAGTAAATGGTATCATGTCTGAGACTAAGAACGACAATTATACCTACTTAGAGTCAAACCCGAAGCAAAAACTAAAATAAAAGGGCTGAAAAAATACAGACATACAGACAGATAAACAGACACACACATACATAAACATCTTGCTTTTTATATATATATATTATCGATTTTCTGCGCTATCGTAAGAACTGCAACCTTGAAACTTCTGAATATCGTTTCTTATGTCTTTGTCTATGAGTGTATCAAATTTGATTAAAATCGAACCACTTCTTTTATAATCCGATTTTTTCGATTATCGATTTTCGATATTTATCTGGAGTACCTCGACACAAAACTTAGCTAAGAACACTCGCAGACGCTTATAGTACAACTGCGTAAATTTTCAAGAAAATCGGTTCAGCCGTTTCGGAGTCTATAGGTAACGGACACACACACACACACACACACAGACAAAGTTCCATTTATAAATAAGTTTAGATTAGACAAGCTATTCATATTTTCAAACATGCATTTTTTCGATCATAAAACATTATTATTATTATTATTATTATTATTATTATTATATGTGTCGTGTTCCTTCAGAAAGTTGGCGATCATGGCTCTCCACAATTTTCCTGTCATTGGTAGCTCTTAATAAATTTGATCTTTTCGTTTTATATCCGAAACATTGCTCCGTCATTCAGTTATTCAAGCTTTGTAGGTAGTTTGAGTTTGAGTTTTGTTTAACGACATATCAACCTCTGTGGGTTATTTAATGCCAAAAAAGTGGGGTTTTAAGGTTGTATTTTTTAATGTTCAGTTATAGTGAGAAGGTTGATTTAGTCAGATTTTAATGAAAATTTTTTGTTTTTATTCTTTTTTATTTTAGAAAACTGAAAATGTTTTCTAGTTTTGTATTCAAAAATGTTTTGCTGAGAATATTTTTTTTCCTTCGAAAATCTGTTATGGTCATAATTTTTGCTTAAAATGTATTGTTGGGAATATTTTTCCTTCAAAAATGTATAATTTTCTATAAAAGTCTATTTTTATGTATATATTTCTATAAAAGTGTATTTTTATACTTTCAAAGTGTTTTGACCCCAGTTTGGGGGTTTAACTATTTGCTCATAGCTGGGACTCTAACAGGTGTTACCACTCTGGGTCAGGGTGGTCCTGAGAACAATAGCTATTAAGAGGTGGTTCCATGCTCCTCCCAACCTCCCAATCAGAGGCCTTGCTGCCAGATGCAGATAACCATCATGCCCAGGACCCCTTTCTAGGTAGTTCATGCATTGTTTTCCTTTTGCTATTAAACAAGCAGATGAGTATCAAATTTAGCAAGACCTTTTTTCTCGTTATGTACATTAGAAATATTATCTGATTCTCATTATGTTAAGTGTAAGACTCTTTTTTTCTTATCCATTTTCTCTAAAACTTTGTTGTTGCTCACATGTTTGATCCACGGTATTGTCAACATTCATATTTCTTTTGCTTCAATTTTCTTCTTCACCTGCGGAGAGACTGTTCAACATTCATTGCCAGTACTCTTTTCTTTGTTTTTTTTAATAGCTACATAACTTTCTTCCTATGTGGTAAGATCTACAGTCGTAAAATTTGACTCACCTGAAACAAGCATTTAAGACATATGATGAAGTATAATTGTTTCCTCTGTCTCTGTTTTTCTCTTACGTCTTCAAGCAAAGAAAGTAAGATATACATTGTACTTGTAAAGCATCAATATCCACACTGAACAAACAATAAATGTCTTTGTGTCAAGGTCATTTTATTTGACAAATAAACATGAAATCATTTTTTTTTATTAAAACACATGAAGTTTTTTCCTCCTGAATCCATTTTGCACATATACAAATCAACCATCTGACCATGTATGGAATACTGTTGTCATATCTGGTCAAGCGCCCCTGATGTTCATCTCAGTGTTCTCGACAGGCTCCAAAGGAAAATCTGTAATGTGATTGGTCTCGATCTGGCATCTCGACTCCAGCCACTTTCTCATCAGCGGGATGTGGCTTCCCTCTGTCTCTTCTATAAATATTTTCATGGCTTCTGCTTTGACGAAACTTAGGTCAGTGGTGCCCCCTCCACAAGAATTTACTTGGGCAACCAAACTGGCAACAAGGTCTAACCCTTTTACAGTTAGATCAACCAAATGCAGGCTACAATTCTACTCCACCAGCTTCTTTTCTCGCGCTTCTCGCCTTGTGGAACTCCCTTCTATATACTTACTTTTCTGACAGCTACAACCTCCAGGAATTTAAATGCAATGTCAGTTCCCATCTCTTATCCATTTAACTCCAGCCCTTTCTACATCACCCCGTGTATCTTGTTCTTTTCCTTTCTTTCTAACTTTGCAACTGTGTTCACATCCTTCTCTTGCCATTTCTCTTTCACCCCCAGTAGCTGGTTCGTCTTTCTCTTCACGTTCCTCCTGCCTAAAACTATAACTCTCTTATGTAGCCCCTGCACATCAGTGGCGGTACTGCCTTGCTTGGTGTGAAACGATTAAAAAATCACATTGTCATATTTTTCGATATTATATCTAAGAATGAAAAAAGTGCGTTTAATACATATCCTTCTGGTGTCAAGTTTAAACTAACGGCTTATAAAGTATTATTTTGAAGAAAGAAAACTTCCAGGTTTTATCTGCCTTGTCGGCCGGGACCTCTGAATAGGCCGACTGCACATCTCAAGGTGGGTAGTCCCCAACCCAAAAAGAGGCGCCCTAGGTATGACGATGAACTACATCTGGCAGCAATGTCTTTGCTTGGGATGTTTTTGAGGAGCGTGGAATTACCTCTTGATTACTGTTGTTCCCACGTCCAGTAATGGGGACCCTAATATGATAAAATAGTTAACTTTCAAAATGGGGTCAAAACACTATGAAATAGTTTTTTTTGTTTTGTTTTTTTTATAGTAAAATGCCAGCAACAAATTTTTGAGAAAAAATATTGCCAGCAATTAATTTTTAGGAAAATATTACTAGTAATACATTTTAGAAAAACAGCAAAAAATTACCAGCAATACATTTAAACAGTATTACCAGCAATACACTTTTTAAAATATTACCAGCAATACATTTTAAAAAATACCAGCAATATACTCAATTTTTTACCAGCAATATATTTTTGAAAAATGTATTATTAACATTAAAATTAATGATATATATATATATATATATATATATATATATATATATATATATGTCATCCACATACAAGCCTGTTTTGCTGTATCACAGCTCATCAGTGTGGCTATATATATATATATAGTAATTTTAAGTTTTTGTTATTCTTTTTCTAATCATTATATATATACAATTTTTATTTATATAAAAATATATATTTTTTAATAAGTAAAGATCAGGTTTTGAAAAATTGTCTTTAATTTAACATATTTTACTTTAACAAGCTTTTTTAGGGATTTTTTTTAAAAGACGAATGTCTGAATGTTTAAAGTAAAATTTCTGAAGAAGCTTGTTAAAGTGAAACATGATAGATTAAAGACACTTTTTTCTACCTGTTCTTTACATATTCCATTCATTTTGTCAGATTTCAATCCATATATTCAACGCATATACATATTAAAAAAAATAATAGGAAAAGACATAAAGATGACTAATATATATATATATATATATATATATATATATATATATATATATATAAAGTAATTCATCGAGATATTATTCGACCTCAACAGAATGCAGAAAGCACTGGATGGCCGTTTCGTCCTATATTTGGGACTCATCAGCAGTGCGCATCCACTACCAGGAATTGAAACCCAGCTTATAATGCTCTGGAGTGAGCGGCTTGGTGATAGTAGTCGTGGCTCTGGGAGGCACCGTCCTATGGGTAAAGGAACTTGAATGAGTTCCACCACGGAATATGTGAACGAGCGGCGCGTCATCGAGTTTAATTCGTTACCTTTTCGTATCCGTGGTACAGTTGGTATGACGTTTGCTCAATAATCTAACTGTCTGGGTTTCAATTCCTGGTAGCGGGTACGCAATGCTGATGAGTCCCAAATATAGGACGAAACGGCTACCCAGTACTTTCTGCATTTTGTTGATGTCGAATAAAATCTCTATGAATTATTTAGTTATTTCAAATCCTCCTACTATTTCTCACCGCTCATTCAGTAAAAATGAATTTGAGCACTCTAGCTATTGGGCTCGTAATATGATATGCGCTAAAAAGACTGCCTTCTTCCACTGAACGCCCCGTGGCCAAGCGGTCGGGTTTCGAGCCTGGGTTGTGTAGCAATCAGAGTCTAACCGTACTGATGAGCTGTTATACAGCGAAACAGATCTGTCTGCGGATGACACTATATATATCTAGCAAAGTCTGAAAGATGACAATACTATGGAAACGCGGCTACTATCTTATGCGGTGAGAATTCAATGAAAAATTGAATAATATACTTTCGAAATATTTTTAAATCGCTCTGCTTATCTTGATGTATTATAATTGCTATGAAGAAGCTTGTAGATCATTATTAGTCATTTCGATTTTTAGGGGAGCTCTCATACATCTGGCCTTAAGGCAAACTAAGCCAAAAATAAATAACAGCTACGTATATAAAAAATTCGATATTTATATATGCCAAGGGAATATTTTATGCATCAGCGTGATTTGTCTATAACAACATTTCACGCTGATAAATTAATGCCGGAAATTTTTTTTGTTGAAAAGCCCCGTTCTTCATGTAACAATTTTAATGTTGCCAGCAGGCTAATTGAACAGGCTAATTGCATGTCACAATGGGAAACACACTTCTAGCCGTATAGCTGAAGGATCTTTTGTCGGTTTCACCATTAGTCTACTCAGTGGAACATCAGAATTCGAAATTTTAATTTTAAGGGAGGCAAGTATCACCATAAGTAGAAGAGCCTTATATAATCTTGGAATAATATAGGTCTTAGGTTTTCAGTATTCTTATGACATCTAAATGCTTTTTATCTATCTATCTATCTATCTATCTATCTATCTATCTATCTATCTATCTATCCGTCATGTACTTTATCTATATATCTCGAGTTGTTAGGATTTTTGCCTCTCTGTCTCTGTCTCTCTCTCTTTCTGTGTATATTAAGCAAATTATCTATCTATCTATCTATCTATCTATCTATCTATCTATCTATCTATCTATCTTGTACTTTATATATGGTGTTCGGATTTTTGCCTCTCTGTCTCTGTCTCTGTGTGTGTCTCTCTCTATATGTATATTAATAAATCTAGATATTGTTCTACTATATATATTTCCTGTGTATAATAGGAAAATTATCTATCTATCTATCTATCTATCTATCTATCTATCTATCTATCTATCTATCTATCTATTTCAAGTTGTTCTTTATCTATCTGAGTGTGTTCAGATTTCTCTCTTCTCTTTCACTCTGTCTGTCTGTCTCTCTCTATATATATACCACATTCTTTTCCTCTTTATATCAGGTAGGTCAATATCTATCTATCTATCTATCTATCTATCTATCTATCTATCTATCTATCTATCTATCTATTTCTAAGTTCATAAAAGTAATTGATATCTTAAATAAATGATCAAGAATGAAACAAGCTAAAATTATTCGAAAACAAGCGAAAACGAATGTCTAATAAAATAGAACAGACGAAGACATAAATGTGTGCTTGTGTAAGTGAGTGAACGCCATGGAGGTTTTAGGGTGAAAGCTAAAAGACCGATGGAACTAGGAGGAAGCATAGGAAATGCCTGCGATATTTCTGATTATTTTTGCTTGCAGGGCATTTATGTTGAAAATATCAAAAGCATAATTTTACCTCCCAATCCTAGTCAATTACTTACCATTTCAATATTTGATTCGAACTGCTTCAACAGAGACCAGCCTATCGTTCCGATTTTCGCTGCTGCCGTTACACCTTCTTTAGTTCCACCCTTCTTCGCTATATTATAGTCCCTCCTCATATTATTTCGATCACTCCATATTTCCATTTTCTTTCTTTTTTTATTTTGTCCTCACGTATCCATCTTGGTTGTTAAAATCGAATTAGCTATAACTGCTTTTTTGCCAAAATATTGTAGCCGTTAAATCAGCCTGTGGCAAAAATTCCCTCAAGCAGGTGATTGAAACTTTCATATATATAATAATTTACCAAGCGTTGCTTAGATATGACACAAGGCCACAAATATGAAGCACCCAGTTGTAAGTGATTTGCAAAGCAAGCATCCTAGTCATTTAGATCTCGGGGAAGAGCTCATAATTCATATATACAAGATATATCAAAAATACTTTTAGAAACTTTGGAGGCGAGTTCCTCAAACCAAAAGAAAAAAAAACGCAAAAGTTTTTGAGTTATTAATTTTAAAGTTTATCATATAAGCTGTTAAATGTACAATCCAAGATACAATCCAAAAATACTTTTACAAATTTGGTGGGCTGGATTCTTGACATCAAAAAATCTCTATATAAACATATGTCCAAAAGGCCATCATTGTTCCTCAACAGAGCAAGTCATAAGAAATGTTCAAAATAGCCTCTGCTTGCTTCTATACATGCATGCAACAATCAGATCATTGATTAGCAGACCCTTTCAAATATTTTCACAACATGTTGAATGGCTTCACAGGCATTCATGACACATTCATGAAGCATCTCTGCATTATTAATATCTACTATATAAACCAATTGTTTTTGGTGGCCTCACAGATAAAAATCCAAGGCATTGAAGTCAATTGAATTTGTAGGCCATGAATCCAGTCATCTCCTATCTATCCATATTACATGACAGATCTCAGCCAGTGCATTACGAACAATGTGACTAAAATGTACTGGAGACTCATCAAGCATGAACAACATGCCTTTTCCTATTAGCTGGTCTGGTAATGTGTTGAAAATAAAGCCCCTGTTGACAGCTGTAACATGGACAAGTGTATCCTGGACAAAGACAAGCAACATATAAAAGTATATATTCTAAAAATAGTAAAATGTGAAAATTTATTATAAATAATAATATTAGCTATACACAAAATTATATATTGAAGAATTTTCAATTAATGTTTTCAAAGTAACATAATTATGGCATGTATATCAAAGAGTGTGTGGCATATATTTTTGACATAGTTAAGTATTGAAATAAAGGAAAAGTAAATTCACATATGTGCGCGCACACACACACATACATACATATATACAAGGCATATCAAACATACTTTTACAAAATTTTAGGATGCTTTCATGGTACCAAAACAAAGTAAAATGTCTATATAAACATATGCCCAAAAGGCCATCAATGTACCTCAACATAGCAACTAATAAAAAAGTTAAAACTGTTCTCCGCTGGATCATTGACTGGCGGACAATTTCAAATCCTTTCACACGGTCAGGCTACTATAGCACGTTGAAGAAACGTCTATTCATTATCAACGTCTACTGCATAACCCAATTCGTTTATTGTTTTAAGCGGTTTCACTGAGAAAAATCCAAAAGATTGAAGTCGGGGAAAGTTGCAGGCAATGGAACCAGTCCTCACCTAACAATCCATTTTTCATAGTAGAGGTTAGCCACAGCATCGCGAAGAATGTGACTAAAATGTGCTGGAGTCCTATCATGCATGAACCAAATAAGTCTTCAAATTAGCTGGCATACATCCTCTTGCAGGCCTGTAAGTGTGTTTGAAATAAAGTCCCTATAGACAGCTCCTGTAAGATGTCATCTACAATCCCAGCCCATACATTAATTGTAAACTGATACTGATGTCTATCCTGTACTGTACCATTGGATTCCGATCTGCCCACAAATGTTGGTTGTGTAAATATGTTATACCTTCTCTTCAAAACTTTGCCTCATCCGTAAGCAATACTGAAGGCGCAAACTCTGGATCGGCAGTTTGTTCAAAAAACCATCGGCAAAAGTTTTCCTATGGTGAGTGATCAGAGGGCGAAGACCCTGCTCACTTTGCAAATGATATGGATATAGGACCTGCTCTTGAAGTAGCTTTCATGCGTTACGATGAGATGTACGACATTCTACGGTCACTTGAGGTGTGATGATACCTGCATCGTCGCTGACAGCCTGTAGAATGTGTTCACGTGGTGAGGCGTACGAGAGTAACTCGGTTTTCCTCAATCAATAGTTTGTAGAGCTACAGATCCTGTCTCAGAAATGCGATGATAAACAGCAGCAAAGGTTGGATGACTCAGCTACTTTTGGTCTAGAAATGTGATTTGATACGGCCATACAGCCTCGCGTCCATTATCATTCCCGCGGCTGCATGTAGAAATCATACCTGTCTATTCACGATATCTTGCCATTGTTAAACGGAACACTTCTCAGTTATTTCACAACTACACACGTTAAACGTTGAAAATAGACTAGCCACAAATATACATGAATGACGAATGTAACCGAGTCTATATAGTAACACGGCACCATTTACCGTAAACTTTCATTAAAACTAATCACTCACAGATAAGGATTTGCCGACAAATGTAGACTTTTGTACTTGTTTTGGTGAGAGGAACACGCTCCTAATGTTTGTAAAATTATTTTTGATACATCTTGTATATATATTACTTAATCCTTATTTTCATTTATAATCGCATTTTAGCAGATGCTCCTTTTATCTAGTAAACTGTATATTTATTTGCTTTCGTCTCCCGGCCAGAATATTTGAGAAAATCTTAGAGAAAATAAGCTTATCATAAAGATTCGAACCTGCGTCCTCCTCAGGTAAACTGTTCTTAGATTTAACGTGGACAAGAGGTCCAAGACCTCTTGCCCATGTAGTGCATTAATGGTCACGTTGAATAGTGCCTTGAAACACGGATTTTTCTCTGACAGTCATAATATACATATCTGATCAGCTAGGTATCCTGAAGTAAACAAAGTAATTTATAAAGAAAAGGATGTTTTTTTCATTCTTCCGACAGATTTTTATTTCTTCAACGTTATTTTTTGGATAGTCGTATTTGAGTAGACGCGCCTTTTATTTATTAAACAGTATATTATATTTATTTATTTATTTATTTATTTTCCTCTACTGGCCTGAATATTAGAGACATCTTATGAAAAAAGGCGTTAAGATTATCCAATAAAAATTATTTTTAAGTAATCAAAATCTGTAAGATTAATAAATTAATAAAAATCCATTCATTTCTTTAAAAATTTACATATATATATGTGTGTGTGTGTGTGTGTGTGTGTATCTGTGTGTGTATGTGTATGCGTGCTTTCGTGCGTGCGTGTGTGTATGGGTAAAGATTCAGTTATCTATCAAATATATCTGTGAAGTCAATATAAAAATAGACAAAAGAAGAACTTTTTCTTACCAACGTGTTTCGTTCCCTGGCAAACTTTATCAACGTAAAGAATTTTACCTTGATAAAATTCCTAAGGTTACAAAACATATTGGTAAAACATTTTTTTGTTTTGTCTTACACACACACACACACACACACATATATATATATATATATATATATATATATATATATATATATATATCTTAATCCAACATATTTTTATTGCGTCGAACGTTATTATCTTCAGATTCAACATGTTTCAGTGAATAATTTAGGTATATTATATCTATTCTTTGTACTTCTCTAATCTGTTTGTTGATGTTAAGATAAAATTCATCAAGGAAGGCGTCGTAGTTTTTGCGGACCAAAGTACTTTCAATCTGTTTCAAGATCAACTGTGATCATTGTGATGGGGGTTTAAAGAAAAAACACTTAAACGCGCTCTGTTTTAAAATTAACCGTTACAGTTTTGCAAGTTTTTGCAGAAAATTCATATATATATATATATATATAAAGTTTACATCAAGTTTTGTTTATTTATTTTATTTTATTTTTTTCATATTCTCCGATTAGCTTAATAGAATCATTATTAAATGATGAAAGAAAATTACAATATTGATACATAATTTTTTTAATAATCCAATCTAAGCTTTCGGCTTACATCAGCCATTTTCAAAGATGTCAATTACATTATATATTATAAACACGGGCAAACGATAATGACAGTCTGTTTTTGTTTACATGGAAGATTTCCAAGCAACAACAAACTCGTGCATTTAAGACGCTGGAAGCGAATGACGCACCCTAGCTCGTGACGTCACACATTACCAAACGAGAGTAAAAACAAGAAATACTAAGTATGGGAATATATTGTATTTTTATTACTTTTATTGTGTAGATGGTTGATTTCCGATAAGAAATAAAGCAAGAATAAAGCAATAAAACAAGCAATAAAGTGAAAATGAACCGCTTTAAGATAATGCAACATTAAAAAGAAGTCAGCACAACAAAAGCAATCAAAACAATTAACCACCTATAGAACCACACACGTACCAAAATATTAAATTCCAGCAAGCTCCATATAAATAAGGAAAAAACGGAAAACAAGTGCAAATTGAAATTAAGCCCTGACATTATAATAGGGCCTTCATGAAACTTCAAAGCCGGCATAAATTTGCTCAGTTAAGTGAAAAACTTCTTCACATTAATCCTATTACCGATCTGTCTCTATCTCGATATTAAGCAATTTACAAAAAAAAAAACCTGCACGTATAAATATCTTTTTATTAGTAAACCACTAAATAAACAACAATCATGGCACTAAACATTATTAAAATTCAACACTATATATATACACACTACCAACCATAAGTTTTGGACCACCCAAAATTTTTTCAGAAAGTTTATAAAATTTAATTTTTAGCAGAATCAAATTCGCCGAGTTTGTATTTTTTGTTATTCTTATGCAGATGTCAAGTAAAAAAAAGTATTCTTTTCAACTTTAAAGTAAACATTTACTCAGTTTGCTACTTGACTCCTCTTATTATGATCAAGTTTTTGCCGAAAATTCAGATCTATTCAGATATTATAATTACGGTATAATTTATTTTTGTAAACCATATTACTACGGTATAAATTGCAAGGAAGAAACATATTAGCATTGAAAAAAAGAGCTCAGGTTGAAATTCTTTCGAAAGAATGATATTCTGAACGCTAAAAGATTAAGCCTATCAAAAAAATGGCGAGCATTATTGCCTTCAACGACTTTGTGAAATTGACAGAAAAAGATCTGGTAGGCCCAGAGTAACATCTATTGTAGAGGATAGACACTTGATCATATCTAGCAAGAGGAATACAAGAAAAACCGTTCTGGAATTAACAATTGAAATGAATTCTACTCGGCAACATCCAGTATCTGTTACTACTGTTAAAAGACGACTTCATTCGGCTGGGCTTAAAGGCTGTATAGCAGTTAAGAAACCACTATTAAAGAAGGAGAATACGTTGAAACGAGTACACTGGGCAGAACAGCACAAAGAATAGACTTTAGATGATTGGAAAAAAGTATTATGGACAGATGAATCAAAATTTGAACTGTTTGGAAGAAGAGTGTTTGTCAGACGAACTTCTTCTGAATGAATGAGTGAAAATTGCATTGTTCCAACTGTAAAGCATGGAAGGTGGATCTGTAATGGTTTAGAGGGTGCTCTGGAGGAGAGATAGCTAGAGACCTTATAGAGATCAAAGGCATAATGCGAAAGGAAGAATATTATTCAATACTGCAGAGGCATGCAATCTCTTCTGGTTGCCGCATTATTAGACAATTTTTTTCCAACAGAATAGCGATCCTAAGCACAGCTCAAAATTATGCCAAAATTATCTGAAATCAAAGGAAAACAATGGAATATTGAAAATTATGACTTGGCCCCCTCAATCTCCGGATCTTTCTCCAATTGAACTAATTCTGGGATGAAATTGCTTGGAAATCACTTTCATCAACTTATCTCTATTAGTTATTAGAAAGAATGCCAAGGAGTTGCTCTGCAGTAATAAAGGCTCGTAGTGGTTTCTTTGATGAAAAGAAAATATGAATTAACTTTAATTAAATTTAAAATTACTCTATGTTAATTTTGGTTTTAATCATTGTACAATTGTGAGCAACAATGAAATATATCTATATTTATTCTTCTAAGACATAAATTTGTTACTTCTTTCTCTTAGAGAATAAATCTAAGAAGTGGTTCCAAACTTATGGTCTGTAGTATATATATATATATATATATATATATATATATATATATATATACTTACGAAGATTAACGAAACTAGTTATAAACAACCGGACAATTTGAAATGATTTGTTTGAACCTTATTTTTGATAGATACTCGTAGTTAAGTAGATATTCTGTTTATAATCAAACAATATTATATATTTATTTCTACGTGCTACCTGCCTGATTATTTACAATAAATTTTTGTTACGAAACAAATCTTGCCGAATGACACACATTTTCGTAACAAAAATTTATCGTAAATAATCAAGCCCGTAGAAATAAATAAATAATACTGTTAGATTATAAACAGAATATCTACTTAAATACGAGTATCGATCAAAAATAATGTTCAAACAAATTATTTCATATATATATATATATATATATATATATATATATATATATATATATATGTATGTGTGTATATAAGTATAGGGTTAGTATGGATGGAATAAAATTCCGATATCCTCCCCAAAAAACATTATTCTTAAAAGAGTGCTCAATAAAAAGTTGAGTAAATAATATTTGTTTAAAATTCATAACATAAGTATGTTATGACATCACTACAAGTGGCTGTTTTATTTCAACACTTGTGTCTAGTCAAGTAATGATGCTGACTGCAAGATGAAGAATTTGAAAAGGTTCAAAACTAGCTAAACCCCCTAAATAGGGGAAGCATTGTTACATAGTCTGGAATGACAAATCAAAATCAAAGTAAATGCTAATTTCAAAAACATGACAACATACTCTAAAAACAATTTAATGGTGCATTAATGTAAATGTTTGATTATAATAGAAATCAGTATTAATAATTAACTATTAATTTCACTTTAAAATGAAAGCTAAAATTCATCTTGAAAGGTTATTACGAATTAATTTTAGAAGTTACGAATTCCAAAGATACATGATGTAGGCCTCCGTGGTGAGTTTGAGCCCTGTTGGCAAGAGTCATAACGTTGATATGAGTAGTGGTCATTCTAAACACCATTTGTGTTACTTGCACATATAATCTCTTTTCGAATATCCTGCACTCTTCTCAGATTGAAACTCTAAAATGTTCATATTGGAGTTTCCAAAGCGACTTTCAAGCAGTACAGCATGCCATTTCCAAATCTCTGGCTGAGTTAATTGCCTCATGGTACTTTTTTTTACTTATGAACAGTGCCCAACCGACCCTGCTATATTGTGCAGTCGACAAAATTAAAAAAAGCAAACAACGCGCATGCGCAATATTAAAAATATAGAATGGCGGCAATTTACACATCGCATCAGGGTGCGATGTGTAAATTTTCGCCATTTTATATTTTAAGGAAATTGTTGCTATTTTATATTTTATGGAAATGATTTCGTCATCAATACTAAATGGAAAAATAACATCTATAGACATTTGACGAATAACAATAATATACAAA
Source organism: Ascarosepion bandense (assembly GCA_037127315.1). NCBI lineage: Eukaryota > Metazoa > Mollusca > Cephalopoda > Sepiida > Sepiidae > Ascarosepion > Ascarosepion bandense. The sequence continues at coordinate 3,323,433 of JBBBDQ010001908.1, forward strand.
TTGAACAACGACGTTAAAATATCTATCAATAAAATTCCATAAATTCGCTTAAAGCTTTGAAAACCTGCAACACTTTTGTGAGTTAGTACACGACATGAAGGTTTGGGGAAGAATGATACGAGAGGTCTACAAATTTGTCGGTTATGAGAAATCACACTGATTTGCAATTTGCAAAATCGAAACAGCTCGGATGGTGTCAATGAAATGGGTTTCTTGATTTTCTGCAACATTAATCAAACTTCCATTATTTCATTATTGTATTTGTTAAAGTTTTCCGAAAAGTCTGCTAATTTTCGATGGAGACGGGTCTAACTTTGTCATCTAAAATAGGGAAGGCATAGAATGCCTAGGTAAGGATTGTGAGAGTTGCAAAAATGATGCTCTTCACGTCGTCTATAAATAGTACCGCATTTATACCCAAAGCTAAATCATATTTTAACCATATGGGAGAAAACAAGAATATTTGGTCAAATCTTCAGAGCAACTAACGAGAGTGCCGCCAATTCTATGAGGAAAGTTCATCGCTACTAACTTTTATTTTCAATTGTTTCTACTGTTTCGTTTTTAAAATTACTTGCAGGAGTTTTTACTGTTTCCTGAAGATCTCTTTTGCATGAATGCTATTTTCCATTCTTATATATCTGCGTAAGTGATGGACAAGTCTTATACCGGACTTTTTAAAGAAATAAACATATTTGTTCGGATTTTTTTATAATATTAAAATATACGAATTCATCTATTTTAATTTACTGGAAAAAAAAACAAAAAAACAAGTGGGGTTTGTTTAGTCTCATAAATATATACATTTTTACGGTGCTGATCTCACTAGACCGTTCGATCTTCACTCGATACCGTGCACTATATCAGACATATAAAGAAATAATCAAATATGTTACCATCTAAATGGAACTGTGTTTAAAAAAACGTCTCACATTTTGACTACTGTAGAGACTTTTGGTCCACACTGGCTGTCGCAGACTTGGTACCTTGATTTCGAAGAAACTCAGGTAAACAAATATTTATTTCCTGTTTTCTCGTCGTTTGTCTTAGCGGTCGAAAATTTTATTGAACCGGACTCTCGTATAACAACGTTAATAAGATGATATATATTAAGACTGAAATGTATATATTCAAATCTCCATGGAGTAGTAGTTAGCAAGGTAATCTCGCTCGTAAACCATTACGGCAATTCGATCATCAATAGATTGCCTATATATTCGCTCTACTCTTTTGATTCTTAAACACCAACTCTAGAGAGATTTTTAAAATGCTAGTTTCATTGACGATTGCCAGTCAAGCGATTTCGATCTCACAGATCCCTCACAGACTGGCCTATGAGTATGGTCTTGTTCTCTACTAAATCAGACTGATATTTTTATCTACCCTATAAAGTATAGCCCTACTAAGGTTATATTCCTTATTGTCTGTTCTATGACTTCTAGATTAAGCAGAGTTCGGTACACATTGCTCATCGTAAGACTATGGCTTTGTTCTAGACAGGTTAATCCTTATTGCCTGTTCTATGAATATGCCTTTGAGATGGAATAAGATCGCCTTAGATCCTCATACTTATTGTCTGTTCTATGACTTCTAGATTAAGCACAGTTCAGGTACACATTGCTCACTTCGTACTGACTAAGGTGGCTCTTTGGTTCTAGACAGGTTAATCCTTATTGCCTGTTCTATGAATATGCCTTTTGAGATGGAATAAGATCGCCTCTTAGATCCTCACTACTTATTGTCTTATTCTATGACTTCTTAGATTGGGAAGTCAGGCAGTTCGGTACATTGTCAATGCAACACTATGGCTTTGCCCTTCTGGACAGGTGCTAATCCTTATTGCCTGTTCTATGAATATGCCTTTGAGATGGAACAAGATCAGCCTTTAGATCCTCATGCCACTTATTGTCTGTTCTATGACTCTTCTAGATTAAGCAAGAGTTTGGTACACATTGCTCAATCGTAAAGGATTCATGGATTTGACTTTAGTTTTACAGGTTGGAATCCCATTATTGCCTATTCTAAGTGAATATGCCTTTGAGATGGAACAAGATCGCCTTAGATCCTCATACTCTACTAGTATGGTCAGGTGCCAGACTAAGCTAAATTCGATTCTTCTTGCAAACCCTATGGGGATTTTCTAAGCGCAGCTTAGATGTGGCACAAGGCCAAAAGTATTGGACACCCAGTGACTTTTCAAACCCTATGAGGTGGAATACAGCAGCCACTCTCGATTTTGCGGGGTGGTCAGGTTTTACTAACATCTGTTTATTTCGTTTAAATATTTTATACTTTTAGATAGTTTTGTGTTATTTCTCCCCTCCCCCGCTCATTTTCATATCATATGTTTATATATATTTTATAAAAAATTATTGTATATAAAATAATTTTATTTCATGGGTTTGTTACCCCGTTTTTAGGTTCCACTGTGAATATGTGGTATTATGGTATATGTAAGATTGTAAGGTGAAGGATGAGTTTTGTGATAAATGGAGAAATTAAGTGTGATTGGGTTGTGAATGTAATTAGCCAGGTTTAGGATAGTTAACGAAGATCACCCTCTACCCACCCCCTCTTTTTCGGCCTTGTGCCACATTTCTTGTATTTTACAGGAATAAATATTCTCCTTTCAGACCCTATGAGTATGGTATTGTGTCACGTGTGCGACAAAAAATATAAATAGAAGTAATGGAAACGACAGAACATGAATTAAAATTTATAGCAAACCAAAAAACGGTTTTATTTTAATGATTTGGTCAGTGCGCTAAAAGGGAAAAAAATTTAAAAATAAAGGCTTAACTGTAAGAAGTTAAAATACTTTAATAAAGTAACCTCAGCTGGGAGTTACTGTTTCCTTTTGGCATAAACACGTCAACCAGTGAAGAATAGTGAACGAACCGCTCTGAAGAAGATTTGTACAACTGACTCCATCAGTCAACTTGCTTAATTTTAGCGTCAAACAAAGAATACGAATACAAATACCCGGATAAAGACCTTCACTTTGTGAAGTCATCCGACCACATCAAAGCGTTCTTTGAAGTATTTGATCTAAATGACCCAGAACTTTAATTCATAAAACTAGGTTCTCTTAACACTTGTACTAGACAGGTCAGTCCTTATTGTCTGTTCTACGAGTATGGCTTCGAGATACACTAAGCACAAATTAAATCCTTATAATCTACTCTACGAATATGGCCTTGTGCTAGAGTAAGATATTCAATCTTCATTGTCTACTCACTGAATAAGTGCTGGTGCTAGACGAAGCTGAATTCGATCCTTCTTGTCAATCGTGTGAATATGACATTGTACTAGACAGTTCAATCCTTATCTTCTAGTCTACGAATATGTCTTAAAGATGGACTAAGCTCGTTAGATTTTTATAACTAGGTAACTATCTATCGCCCGGTTCACACTCCACCCTTCTATTGAACAGGTTAAGAGGCTCATCCCTTGTTCCCTGTTTAGGATGTGGTTTCCAGCTTTCTCTTTTCCAATCTTCTCACTTTTTTTTTTTCAATTGGAGTAGATAGATCTATCTATCGCCAGGTTCACACTCCACCCACGTCTATTGAACAGGTTAAGAGGCTCATCCCTTGTTCCCTGTTTAGGATGTGGTTTCCGGCTTTCTCTTCTCCAATCTTTTCACTATTACGTAGCCCCCTGCACACCAGTCGCGTTACCGCCTTGCTCGAGGTGATACGATTAAAAAAAAACAAAAAAAAAACTCTACTAAATCATTGAAAAAACAGCATAGTATGAATAAAAAAGGCCCCGCTTTAACTTAATAAAAATGAACTTTTTCCATTAAAATGTTTGTCATTATTAAAAGGAAAGAAAAAAAATCTTGTTTTGATTTTAGTTAGCGGATAACCAAATCGTTACAAGAGTTTACAATGAAAAACGTAATATTACATAACTCAGTTTTTTTTTTTTCGGTGACGAAAACATTTGGAATTTTTTGCAAAACTCAAATAATTGTCTGATTTTAATGAAAGTCTCAGGACTTATTTACAAACGAATGAAATTATTTTTGAAATTATTATTTAAAAAAAATATTGGCAAAAATATTTTTTACATTTGTTGATCCCACTCCAATAAATTCATGAAATTTTAAAAAATTCAATTTTGTTGAAAAGATTGGTTTTATTAGTTAAACGCAGGACTCAATTATTTTTTTGAATACTTTGCCTTTATTTTCGAAAATCTGCTCCCAATAGTAAAATAAAAAACTGTAATAATACTATGACATTATCTAATTTGGTAAGCTTTTAATTGCTTTAATAAAGAATATATATTAAGGACATTATAGTCTGAAGAAAAAAATTCAATTAATGATAAAATTTTAAAAGAATTGTTTTCATTCTTTTTAATTATAATAAGTTATAAAGTTTCAATAATATTTTTAAAATACTTCAAAGATTTGTTGGGGTTAGTTTATAATCTGATAAAATGAAGATTATATTTACTAATGGAAAATTGAAAAGTTTAATAAAAATCGTCGTGCCTTCGTATTTTTAAAATATATTTTTTTGTATATTTGAAGTTTTTTTTTTTGTATGGTAATTTCTACTTGTACATTAAATGGTCATGTGTTTCAGGGTTTCTTCTTACAGGAAAGAAATTTGTACAATTATATAATTTGTGGTCTCTATACACCTTATCTCTCATCTGTAAATCTGTCAATACATTTCAAATGCGGTGGAAAGGTTAGAAAGTTCAACTCTGTGTTTAAGAAATAGTTTTATTCTAAATTTCATTCAAGTAATACTTGTGTAAATCAGATTAATTTAGCATTAAATTTGAAATTTTTTAAAAAGTAATGTGTCACAGATGTATAGCTTATTTTTGCAAGATTTTTAAAACCAAGAATCAACTTTTGTTTACAAATGTGTTGATTGCTCAAAAATGGCCGAAAAATTGAAGGATTAACCCGAAAACACTAACCATGGGTATATAGCACCCAGTGCAGATGACGACATTTTAATTAAATTTTCAGTACCTGATTTTCTTACCTGAATAATTTTTTTCAGATCCTATTAATGTTAACTCAAAGTACAAACTTTGAAGTACCTGCATGTAAAACATTTCAAATAAAGATTTATATTTAATATTTTTTTTATATTTTCAAAATCGGGTATGATATACCCATGGTTAGTAGTGGTGTAACTTTAATTGATGTTTCAGGGTCAAACAAATTGAAAAAAATTTAAATTCTAATCAATATAATTTCTGTTTGAAATGCACAAGAGTATTTTGCTTACTGGAATTAGCAAATTTAATCATTTAGCTTTCAATTAAAAGTAAAATAAAAGTTTAAAAAAACTTATTTTTTAAAAAAATTACTGTAAAATTTAGTTATCGAAAATGAGCGGAGGTACATACTTATGACCTGTTTACCAGTAAGGCTTTGTCATAGAATAAGCCGAGCTTACCAATTAGCTTTAGGACAGCTCTAATGACGCTATGATCATTACGAAATTCTATTTGTAGTTTAATTAGTATATTGAGTTTGATCTTAACTGGGTGCCTCATTAATGTGGTATTGTAACAGTGACAGAAAAACATTATCTCCCATAGCACAATATTTAGCAAATGCTGACTGTTTATCTATTGCCCAAGGTTCACAAATAGCTCCATAGTCCTGCTCTTATGCCAGTCTCATCTAACTTAGTTTCATGTTAGACTAATCAAAATTTCATACTGAGTGCTATCTTATAAATATTTTTAAAATACTTCAAATATTTGTTGTGGTTAGTTTATAAACTCATTAAGTGAAGACTATATTTAGTAATCGAAAATTGAAAAGTTTAATACAAATCTTATACCAAACATAGTTTAATAAATAATCGTTTGTTATTTTTTTCTTGTTCATTGCTTTTCATCCTTCAAGTTTCATTCTATTTTTTTAATTTTCTTCTTTTTTTGTAGTTTAACTCATTCATTCTTCCTTATTTCATTTTCTCTCCTCCCCACCACCGTCATTTTCCTTACCACTATTTTTATCTTATTTCTTTTCACTCTTTCTTATAGATGTCTTGTACGTTTTTCCAATCCTGCTGTTACGTCTCTCAGTTTGCCTTCCAGCCAAATCCCATAATTTTCGTTTTCTCATTTTCACCTTCAATCATTTTCCTGTACCCACAAAACATTTCCCCTAATACGACCCGTCAACCATTTAACTCCTCCTACCGCCATGATGGAAAACTCTGTTATATATATGGTGCTGAATCTTGAGCCTCAAGAAATGCTGATAGATCTTACCCCTGAAGAAAAGATATTTGATTTGCCTTGCGCAGCGGAGGCGGAGAGACCCTGAACAACAGAATTCTACTCGTTACTCTTTTCAGTATTTAGCACAACACCTTCTTTTCATTGCTAGTCACGCCCACTCTACCCAACATCTACAGTTGAATTATTTGGGCGAACGGATTGCAATGGTGACAGGAATTAATCTTCTACCGAATGATTAATAAATCCATTCTTCTGCTAAAAAACAATTTCTTACAACACGTTATAACTTTTCGTGTCGCTAAACTCAGCCAATAATTTTTGTCTCTGATTTTTAACAACGTCTTTGTATATTTTTTAAAGCAGGGAGAACAAAATTAAAAACGGTACGAAAGAAGCAAAAGGGTCAGGCCAATATTTCATTCACCTTTAATGATAAAATGTACAAAAGTAGTTTGCGTTTTCTAGGTGTACCCTAAGAACAAAAATGCATACCCCGTGGTAAAATTTAATCCAACCGAATTTTCTAAGTATGCTCACAACACAATAACTTCTAGCTTAATTTTAGTGTTTAAAATTTGAAAAGATTATGATTTACTAGTTAATATAATAGAATTTTAAGCGAACGTATAAGACAAATTTACATATTCTACTACATAATTTTACAAATGCTACCATATAATTTGATTATTTATTCTACTATAATTTTACATAGTTTACCATATAATTCTTATATATATGTGATCGATTCCGACTTGGCAGCTCGGCTGCAGTCGCTCTCTCACCGGCGTGACGTGGCTTCCTTGTGTCTCTTCCACAAATACTTTCAAGGCTTCTGCTCCAATGAACTTAGCTCACTGGTGCCTCCTATGTATGAATTCACTGTGCGTTGTGGTACAGTGGATATCGGCTCGGAACGAGAAATCTGGGAAGCCGAGTTCAAATTCCAGATGAATTCATTGCATTCACTTACGCGCAAATACCCTTAGGAAAGGTATTAATCCGTCTCTTCCTTCCAGTTATGGGTTAAATAACAGGACAGATTGGGTTCTATAGCCTTGGCTGGCAACCAATCTACCGCAGAAAGCAATGGCAACCTACTGCGGGATAATCTTCTGCGTAGTCAGTCATGTCTCTTTCGAGACATGATCGCCCAAGCGTTTACCACGTATGGCACTTAACTGACTGACTAGACTAGCAACTAGGTCACACCTTTTTACAGTGTAACCGCAATTTTTATTCTAGCATCTTCTTTTCTTGCACTTCTCGCCTGTGGAATTCCCTTCCGTATACTTGCTTCCTCGACAGCTACAATCTCCAAGAATTTAAATGTAAGGTCAATAGTCATCTCCTATCTCACTGACTCGCATCCTTTCTCTCAAGCTCTTTTCTCCATCCGCTCAACCCCCATCTCACTAGTATTCTCATCCTTCTCTTACCCACTTCCTGACATCGCCTATAACCTGCCCTTCTTTCTCATCATTTTCTCCCTTTGTAACCCCCTGCAGATCAGTGGCAGTAAAACTGCTTTGCTTGGGGTGAAATGATTAAAAAGCTTATATAATAGAATTATAAGTTAATATAGTAGTACGCTTAAATGTTTATCAGTTTCGGATTTTAAACAAGAGATTTTATTAAACATTAAAGTTATATACGTTAATCGTAATTGTACTATTAGCCGTTTTGGTCACTGTGTCGGTCCAGGAAGTTTTTTCCGCTTGAATCCATTTTGCATATATATAAATCAACTATCAATCCATGCAGAGAATACTGCTGTCATATATAGTCAAGCGCCCCTGCTGTTCATCTCAGTGTTCACGACAGGCTCCAAAGGAGAATCTGTAATCTGATAGGTCCCGACTTGGCAGCTCGACTCCAGCCACTTTCTCACCGGCGGGATGTGGCTTCTCTCTGTCTATTTTACAAGTATATTCATGGCTTCTGCTCCGATGAACTTAAGTCACTGGTGCCCCTGCCACAAGAATTTACTCGGGCAACCAGACTGGCAACAAGGTCTCACTCTTTTACAGTTAGATTAACCAAATGCAGGCGACAATTCTACTCCATCAGCTTCTTTTCTCGCACTTCCCGCCTGTGGAACTCCCTTCCGTATACTTGCTTTCCTGATGGCTACGACCTCCAGAAATTTAAATGCAATGTTAATACCCATCTATTATCCACTTGATTCCAGTTCTTTCTACAACACCTTGTTCTTTTCCTTTCTCTCTACCTTCGCAACTGTCTTCACTCCTGTGTTCACATGCTTCTCTTGCCCTTTCTCTGACACCCCTTGCAACTGGTCCGTCTTTCTCTTCACTTTTCTCCTGCCTGAAACTTTAACTCTCTTATGTAGGCCCCTGCGCATCAGTGGCGGTACTCCCTTGCTTGAGGTGAAACGATTAAAAAAATGAAAAATAAACAGTGACCGAGCAACCAGTTCTGCTTGCGGTTGAAATTTATAAAATCTTTCTCTTAAAACAATTTTTTCGGGAAAACAATTTTCTTATTTTTTTCCAGGACTGATAGACGGTTTAATTCCTAACGTTTTTATTTGAAGTAGTGTGGAATGTCATTAACTTTTCTTCCAGTTACATGTGCTATCCAGTTTAGTTGTTTCCGCTGTTGGTAGTCCTCAGCTGATGCGTTTTCTCTCATTTGGTACAATTCTTTGTTTGTGAATCTGTAGCGCTAATCCCACAGTATTCAAAATATGATCTTTACTAATATCTTCAGGCTTGAAGGACTCTTTCATCATTAATCTTAAGAAAGCTTTCGTATACGGCTGAATGGGTTTATCGCCCTCCATAATATTCATATTAATATATCAATCTAGAGTGGCGATTTAAGAACATAGCTCGAGTTCATAGGTTGTTTTGGTTGTGTAGCAATCGGCGGTGTTGAGCGAAACTACCGTAAACTATTAAATGTTAAATTTTCTTTTCTCATGTACTTAATTTGCCATAACTGATCTATGCACCGGCCTATCTGAACTGTTTAGTATTTAACTTGAGAATGCAGTCAATTCATCCACTTCGTGCAAAATATTTTGGTAAAATAAAGTTTCTTTCCTTTGTGATGTTGTAGCGCTTCTAAAAAATATAACTGTGTATAGGACCTGTGCATTGCAGTGCAGTGGTTATCGGCTAGAAATGAGAAATCTGGGAACCGAGTTTGAATTCAAGTTGATTCATTGTATTCACTTACAAGTAAATACCCTTGGAAAAGGTATTAAACCGTCGCTTTGCCTTCAAGCTATGGGTTAAATAGAAGGACAGATTGGGTTCTATAGCCTTGGTTGACAACCAGTCTACTCCTCCAGTTATCGGTTAAATAGTATAATTTTATATATATATATATCGGGTCCCGCAAACCGTCCCTGTGCAAACAGCCTGAATTGTTGGGGCTCGCTATTATTAGCCTCTAGCTCTTTGTATTCATATTTTTTCTTCTCATTTTTCATCACACACTTCTGTATTTTAATTCTAGTTTAAATCTACTGAAATTCTGGTATTTATAAAAAAATAATGTTTAGTAACTATTTTTTAGTTCATATTGCAATTTTTTTTTATGTTAATGGTTTTCTCTAGTATTTTTTATGTTAATGATTTTATATAGTATTTTTTACTAGAGTTCATATTGCAATTTTGATGTTAATATTATTCTCTAGGCCAATGGCAACCTACTGCGGGAATATCCTCTGACCAGTCAGTCATGTCTCTTTCAAGAGATGATTACCTAAGCGTGTACCACTTAAAGCAATTAACTTTTTTTTTAATCGTATCATCCCGAGCAAGGCGGTAACGCCACTGGTGTGCAGGGGGCTACGTAATAGTGAAAAGATTGGAAAAGAGAAAGCCGGAAACCACATCCTAAACAGGGAACAAGGGATGAGCCTCTTCACCTGTTCAATAGACGTGGGTGGAGTGTGTACCGGGCGATAGATAGATCTATCTACTCCAATTGAAAAAAAAAAAAACAAAGTGAGAAGATTGGAAAAGAGAAAGCCGGAAACCACCTCCTAAACAGGGAAGAAGGGATGAGCCTCTTAACCTGTTCAATAGACGTGGGTGGAGTGTGTACCGGGAGGTAGATAGATCTATCTACTCCAATTAAAAAAAAAAGACTTACTTTAAGAATATTTCAAACAAAAGAGATTCCCAACTCGATACGAGGGTCTTTAAATTTTGGTCACACCAAATGAGTAAACTGAAATGGCCAGTGAGAGACCCAAGGATAGTAGCATGAAATGATAGGATTTGTAGACTGAAAACTTACACAATAAAACGAAAATCTCATAAGGCTTTAATTTTTAATGTAAAATTGACATCATTTTTCATTTAAAATGGTTAGATGTAACCGTAAATTCTATGTTAACGTTTCTTCTCTAGCACTTTTAGCTTGTGGGACTCTCTTCCAGTTTCTTTTTTTCCAGTCAACTTTGATCATTAAAAATTGAAAGGTAATATCAATATTTATCGTCTGTTTTTTTATTGTTTCCTCTTCTTAATAATGTTCTTCGATCGTATTCCCTCACACTCTCTCTGATCTCTTAGTGGCTTTATTTTCTTGCTTGGGGTAAAATGATTTAAAAAATTCATTAAAGTAGGAACATTTTCTTTTTTTTTTTGCTTTGAAGTACTTCTTTTCTGTTGCAAGTGAATAATGGATTAAACGTTTTTTGTAAGTAACAAGGATTTAAAAGGATATAAAAGTTATACTAAAGAGATGAAAGTGTGTAGCTTAATGTTAGACATTGTAAAATAGTAAAAAAAGTGAAGCAACCAGTTTTGCTCTCGCTCGTCAGGCTTCTACTGGAGATTGAAACTAGAATTCAAATACAGAAGTGTGTGAAGGAAAATGAGGAGAAGTAGAAAATATGAATACAAAGAGCTAGAGCCCCTACAATTCACGGTATTTGCACAGGGAAGGTTTGCGGGATCTGATATATATACATAAAAAAAATTTATTACTTAACCGATAACTGAAGGAGTAATACTATTTACCCCATAGCTGTAGAAGAGGAGATGGAGTCATACCATTTTCAAAAGTATGTGATCGTAAGTGAATCTAAGTATCTCGACTGGAATTCGAATCCGAATCTCGGAACTTTCATTTCGAGTCACTATTCATTAAATCTGCCTTAATTTAAAGAGGACAAAATTAAAGAGTTTTGGGAAGCATTCACGCGGGAGTTCCACAAGCTAGCAGGTGTTAGGGAAAAAGTTATCTGAATGGAATGTTTTCTTACATTCGCAACGGAGGAAATGAGCATGATTCGACTCCGTGGAAGAGTTCCTAGTTGTAAAAGTATGAACTGGTGGAACTAAAGAATGGAAAGCTTATCTAAACATTTGCCATGTGAATAGCGATAGAGTAGCAATAAACTGGAAAGATTCGGCCTATTGGCAAAGAGGTTGCAGAGGAGAAAATAACTCACCTCACACAAGACCGCGAAAATGATTTTGAACTCGTTTGGAAAATGACAGTTGAACAGCTGTACACTATTTACATTATTTGGACTATTGTCATTGTCACTTGTACGACGTTTTGGCCGTTGTACACTCCGGCCTTTTTCAGGTACTAGGAATTTTGAACCAATCTCTTTATTACGATTACGGAGGTATATAATTCTCTTTCCTTGTGTAAAGCCTCTTTTGGTAGTCATGAGCTATCTCCCTCAAACCGGACTCTCTAAGTTTTCTGTTCACCACTGCTGTCGCCTGGTATTGAACTCACAACTCTTTGGATCAAGTACTGAAACTAACCAATGTCTATATCCACAGGGCCAAGGACAACTGAAATTCTGGGACTTATAAAAAAAAATAATGTTTAGTAACTATTTTTTAGCAGAGTTCATATTGCAATCTTTTTATGTTAATGGTTTTCTCTAGTATTTTTTATGTTAATGATTTTCTCTAGTATCTTTTATCAGAGTTTGTATTGCAATTTTGATGTTATTGTTCTTCTCTAGACAAATACTGAACAGCCCAAGTATAAATATGGCTGCAATCCTCCGTTTTTGGTTGAATCTGACTTCTGTAAAGATAACGCATGGCAGAAAGAGTCAGATGTCTCATGGCTGATATTTCAAAATGCCAATTCTTACTTGCTTTTGTTCAATATCGAAATTTGTATTGGTCACCTCGTGAGAATCAAACTCACTACTCAGTATCAATGGCTAACTAGACAAACCCCGCTAACTATTGCCTTACATGTAGGCACCCTGTATGTGTTCAAGTTAGGTTGGTTAATGTTACATTCCAACCCTTATTAAATTACTTAATATCGAATTTTGTATAGAGAACTCAGTGAGGATCAAACTCACTACTCAGTAGCAGTGGTCAACCAGACAAGCCTCATTAGCCATTACTCCACATCGCGTTGCCGACAGCCAATTAGGGGTTTCCCACAAAATTTATGGTCAGGTTCAGAACATTTTAGCATCTCTTCGTAATAATTTCCAATGCATTAAGATTATATAAAGTTACACGATTTTCTTTTTATAAACAGTTTGGGCATTTTGCTGCAAAATTTTTTCTCAAGAATTAATTTGCTAACTTAAATTATTGCTTAAATGTTTGTGCTTGACTTTCACACATACACACACACACACGCACACAGAATAGTGCAAATGTTTATGTTCTTCTTGTTACACAAAACATAATGAGTAGTTTTTTAAAGAGGTTTAAATCATTTTCGGTATAAAGTTTGCGCTTTACACAGGTTGTCCTGGGTATGATGATAAACATCCGATAGCAATGCCGCTGATCGCGAGATTTTGAGGTTCATTGAATCACCTTTTAACTGCTGTTGTTCCCAAGGTTCATTCTGACCCGGGTGGTAGCACCTGTTAGGATTCTACCTATGGGCAAATAGTAAACCCCAAAGAAAAATCAACAATACAATTTTATAGCAAAATGACCAACAAGACATTTTTATAGCAAAATGACAATCAATGCAAGACAAAAAAACGTAACATACATTTTTATAATAAAATTACCAACAATATATTTTTTATAAAACAAATTACCAACAATACATTTTTATAAAATAAATTCCCAACAATACATTTCCATAAAAATTTACCAGGATCACAGTTTATGATCTATAACCTATATATGTTTAAAAAAAAAAAAGAAAAGAAAAAAAAAGATACATTTAATGTGAAGGTATACAAATTATGTATAAAATTATGTATACAATTATCTATAAAATATTAGTAGTTGAAAGCATAAAACTACAAAGTATTTAGAATTCGGCGTGAAATAACCCATAAATGTTGATATGGCGCTAAACAAAATAAACCGACGAATCAGTATACACAGGTTTTTTTATTTTTAGAGGGGTTAACATTCATCAAAAGACATTTAAGGATCGCACTATACATGAAGTCGGCTTTATACGTGAGAATAAAGAGGTTTGCACAAGGAATCAGAATGATATACCTCCGTAATCGTAATAAAGAGATTGGTTCGAAATTCCTAGCACCTGAAAAAGACCGGAGTGTGCAACGGCCAAAATGTCGTATAAATGGCAACAACGATGACAATAGTCCAAATAAGAGTGTAGAGCTGTTCAATTGTCATTTTCCAAACGCGTGAAAGAGTTTAAAATCGTTTTCGCGGTCATGTGAGGGGGGATATATTTTCCTCTCTGCAACTTCTTTCCCCATAATCCGAATCTTTCCAGTCTATTACTACTCAATCACTATTCACATGGCAAATGTCTAGATAAGCTTTCTTTTTATTCTTTAGTTCCACCAGTTCTTTTACAGTTAGGACTCTTCCACTGAGTCGAATCATCCTCATTTCCTCCGTTGAGTAGGTAAGAAAACGTTCAATTCAGATAACTTTTTCCCAAACACCTGCTAGCTTGTGGAACTCACGCTTGAATGCTTCCCAGGACTCTTTAATTTTGTCCTCTTTAAATCAAGGTTGCGAGGTAGATTTAATGAATAGTGGCTCGAAATGAAAGTTCCGAGATTCGAATTCGAATTCCAGTCGGGATCGTTAGATTCACTCACGATCACATATACAAGCAGAATCGGGAGCTTTTATGAATAGGGCAAAAAATTATCTATTTACTAACACTTTTTGCAAATTTTTATACTTTTCATGTTGTTTCTTTGACTTTTTTATGATTTGCATAAGCTAAACTGACGCCACTGTTAGAGTTGAAGATTTAGTCAAATTTTAGTCACTTTTAAATGAGATGTTTGCAGTGATTTTCGAGGAGAATATTAAATGTAGCATAAGACCGAAAGTATGGAGCACCCAGTGATGGTCGGAATTACTACACAGTTGTAGTTGATCTAGCGAGACAATCTTGTTAACCATTACCCACGATTAAGCGCTGAAATCGAAAAAATATCAAAACTAAGTTCAGCTGTAGAATTGGTGTGAACAGTCCAGCAAGCAACGTCGTAACAAAAAAAACGGGTCCAGAAATCCAACCTTCCCTCGAAACAGCGGAAATTCACATTCGATCACCAAGCTCACAATTTTTTCTGATTTGCGACGCTAGACAGGGAGGAAAGAAAATTAGCATAGCTTGTCTTTTTTCGCCAACAATTTCGTTACAAAAATTCGTTTATTCATAAAAATTTTCACTTAAAAATTCAGCAATATCAACAAACATTACATTCAATTTACAATCCTTTTCATACGTTTTTAGAATATTTTGACTTAAAATTCAGTGATATTGCGATATTTTGCGAGAAGGTGCTGAGAATTCCACCGACTAACCTACTTCAAAATCTGACCAAATATCAGAGTAATTTTTTTCTTGGTTAGGATGAGAACTTTTCAGTAAACTATTATCGAAGATATTAGCATTACACCATTGAACGCCATCATTGCCAAAACGACGTTGATTTTTTGCTAATAAAAAATAAGGTGCAAAGAGAAGATGTTTCATGCGGGTTTTCCAAGAGCATAAGTAGAAAGTAAACGTATGAAGTCTCTGTTGGAATTTGAACTAATTTCTCTGGTTTCAGTGTTTGTGACTGTTGCGAGACTGAGAAAAAATCCTATGTAGTTTTGAACGACTCGTGTTTCAAAATGATCACAAAAATATATTAGGTTGAGTCAGAAGTAATTTCATCTTTTTTGGAACCAACTGTGATAACGAATGTATCATCTTCCCAACTAATAAAAGCTAATTTTTTAACGTGTCCTGTTCCGTGATTATCCTTCATCGTTCTAAGTTTTTATTTTTTCAATTTACTATTTCTCCCGTTCATAATTTCCAAAGATGTACAAAAGCCTGCTGTTTGCCTTTGCCGCATTTGTATTCAACATATCATGTAAGTGTCAAATTCTCCAAGTCTTCTATTCTCATTATATATCTCAGAATCAACTGTCTCTTTCTGATTTTAAATACAAGTGTCGTTTTTTGTTCCCATTTCTCGTTGCTCGGATGCTTCTTCGCATCCTTCTATAGAAATACATCGTTTTCTCTTCCTCTTTTAGTGAAGTTTGCAGCATTTACTGTCATTCACATTATTCGGACTATTGTCTTCATCTTTGTTGCCATTTGTACGACATTTCGGCTGTTGTACACTCCGACCATCTTCAAGTGCTAGGAATTTCGAACCGAACCCTTTATTACAATCACTGGGGTATATGAACTCTATTCCTTGCTTAGTAGTGCTTCTTTTGGTAGTCATGAGTTATCTCCCTCTAACCCTGTAAGTTACTTGTTCACCACTGCTGTAGACTGGTATTGAACTCACAACTCTTTGGGTCAAGTTACAGGAACTAACCAACGTCTATATCCACTGTATCCTTAAAAACAATAACAACTGAATTTTTGGGAATTATAAACCTGATGTTCAGTAACTCTGTTTTACCAGAGTTCATATTGCAAGTTTTTGATGTTAATGGTTTTCTCTAGTATTTAAACAAAAAGTCGTACAAATGGCAACAAAGAGAGAACAATAGTCCGAATAATGTAAATACTGTAAATCCTACCTAATCTAAGAAATATAGACATTCACTGTCATATAAGAAAATATCTATTACATTTTCTTAAAATATAATTTAACTGTAACCTGTTTATTACTCGTTAGAATTATTGTTGTTATTATTATTATTGCTGATGTTCCAGTAAAGTTTAGTTTAAAAATCCTGCTGACTTTTCAACTATATTGTAACTTAATTTCTTTTTTTTTTTTTGTTTTATATTCTTTCTACACTGGAAGTAATCACCGAGAAAAGAGATGTTTAGTGGCACCTCACATGTGTGGCTTCCAAAAATCTCAACAAACCAATCTTCTTGTCTTTCTTTTCAGTTTAGCACTCCACTTTTTGTATCAATAATTAAGCTATCGAAAAAATATTTAGAACAAATTTTTGTAAAAACACAAATGCTACTGAGTTAAAAAAAAAGGTCTAAAACTCCGAATAATTTTAAAGAAAAAAATATTGCAACGTATTAAATAGAATTTTATATTTTATCGAAATGAACGTTTTTAAAAGATTTTTTCTCGTTATTTTTTAAGCATTAAAGTAACAAATCAGCTAAAATTCTATGGAAAAATTCAGGAAATTAAAAAAAATGATTTTGTTTAAGGTGCATTATTACTCCGGATGTGCGTTTTGGTGGTGCAGTGAATATTGGCTCGGAACGGAGCCGAGTTAAAATTCCAGTGGAATTCCTTGCATTCACTTACGCGCAAATTCCCTCTGAAAATGTATTAATCCGTCTCTTCAGTTATGGTTTAAATAACAGGACAGATTGGGTTCTTTAGCCTTGGTTGGCAATCAGTCTACCGCAGAAAGTAATGACAATCTACTGCGGGAAAATCTTCTGTCCAGTCTCGAAAGTGACACGACCACACAAGTGTGTATCATGTATGACACTTAACTGACTGACAAATGCTATTACTTGCTGGTTTTGTCCACGACTGAGATGTATTTGTTACGTGATTGACTGAAGTTACCTTTCTAATGTCAAATTTATTGTTTTTTTTTTTGTTTTATTGTTTTTTTGTAATTAATTCACCCCATGCAAAGCAGGACTGTTACTGGGGCACAGCGTATTACAGTAAAAGAATAAACAAGATACAAGAGATGTCGAAGATAGAATAAAAATGGATGGGAATCAAGTAGATAGAAGATTGCAATTAACGTTGCATTTAAACTTTTTGAGATCGTAGCTTTCAAGGAGCAAGCGAACAGAAAGATATTCCACAAGCTAGAAGTGTAAGAAAAAGAAACTATTAGAGTAGAAGAGATGGTTACATTTAACTATTTCGACAGTAAAAGGGGGAAACTTATTTGTCAACTTGAGCTTCACTTGAGCTTCCTGAGGCTACAACGATAATGTTATGTAATTCAGTAGCAGCAGATATAGCAAAACAACAAAAAATTTGGAACAAATGGATATAAGTTTTTACTGCTGGAAACAAATTTTAATGAATTTTTAACTAAAAACATATATGCTGGGTATAAATAGCATTCTTTTTATCTAGTTTTTCTTCTATAAAAACACTTAAAAAGGTAAAGTCGTGTTTATTTACAAAAATGAAATAAAGAGCATGCGTACGCGTCATTATAGCGTAAATACATGTGGTCAGGGAACCAGGAAAAAAGCTCGTCAGAGCAATTATCATGAAAGTACTTGACTTGTAGA
Organism: Ascarosepion bandense; assembly: GCA_037127315.1. Taxonomy (NCBI): domain Eukaryota; kingdom Metazoa; phylum Mollusca; class Cephalopoda; order Sepiida; family Sepiidae; genus Ascarosepion; species Ascarosepion bandense. The sequence goes on from JBBBDQ010001908.1 coordinate 3,341,295, forward strand.
AAAGAGAGCGAGGAGCCATATCACATCAGTGAGAAAGTGACTGTTAAGCCAGGATCGATTATATTGCAGATCCTTCTTTGGATTTTGAACCTCAAGCAGGATCACCCGACCAGACATGGCAGCAGTATTCAATGCACGCACGAATGGTAGATATATAATTGCCCAAAATGATTTCTGACGAGAAAAAAACTTCCTGGCCAAACACAGTGACCCAAACTTCCTAGCAGCCGACGCGGCTATGATTTTGTTGTAGTCATTTTATTAGAGGTCATTTGAGAGAGTGAGGCCAAGGAGGCGCAATGTGTTGTTCTTTAGGAGACTAGCTTCATTCATTCTGATAGTAGGCAGGAATAGTTCTCTGTAGTGGCTAAAGGAGAGCAGCTTCGCTTTGGAGGTATTAAAGTTTACGAGTCATTTCTTACCCCAATTAACCCCAGATTTTAGGTCCTTTTAAAGGGCAGCAGCCAGGTTTACTTTGTCAGCCTTGGTAGATTTTTTTATTGAGACGGGAGTAAATGGTGGTATCATCTGTTAATGTTCTTGTTCGTATATACCTACATTCCTAATATATTCATAAAATCTGCGCAATACAAAACACATTGACTCTAATGTTATACATTGCATTATTAAGGATCTATTGGTGATTATAATATATTGAAAACTATGCGTAATTTAATTCAAAGCAGCTCTGCGACCTTAAACTCACTGCTGCTGACCGATGTGATTCATGCCTCAAGGCTTCAAAACTTCGAAGCCAATTGGCGTATACAGTTCCTCAATGCGAGCCAAGAAAGATACGGGGAAAACATCCGCTCCTGCCATAACAGTTGCCTCAACCTGCAACTGAATCCAACCTAAAAAGTCACCTACGTGCTCACAAAAGCTGATTGTGTAACTTATTCGTTTCCCTTGAGCTTCCTGAGGCTACAACGATAATGTTATGTAATTCAGTAGCAGCAGATATAGCGAAACAACAAAAATTTTGGAACAAATGGATATAAGTTTTTACAGCTGGAAACAAATCTTAATGAATTTCTAACTAAAAACATATATGCTGGGTATAAATAGCATTCTTTTTATCTAGTTTTTCTTCTATAAAAACATTTAAAAATGTAAAGTCGTGTTTATTTACAAAAATGAAATAAAGAGCATGCGTACGCGTCATTATCAAAAGAGACACGTTACGTTGCCATACTAAAATCGTGAATGCATTTCATTAGAAGTGAAACATTGAGAAATAAGCTTTGAAAAGTTCCAGATTTGAACTCCAATAATGAATTTCCGAGATTCTACAATTTGTTATGTCATTCAAACTAATAAAAAAACAACAAAAAAAAACCCCCCCCCCAAAACAAAACAAAACAAAAAACAAAAAACAAAAAAAAAACAAACTAATAAAAACAAACCCTTCTGATTTTAAAAAGGATTGTTTTTCTAAAGTATATATATTTAAAATGTTTTGATATATTCACTATTATTTCTGATATTTACACCCTTACATAATGCCAACGAGGTTTGTGGTGCAGTAGATATCAGAAATCGGAGAGCCGAGTTCGAATTCCAGTTGAATTCCCTGCATTCACGTACATGCAAATATCCTTGGGAAAGGTATTAATCCATCTTCTCTTCCCTCCAGTTATAGGTTAAATAACAGGACAGATTAGGTTTTATAGCTGTGGCTGGCAACCAGTTTACCGTAGAAAGTAATGGTAACCTACTGCGGGATAAGCTACTTCCCAGCCAGTCATGTCTCGAAAGAGACATGATCGCCCAAACTTGTATCACGTATGACACTTAACTGACTGACTGACCATTAAAAATGAGTATATAAGACTACTTGCGTTTTATTTTTGGAAATAAAATGAAATTTATTAAATCATAAAAAATGATGATAATATGTGTCCTCAGTAACGACACTCCTGTGTCATGAGGATTTTTGAATCCCCTAAAACAACTGTAACAAGTCAAATTAAAAACATAAAATTCTGAAGGTTTTTGTTTTATAGAGAAAATGATCTTTGGAAAGTTTACCAATTTTAATTCTGACGGAAAACACCTTAGTCGGAAGTTGGAAATAGAGAAAAAGAGAGATAAAGAGAGAGCTAGAGAGAGAGAAAATATGCTTATAGAAATTACCACTTCATGGTGACTATCAGCTTCATATCTCCAGCGATCTTAAAACCATGTAAAACTGACTGTTAACATGCAGTGTTGGTTCATATACCGACACTGTGATTATCTGCGAACACTATCTCTCCGATACGGGATCGCTCTTCTCTTATAACAGCAAAGTTAGTAGCGCACACGCATGCAACACACAGACATCACTCATTTCTATTTACTAATGATATATTCCATTGTTATAGTGGCAAGAGACATGTTTGTCCATTTGCGTCGAGGAATGTCATAGCAACGAGATATTACATTACTTAGAAAAGGAGATCAGGCTATCTGACAGATAAATATATAAGATCACATTGTATTTTATATCTTAGAATGAATACAGAGATAATGGAAATATATAGCTACTATAGCTATATATATTCTTTTTCTAAACATATATTGTTAAATATAACAGTGAATGCCTATTAGGTTTTGCAATGAGCCATTCTAAAAATCGTATTTTGGCTTTAATTTCAGGTGAGAAAAAAAATTGTCCAACATTGGGATATTTTTATGACGCTTGTACCATATCTAATGGTACAAGCGTAATAACAAGGGGGGATGTGCGTTGTGGTGCATTGTATATCGGCTCGGAACGTGAAATCGGGGAAGCCGAGTTCGAATTCCAGCTGAATTCATTGCATTCACTTACGTCCAAATACCCTTGGGAAAGGTATCAATACGTCTCTTCTCTCTCCACATATGGGCTAAATAGCAGAACAGATTGTTCTATAGCCTTGGTCGGCAACCAGTCTACCGCAGAAAGCAATGGCAACCTACTGCGGGATAATATTCTGCCCAGTCAGTCATGTCTCTTTCGAGACATGATCGCTCAAGCGTGTATCACCTATGGCATTTAACTGACTGACCATATCTAATCTACTCTGAGAAAATCACCTAAAGGCACCTCGCTAGAATCATTACAATTGAGTAGTCAGTTCGATCCTCAGTGGGTGTCACACATATTTGGCCTTATGTCACATTTAAGCTGTGCTTAGAAAATCATCTCATCATTGAGGAAAAGTACCGCTAAAATTGTTGATCATGAGCTTGTTAGATTCTCGGGGGTATATTCTGAAAGAATGACTTTGATTTAGATCAACTACGATAAATAGGGAATTCTCCGCGCTACAATGACAAAAGGAAAACCTTCCGAATTCTTTTAAATGCTCCTCATTCAATCCTTTTGGCATCGCAATCCTTCAAGAATTCTTTAATTTATTTTTCAGTCTACTAATTATCTACATAGCATCAGGTATAATAATACCATTACTGAGTATATGTCATTTGTACCTGCTTTGTGGCTGAGGTAGTTGCGACACGTTGTTCTCGTACAATCACCGAAGTTAAGCAACGTCGAGTTTGGTTGGTACTTGGATGGGTGACCGCTTGAGAATACCAAGTGCTGTAAGTTTTGATGATGTAACAAATAATTGTTAATAAGAGAGCAGAGGTCTAGACCAGTTAAGTTCGTTCTATTCACTTATGCGCAAGTAACCTTGGGAAAGGTTGGAATCCACATCTTACTCCTCCAGCTATAAGTTAAATCTAAAAATACATTCTGGCTTTAAATAACCTGAAATGGGTTGATAAACCGTAGAAAATTAATGATTCAATTTTATCCCCCGATTATATGTTAAATAACTAGGGTGGTTGAACTCTCTTCAGATGTTATCCGGCCTAAAAGAAAGAAAACTCGGAATTCAAGACCGTAGAAAAGGAATCATTCAATCAGAATGAAGTAGAAGTGCAGTACTAGATTGGCAGATACGTCTCATAATTTTAAAGTTGAAATGACTAGATGCAACCAAAAGTTTGTGCTGTCATCATCTGAAAGATTTTAAATGACTGTTTTTCTGCATAAGCTCCCTCACATTTTCTTTAGTTTGGTCTTGTGCCATACCAGATATAATTGCACTTGAGGACACATGTCCCAGTGCATATAGATGTTGGTTAGTTACAATGACTTGACCCAAACAGTTGTGAGTTCAAATAACTTAAAGAGTTATTAAAGTTAAAGAAGATAACAACATGGCTACCGGAAGTGGCATTACATACGGAATAAAAATGATATACTACAGTGATCGAAATAAAGGGTTCTGTTCGAAATTCATAGCACCTGAAGAAGGCCGATGCTTACAACGACCGAAATATTGTAAACATGGCAATAAAGATGACGACAATAGTTCCAACAATATAAATAATGTAAACATTACCCCATTTCAGAAATATAAACAAATAAAGAGTAAATTTAATCAATAAAATCGCCATTGGCTTTAACCACAGCCTCCAAACGAATCTCCTGCCTCCCTTCTGGACGGTCTCCTTGCTTCAGTTGGTCAATTCTGCCATATTCCTTGCAATGAGTTTTGTTGGTCACTTGATCAACTGTACCCACACATTATATCAAGAGGATTTCAGTTTGTGGAGTTAGGTGGCCAAGTGTACGGACTGATGTAGTCGCAGAAATTGTCTGACAGCCATGACTGAGTCTTCCTGCTTACCAGATTATACGGTCTTCCAACAGCCACATTCTTGCCTCATAGCAGCACTATCTTCTTAAGGTACATGGTATAGGCCACCGTATTGAGTCTGAGGCCTGATGGGAAGATGAATGGAGTCATAACGTCACCATCACTAGTGATCCTTCCAAACACAATTTATGTTGCTTGGATATATAATCTCTTTCCGAATCCTCTGCAATGTTCTCAGATTGACACCCAAACACTCTGAAATGTTCGTAATGGAGCTTCCGTTAGAAATAATAAGCGGTCCAGCATACCGCTTCTCAATTTCTGGCGTACTGAATTCGACAATAATCCTAAATGCCCTAATTCAAATGACCCTACTATACTGTGCAGTTGAGAAAATAAAAACAAACAACGTGCATGCGCAAATTAAAAATATAAAATGGTGACAATTTATCCATTGCACCCTAAATATATATATATATATATATATATATATATATATATATATATATATATATATATATTTCAACCAAGGCATTGGTTGAATATATTCTTAAGTCTGACATTGAGTGAATCTAGGCAACTTTCAAGCTGCACCACTAATTCAGTTCTCAACAAAATTTCAAGGAGTTACAGAGTTACATAGAACACAACCTTAGCTACAATTTGAAATCATTGTTTTGAATTTTGGTTCAGCAGAAAAAAAGTTAGATCCAAATATGTAAAGTCCTAAAAAGGAGACAACTACATAAATAAGTGACTAACGCTTCTAATAATAAATCTTATTATTTATAACTTTTTCTCTTTAATAATTTTGCATGCAGTTTTCAACATTTAATTTCTGATGATATTTTTTTATCATTTTTATCAATCAAACTTTGCTTATCACTAATCATTTTATCAGAATTGATTATCAGAATTAATTATAAATAATCAACTTTTATTGTTTCTTTTGTGCATACATTTCTTTTCGTTTTAATATGTTTGAATGCGGTTTTCAGCATGAAATATTATATTAAATTAATAGCAATGCCTGGAAAAAGTCATGTATTATATAGAAAAATGCTCGCTTGTAAAGTAATATTCTTAAGACTATATTAAACCTGGAAAAGAACAAGACAAGTTATTAAACCTGGAAAAGTAAAGGACAAGATATTCTAGTGAAGTAAAAAAAAAAAACAGAAATTTGAATGCAATATTTAAGTAAAATCTTTTTATTCTGACATTAAGTAACCCAATAAGACCTGATAAAAAAATTTGACATTCAAACCCAACCCAACCCAATCCGTCTTGTTTTATTTATTTACACTGGTTGTATTACGGATAGCGGTTTTTGAATTTCATGGATGAATTACTATTATTTATTTATTTCAACCAAAATAAAACAATATATTTCAAAATAAAAACATCACTCTAGGGATTGGATGCTTGACGATTTAACTGACCTATTTTGTTTTTTTAACTGTATTACATTTAATTTTTACAGAAGAAGTTTATTCAAGTGGATTTTAAATCGTTGATTCCAATATTCTTGGTTATACTACATATAGTTTATATTCATTTTAAAAAATGATGAGCTATAATAGCTATGTTTATATAGTTTGGCGGGAACTATTAGAAAATACAAAATCTTACCTTCTTTAAATTTCATTGCATTTCTATCATAAAATCAGATGAAAATCAGTAATTAATTTATATGTGCCCTGGCTTTATAGCAATTCCCTAAATTTATTTCATATAATTCTATTTTTGGTTCCAAATGAATTATCTATATTTCCCTCCATATCTGGCGACAGCAGTAGTAAAAAAAAAACAAAAAAAAACTTAGAAGGTTAAGTGGATATAACTAAAACATCCGAAAATAACATGACTCATGGAACGAGAACAATCTATCCAGTGTTCGAAATAAAGTGTTCGGTTCTAAACTGAAGAATGACGGAGCATACAACGACCGAAACGTCGTCAATATGACGATTGGAACAACAGTGCGAACAAAATAAACAATTCTCGATGAAAATGCGTTTATAATGAAAACAATCGCTCTTGATTCATTTTTATTTTAAAATTAGAATTCTGTGTAAAGGGGAGAAATTTATTTCGTTTGCATGTAATGCTGTTGGGATTGTTCCAAAATGTGTCATTCAGTTAATTGCCATACGTGATACATGCTTGGGTGATCATGTCTTGAAAGAGACATGACTGACCGGGCAGAAGATTTTCCCGCAGTAGGTTGTCATTACTTTCTGCGGTAGACTGGTTGCTAACCAAAGATATAGAACCCAAACTGTCCTGTTATTTAACTCATATCTGGAGAGAGAAGAGATGGACTAATACCTTTCCCAATGGTATTTGCGCGTAAGTGAATGCAACGAATTCAAGTGGAATTCGAATGCGGCTCTCTGAGTTCTCGTTCCGAGCAGATACCTTCTGCACGGCAACGCTCCTCCCCCAAAATATGTAAGGGTTTAAAAGCCACTTCTATTAACACAAAAATGGTATTGCTTGACATACATTTTATAAAGTCATTGTTGTTTTACAAATATCTGGTCTCATTTACTAAAGAATTTGTAATAAAACACAAGAGGGTATTTCTGCCACGAAGCGTCTGTATATTGCATAGCGAATGTATGGACAAACACTTTAATCTTCTTCACCTCATGTAATTCCGAATATAAAAATTCTTTAATGTAAGACAATTGCTCCTTCAGTGACAGTAAAATGTTCTGAACCATTTCGAAATAAACCGCTTTATTGTTCACTTGCTGTCCCATGGTTCTTTTTTTGTGTGTGTGGGAAGGAGGTCTGGGTCATTTAATTGTTCAATGCCTGTCATTGTTTCTTGGACAATGTTTTCATAATGGTTAACCTTATAACAATTTTCAACATCTATATGTATAAGATGTGTGTCCGTCGGTCCGTTTTTCGATTTCGGTGAATCATAAGCAACCTGAAATAACAGGTAGTAACTACTGTAGTTACACGCGATTAAATATTCAGTCAGTTAAGTGTCAGACGTGATACATGCTTGGGTGATCATGTCTCGAAAGAGACATAACTGACTGGGCAGAAGATTATCCCGCAGTTTGTTGCCATTACATTCTGCAGTAGACTGGTTGCCAGCCAAGGCTATAGAACTATCTGTCCTGTTATTTAACCCATAACTGGAGGGAGGAGATGAATTAATATCTTTCCCAAGGGTATTTGCGCGTAAGTGAATGCAAGGAATTCAACCGGAATTCGAAGATTAAATATTAGATAACCTATTTAAAGTTAGATTTAAATATCGAACATAGTGAACAGTTAAAAAAACAATTCTTTATTAAAGGTTTCACTTTGATTTCGCTTTTCGTCGCAACTGCAATTATTATCGTCTAATTAAAGAGTAATTAAAACTTAAGCAGGACACGGTATGTTGCTCATATATATTTTTTTCTTTTTCAAGCACGCGCACTGTTACGTATTCGAAATATTACAGCATTCGGGTTCCCTAATGTCTATTAAGAGTGACTTTATGTGAATAGATCATAAAGAATGGTGAAAAAGAAAATTAAAATTGGGCTAAAAAATAAATGAAAACAAACCTTGGAGATTGGTTGCATATACGAAAAAAGATTATGCTGAATTGATTAAAATATTTTTATTTCGAAATTCTTATAACTTTTATGTACAAAGGACGCTGAAGTTCAAAGGCTGAAGGCCAAAAAATCCTCCGAAGGGCGGATTCTACGCTAGTATTGAATAAAATCACTTATTTTACTCGAGTATGCTTCAGTTCTAACAGCTTAAACTGTATAACGTGAAATATTTCTACAGTTTACGAAAGTATTGTATGAAAATAATTTAAGACATGAGCGTAGAGTCATTTATTTTCTGCCAATAGATTATCTCTTTTGAACCTTTAACCCATATTTCATTACTGTCCCAAATATTTTGAAATGCACTTTTCAATTTTTCATCTAATATTATTTTTTTAAACCTGACTCAATTATGTGTCTATATTACCACCTTGCGCCATGCTGATATTAAATACACTAAAAAAATGCGGAAAATATTTTAAAACCATTAACTTTCTAAGCACTTCATCTCAGAGCCATGTAATGGGTATACCATATGTACTTGTTACCTCCACGAAATCGCTGAAAAAACAGCATAGTATGAAGAAAAGAAGTCTCAAACTTAATAAAAATGAACTTTTCCCATCAAAACGTTTATACTATTAATAAGAGAAAACATAAAATTAATTTTTAATTATTTTTCAAATTTTTTAAAATCCTTTCTAACATGTTCGAAATTTCGGCAAAAATCTTGTTATTATTTTCATCAACGGGGAGCTAAACGTTACGAGAGTTTACAATGGAAAACGTAATATTACATAACTCATTTTTTCCGGTGGCAAACACATTAATTTGTAAATTGTTGCAAAAATCAAATAATTGTCGGATTTTAATGAAATTTTCAGGACTTGTTTACAAATAAACGAAATTATCTAAAAAACTTATTCGTAAAAATATATATATTTTTTTACATGTGACTCACTTCCATGTAAATTCATGAAATTTCAAGAAATTAAATTCTATTGGCCAAAATGGTTTTATTAGTTATACGCAGAACTCACTGGGAAATGGAAATCATGCATTATGTTTTAAAACCAATTAAGCCCCTTTTACCGAAAATCTGCCCCGAATAGTAAAATAAAAAATGCAATTAAACTATGACATTATTTAATTAGATAAACTTTTAATTGTTTTAATAAATAAAATAAACATCAGGCATTATAGTTTAAAGAAAAAAATTTCCGATTAATAATGAAATTTTATTAGAAAGAATTGTTTTCTTTTTTTTTTAGTTATAATAATTTATAAAGTTTCAAAAATATTTGAAAAATATTTCCCATTCTTGTAGACGTTAGGCTGGCAGATTATATAGTGAAGACTATATTTACTAATTGAAAGGTTAAATACAAATCATCTAGCCATCGTATTTTTAAAATAATTTTCATTTTTTTGTGTGTATTTGAAGTATTTTTGTATGGTAATTTTTATGTGTACATTAAAAGGTTATGTGTTTCAGGGTTTCTTTCTTTTACCTGAACAAATTTGTACAATTATGTCACTTGTGATTGCCATACACTTATTTTACCCATTTCAATTATGGTGGAAAGGTTAAATCAGTGTTTGAAATAGTTTTATTCTAAATTTCATGCTATAAATAAGTAATACTTATGTAAATCAGATTAATTTAACACTAAATGTGCTAATTCTTCAGAAATAATGTCACAGATGTATATTTTATTTTAGCAAGAATTTTAAAACCGAAAATTAACTTTTGTTTACAAATCTGTCGATCTCAAAGATAGCCAAAAAATTGAGAAATTAAAAAAACATATAAAAACTTTAAATTCCAATCAATACAATTTCTGTTTGAAATACACCAGAGTGTTTTGCTTACTGGAAATAGTAAATTTGATCATTTGACTTTCAATTAAACCTAAAATAAAAATTTCAAGAAAATCTTTTTTATCTTCAAAATTTCAATTAAAAAGTTAGTTATCGAAAATGAGGGGAAGTACCTACAAGACTTGTATATAAGCCGACTTCATGTATAGTACGACCCCTGAATTTTTATTCTTTTTTTTGCATGAATTTTAACCTCTTCATGAAAAACTTACCTGTAGTCGACCTCCAGTTTCTTTTTTGCGTAAAAAGCTGATAATAAAACTCGCACTCACTGTACTCGACTATATACGGTAACAATTCATAAAATAATCGTATTTTAGCTAGTTTCTTTTTCAGTTTTATTTGCTCTACTGTTTGTTTATCTGATATTACAACGATCGTATGTTTGGCTATCCAATTAAAGGATATATTTTCTCTCACATAAGCCAACTTCGAAGTAGTTTTACCCTTACTCACTTCAAAAATCATAAAATTATTTAATTTATTCTACAATAAGTCGGGAGTTTCATCTGCTTACACTCAAATAAACGGTGAACTTTGAACTTTAGTTCGCATTATGTCAGCAATTACATTGGGCATCTCGACGTTGTGTAATGGTTAGCAAGCTTGTCTCACTAGAACCTATTACAATTGAGTCGTGAGGTTGATCCTCACTGGGTATCCCATGCTTTCAGCATTGTGCCACATCTGCGCTTAGAAAATCAGTATCAGCAATTATGTTATTAGTTGCAGATTGCGCCTCGAATTTGAGCATGGTACTAGATTGTTGCATTCACTTACGCGCAACCTTGGGGAAGGTATTAATCGGTCTCTTCCCTCTAGCTATGGGTCATATATTCGGTTCTATAGCTTTGATTGGCAACCAGTTTACTGGAGAAAGTAATGGCAACCTACTGCGTCAAAACCATTTGCCTAGTCAGTTATGTCTCTTTTGAAACATGATCACCCAATCGTGTATCACGTGTGGCACTTAACTGACTGACTTTATTGACAGCTAGGTCTCATCATTTTACTGTTGAAATGATTATATATAAACGTAAGTTCTATGCTATCAATTTCTTCTTTTGCACTTCTCGTTTATGGAAATCTTTCGTTTTTTTTCCCAGTCAGCATTTATCTTTAAAAAATTAATGCCATGACAATCGTTATCTACTGTCTTCTTGATTACTCTTTCATTGTTTGGGCTCTTTAACAATGCTTCGGTTTTTCTTATTTCACACACTCACTAAAAACTTGTGTCTTAGCGGCTTTACTACCTTACATATATGATATAATTAAAAGAAATAAGTAATTATTTGTTTTTTGTAAATGAGTTTAAATTATTTAATCAATATCAATGTATTTTTGTTAAATTTGAACAGATAAAGAATTTTTACTTTGTTGAAAATGAGATTTATTAATAACATATGTAATATTTTAATTAATTTAATTTAAAATTAAAAAAGGAAATAAATAATAATTAAAGCTTTAACTGGTTGGACATTCCATGCTACTTCTACGTAGTCGAATCAGCCTCATTTCTCAGTATTTCAAATCTAAGAAGAAATTCCGCTCGGACAGCGTTTTCCCAAGAACAACGACTTTTTGGAACAGGCTCCCGCGTTGAGGTTCACCAGTATCTTACAATCTTTACAACTGTCTATTCTTCTTATTGGCCTAATATTCACTTTCTACCACATCCTCTTTCACTCATATAACACCTCATTCGTTATAACAGTTTTAATAGTAGACCTAACTTGCGTGGTTCTTAAGCTTTATGTTTGTTGAATGTTAGTATAAAATTTTTGAAAATATATATGCTTAACATCTTCTGGCAGAGAGACACAGTTCTGGTAATGGGTAATTTTTTTCGCCAGTCATTCAAATGAATGAGCTTGCTTTTAAAGTCAGTAAATGAAATCGGTGTTCAAACTGCCGTACTTATAGTCAATGCGTAACTATACGGACATGAAATGTTAACAGAACCTAAAAACAAAAGTAATAAAAAGTTTTTTTTTGCGAAAATCAAAATTAAACGATTATATCATTAACCTAGTTTTCTTAGGCAGTAACTGTTCATTAAACTTTAGCACCCAGCATTATTAATATTACTTCCCATTCCTTTTCCAAGGCCTCTCAATTGCAGTATCTTTACTGTTAAATTAACTCAAAGCTGTTTCCTGCTGCCATGGCAGGATATGACAACACAAATATGAAATTAAAACACAATCTGTTTCAGGCTGTGCGTTGTGGTGCGGTGGATATTAGCTAGAGACGAGAAATTGGAGAGCAGAGTTCGAATTCCAGTTGAATTCGATATATTGACTTACGCGCAAATGCAATTAGAAAAGGTATTATATCGTCTCTTCTCCCTTTAGCTATAGACTAAATAGCAGAACCGATTGGGTTTTATAGCCTTCGTATACCACAGAAAGTGCTGGAAATCTACTGTGGTAAAATCTTCTGCCCAGTCAGTCATGTCTCTCTCGGGACATGATCACCCAAGCGTGTACATCGAATGGTACTTAACTGAGTGATTGTTCAGTCTCTTTCCGTGGTAGGATGAACTTTGTGTCAGCAAATAAAGTCATATACAGAGTAATAAAGATTAAATAACAAAGTGAACCATACAAAATTTAAGGATAAGATAATTTTAATTTGTCTGTTACCTAGTAATAAATAGTACATACTGGGTGCTATAGCCTTGATATATTTCATTTAATATAATAATTTAATCCCAAGCAAGGCAGACATGTTACTGGTGCGAAGGAGGTTTTAGTGAGAGAATGTCGAAGAAAAAATAAGAGATGAATGGGAATTAAGAAAATAAAAGTGGCAATCAACGTAGCATTTAAATTTTTGGAGATGGTAGTTATCAGTGGCAACCGATCTAGAAGAAGGAGAGCTGAATAGCCTCAACAACTTGCAATTGGCCAAGCGGAGTGAACATGTATTTTGAAGACATGGTCACTCAGTGAGGGGTTTCTCCGAGTATTGAGAAGGCCCTGGAAATTGATCTGGATCTTTTCTAATGAGCTTTCATCATAGACATTTGATATTATCTATTTATATACTTATATAGAAACGAAGGCAAACAAATAAGAACAATTGTAAAAACAGATACAGAACAAATAATCGAGAAAAGAGGAGAGATGTATAACGGAAAACAAAACAAAACTAAACTAAAAACAAAAGAAAAAATGTAGTAAAGATATTTCAAAATAGAAAATTCTAAAGAAATTCTCTGTTAGCGCTCATTTAATGAAGACATACGAAAACCATAACGGGATTTTGGTGAGTCTTGTTTATCCTATTATGAAAGAAAAAAAGGTAAGAAAAAATTTGAAAGGCCTTTTATGAAAAAACAAAAAAGTAAAAAAGACAAACAAAATCAAAAGAATCAGAGAAACAAACAAAAGAAAAAAAAATTTTGCATTGCATTTTAGAAAATGTTGTGCTTGTTTTTGCCAATGTCGACATGAGCTTGATAATGATAGCCAGGAAACGAGCCCATAATGCATTCGAACAACTCTTTCTCTCGTTACTCAACACTCCAACAGTAATATTTCCGGCTACTGCGTGACGTCATTTCCGCTCGATAGCCAACTGCACATAACAAGCATTTGCATTAGAATAAATTAGGCAGTTTTACTTTCAAAACTAAAATTCCTCACTACTCTAAATTCTTGAACTTTATTTCGGATTCATTCTCACAGCGAATATAATCACAGCTCTTACTAATTCCTTTTCTGGTTTCTCATTAAATAAAGGATCATCAGCTGCCGATTTTTTATTACCAAAAATAAAATCCATGAAATCTTAGAGATGCCATTGCTTTATAAAACACAAAAGATTGATAACATTTAAAAAACATATATTCAAATTCAAAGCATGGATATTAATATTACTGAAAAAAGCAAATAAACTCCTTTATTCTGTCTGCATTTGAATAAAAACATATTGCATAGGTGTGTTTTGCATTTAGTTTTTGAAGCATTCGAATCTATATTACTTGTATATTATCGACTTCATGTACAGTACGAACACCTGGGTCATTTTGCAGGAATTTCACCACCGGCAATAAAGATTTACCTGTGCAACTGGTCACTGAAAATGTATGAATTTTAACCACTTCAAAGATTTTCTGTGTATAATACGTCCCCTTAGTTTTGCCTAAAAAATTATACTATAATATATTCGAGTATATATTGTATATTGTTGAAGAATATTGAGAATTAGTTTTATTACACATTCGAAATTAAAAATTGCATTACAGATTTATACGTCTAGATTTATGCATTTGTAAAGAATGATTAAATTAACAATTTTTTAAATTATTTCACCCAGGGCAGTAAAGCGACTGAGACGCAAGGGGTTACTGAGTGTTCTTCAGTATGACCTTCGATGTCTTGGGCAGTAGACATTAACTTCACTGTTTCAAATAGGCATAACACATACCTGAATAGACGTCTTCAAATAGGCATAGCACATATCTGAATAGACGTCTTCAAATAGGCATATCACATATCTGAATAGACGTCTTCAAATAGGCATATCACATATCTGAATAGACGTCTTCAAATAGGCATATCACATATCTGAATAGACGTCTTCAAATAGGCATATCACATATCTGAATAGACGTCTTCAAATAGGCATATCACATATCTGAATAGACGTCTTCAAATAGGCATACCACAAATCTGCGTGACTTCCGAAGAGCAGTTAAGGGCAGTTGAGCACGGCAGTTTGTGTTCTGCCTTGCGCATTGTCGAACTCTCTGCCTTCGGGCGGAGAGTAATGACCCAGTCGAGGCTCCTCCGAAGGGTAGAGTCTAGTCTGGGGAAAATTAGGCAGAAATTTTTGCCCGGGCTATATGGCCTAGATTACTCACATAAAAAAAGCCTTGTGCCGCATTTTGTCTTAAGAGGGAAAGCAATTAAATACAGTAGTGAAGGGCAGTTAACGGGAGCAGTTAACGAGAGCAGTTAAAGGCAGTTGATGATAGCTACTAGTCAAGCAATAAGCAGCGTAATAATACCTTCGGACTTACTTATTTCTGGATACTTATTATTAACATTTCCTTTGAATATGTTGTTTCTTGTTATGCTAATACACTGTTTTAAACTTACCTTCTTGTTCCGTGTCTTACTTCCGGTACAAACCGGTCACTACAACTTTGCGGAGGAGTTTCGCCACAACTCCACAACAATTTAGCGACGAAGATCCACAAGACTATCCAATCATTTTTGGAGATGGGTTTAGTGATACTGATTAACCCATATTTGGGGAGAAGTGTTATTTGCGCGTAAGTTTATATAACGATCCCAACTGGAATTTGATCTCCAATTAACAATTTCTAATCATTATCCATTACACCACCCGCTCATTTAAGTTTACAGCACCTGGCATTTCCAAGCGGTCATTCCACATTTGACAAGAGAAGATGTGCTAAAAAGTGAAATGTTAGCACCTGGATGCACATTTAATTTGTTTGGTTTAGCAATGAGCGCACTTTTTATACATTTGTCTTAGTAAATTGCTTTTTCGTTTAATAAAACAATATTAGAGCGAGTGTCTAATGTATTAAATGTGTTGTTTTGTAAATTATCTTTTGTCAACATAATAATGTTTTATTTTTAATTATAACCAACATTTACGTGTATAAATTCCCCTACCCCTCAAATTTTATCATTCCATTTAATAAAAATAAAAACAATACATTCGTCTGATGAATTCTTTGTAATCAACGAAACTCGTTATATAGCGCTTAATCTGATAGATAGAATATATGATGCTCTCATAAGTAGGACTAACGGCCACATCACCGGTTTCCGTACAATCACCGAAGTTAAGCCACGTAGAGCCTTGTCAGTAACGAGATAGGTAATCGCCTAAGAATAGCAGGTGTTATAAGCTTGGATGTGCGGGTGGTGTAATGGATTATGGCTCGGAATCGTTAATTGGATAACCGAGTTCTAATTCCTGTTGAGTTCGTTATATTCAGTTACCTACAAATACCTTTGCGAAAGGATATGAGTTCATCAATCCCTTCCTGTTATGGATTAATTAGTAAGATTTGTATCACAAAAAAAAAAGAAGAAATTATAACAACCTAAAAATATTTTCTTGGTTTAAATAACCTGCATAGGGTTGATAAGTCGTAAAGAAAACGAATCAGTCTCGCACTGCTGCCATTTATGGTCAGGTGCCCCTGCCGTTCTCCTCAGTGTTCTTGACAAGCTCCAAAGGAGAGTCTGTAATGTGATAGGTACTGATCTGGCGGCTCGACTGCTGCCACTTCTCCATCGTCGAAATGTGGCCTCCCTTTGTCTCTTCTACAAATACTTTCATGTCTTCTGCTCGGATGAGCTTAAGTCACTGATGCCTCCTCAACAGGTGTTTACTCGTGCAACCAGACTGGCAACTGGGTCCCACCCATTCACAGTCAGGTTAGCCAAATGCAGACGACAATTCTACTCCTGCAGCTTCCTCTCTCGCACTTCCCGCCTGTATTCTTGCTTTCCTGACGGCTACAACCTCCAGAAATTTAAATGCAATGTCAATACTCATCTACTAACCACTGGCCTCTAGCTCTCTCCCCTCCCCTGTATAACCTTCCCTTTCTCCACCTATGTATCTGTCATCGCACCTGCTTTCTCAGCTTTCTATTGTTCCTTTCTAACTAGTTTGTACTCCTCACTCTTTTCTAATTAATCTTGTTACATTTATGTAACCCCCTGCACATCAGTGGCGTTTCCGCCTTGCTCGGGGTGAAATGATTAAAAAAAAAAATAGAATAAGTATGGTTGCAAAATCTGCATATTTAATATAAGTTGATAGTTAAAAGAATTCTTAAAATACATCTTTCGTCTCTTTAATAGAAAAACATTTTTTTAAGGGACTCGTCTAAGTGTTTGCATACTAAAGTGATTCTTACCCCACGTGTATAGTTTTCTAAATGATTTTTCTATTATTTACCCGTGGTTTTATTACTTGCCAAAAAAACAAAAAAAGCAAAGCTATAACTATGTATTCAAGTCGACAACAATATTTGCGTTTGTCTTATATAACCTAGTTGTTCGTTCTTTGTTTATAGTGTACGTTGTTTGTGGCCATAAAACTTTAAAGCTGTAAATTTTAGGGGGTAGCATGTGACCCTTATTGATAGGTGAAAGCAATAGCGTACTGTAAGATATAATCTATTCTCAACTCAACATATCGTGGTATCCAAGCACTTTTAGTTTGGGTCATGTTTTTAACATTTTAGCTGAGACTGTCGTGGCGAGTAGGCGTCTTTTATTTATTTTAAAAGCGTCTTCATAAGTGTTTATTATAATCGACGTCTCTGGCCCGGGTAAAAAAAATGGGTATTCAGGTAATACTTCAAGGTAAATACAAGCATTTATTGTAGTCGAAGAGAAAGAATTCGAACAAATTTCTTCTTCTTCTTCTTCTACGTGCCGTGTCCCTTCAGGACATAGACGATCATAGCCTTCCACGTTTCCCTATCATTGCTGGCTCTTAGTACGCTTTCTTCTGTTACCCCACACAAACCCCACTCTGCCATACACTTGCTCAGGCTCTTCAAATATGTTACCCGCTGTTTTCCCTTGTCCCTCTTTCCTTTTATCTGACATGTGAATATCAGATTCTCCAATCCCTCCTTCCTCATTATATGTTCCAGGAATTTCAGCTGTTTTTCCTGATGTTCAGTAATAGTTTCCTTTTCGTTTCCATCCTTTCTAAAACGTCATCATTGCTCACATGATCAATCCATGATATCCGCAGCATCCTTCTGTAGAACTACATTTCAGTTGCTTCAAGATTTTCCTTTATATTTAATGAGATTGTCCAGCATTCACTGCCATATTGAAGAACTGACATCACATAGAAATCCTGTACTCTCTTCTTTGTTTCTAGCGAAATTTTTCCTGTCTCTCAATACACTGCTCAGCTTCTGAAATGCATTTGGCCAAACTAATAAATAAAAATGTTTTGCTTGTCGTTCTCCGGATACACAGTTCTGAATAAAATAGTTGACTAAAGAGAATTGATAAACACACGTACTTTCTCTTCTTCATGTTTCTTCAGGACGTAGGTGATCAAGGACTTTCATTTGACCCTGTCTCTTGCTGCTCTCAGTATTTTTCCTCTTGGTCTTTCTCTCAAACCCCGTTACGCCATCCATTTGCTCAAGCCCATCAAATATGTCTTGAGCTGCTTTCCCTTGTCTCTCTTTCCCGTTGTCCGTTCTGTGAGTATTAGATTCTTCAGGCCTACTCTCCTCAACATATATCCCAGGAACCTCCGCTGTCTCTTCCTGATGTTAAGTATAAATGTTCTCGTTTGCATCCTCTGCAACACCTCATCGTTGCCCATGTGCTCAGTCCATGGTATCTTTGGCATCCTTCTGTAGAACCACATTTCTGCTGCCTTAAGCCTCTCCTTCATCCTGGAGGAGATCGTCCAACATACATGTGATAACTTGTGAGGAAACAGCTAATAATCCTCTCAAATATTTTTGCCGTAATTTTTTGAATGGCAGGGGTACATTCGTAAGACATACTGCCTGATTAAAAACTTGAAAAATTACTTTGTTTACGTTTCGGGTAGGAAAATGAAGTTAGCATTATAGACTTTGAATTATCGAAATGATAATTGAACTTGAATTTGCTGTGACGGCTTCCTGTGGTCCATTAGTTCATCACATTTGGTTTAAATGTTTTTTCTCAGATTTTAAAAGAAAAATGGGGAATATATGTTCAGGTGACACATTTTCTTTGATTTTTGACTTCTAATCCGGTAGACATTGATCTCACAGTTTAAAAACAGGCGATGTTTATGTAAATGATTGAATCGTTTCAACATTAGGTAAAGATCAGTGATGCTAGTCTGGTTGACCATTACTACTGATTGGTGAAGTTGATTGATTGGTGATCCTCACTGGGTGAACCATCAAAAGATTAACTTTAAATAACCTAACACGGATTGAACCACCCCGACAAGAGTAAAGATCAGCGATAGGAGTCTCTTTAACACCTTTGTATAATTTCGTCTATGCAGAATCTCTATATAAATATTTCAAAATCACTCATATCAGGTCTTCGTAATATGTTGCAGCTCGAATAATTACAATGGTATCGTACATTTCAACAACTTTAATCGTGAAACCTTACAGACTGCATTTGACTGTTTTACGAAGATACAAGTAAAAATATTTAAAATGCATAGTATTATCATAACAATTTTTTTCAAGAGAAACAATAGTCCTTTTTTAATCAATTTCAGTCACTTTCTTATTTACGTGACGTGGCTTCCCTCTGTCTTTTCTAGAAATATTTTTATGACAACTTTTTCTCTCCCGGTGCCCCGTTCACGTGCTAATAGATTGGCATCTAGGCCCCATCCCTTTACAGTTTAAATAGTTATATGTAACCTTCCACTTCTACTCCAACAGTTTCTTATCTCACACTTCCTACCTGCGGAAATCCCTTCGATATACTTGCTTTCCTAATAGCTACAATCTCTAAAGATTTAAATGTCAGTTACCATCTTCTATCTTTTTGAATCGCGTTCATCTTTTATCCTTTCCTTAAAACCCTTGTACCCAGTGTTTTCTCTCACTGTAACCCTCTACATACTAGTGACGGTTCCACCTTACTTGGGGTGAAATGATGAAAAATCAGTTCACCCCAAACAAGGTTATAATAGCCACTAAAACTCAAGGAATGAAAGAAAATGAAAAGACTGCAGAAACAGCCGGAAACCCAATCCTAAATAAAGAACAAGGGATGAAACTGTAACCCTGTTCACAAGACTGCGGAGGAGTGTGAACTGTACGACAGTCAAATCTACTCACTTCTATTGAGGAGAAGAAAAAGTAAATATAAGTTCAGACGGAAACGCTAGAAATATACAGCTGAAGTAGAATTTAGAAGGAAGCAAAAACATAATCCTAAACATAAAGCAAGGGATAAAACTCTTCTCGTTCATAAAACCAGAAGGAATGTAAAGCGGGCGAACCTATCTACCCTTATTTTTGTTTTGGGGGTTGTTTTTGTTGCTGTTTTTGTTAGTAATGTTCACCCACTACACGATACAAGAGCTACTCTAGGTAGAAGTTTACTGAACGAGGTGGATGGTATGAAGTACTAGGAAATAGAAAGTAAATATTACAAGGATACAGTGAATAGATAACAGTTGACTCTGGACTTAAAGAGGTTTTTAGGGTTCGTGGAAGTCTATTTCACATAATAGTGGTACTTGAGAAGAAGTCGTATGAAAGGAAATGCCTTACAGATCGAAAACTAAAAGAACATGAGTTAGACTAAACTATCGCCCGGTTCACACTCCACCCACGTCTATTGAACAGGTGAAGAGGCTCATCCCTTGTTCCTTGTTTAGGATGTGGTTTCCGGCTTTCTCTTTTCCAATCTTTTCACTCCTACGTAGCTCCCTGCGCTTCAGTGGCGTTACCGCCTTGCTCGGGGTGATATGATTAAAAAAAAAATCGATTGTGTATACGGAGTCCTAGCTGGAAAAGTTTAGCGGTAGATTTACGACGTTGCGTCTGTGTGGAAAGAAGTTGTAAGGTGGAAAACAAGAATAAAACAGTTGAATAAAACATTTGACTAAATGGAATAAGTGTAACATACTAAAATAATGATTCAATCTCGTCCGAATATTTTGACAAATATACCATGCCTCATAGAACAACTGGATATCTATAACTGAACTATTGTTACTACTTTCATATACAAATCTACAATCCGTCTGTGCATTAAATATTACTGTCCTATCTGGTCGGGCGCCCCTGTTATTCATCATGAGTTTCTCGACTCCAGTCACTTTCTCACCTACGAGATGTGGCTTCTCTGTCTCTTCTACAAATACTTTCATAGATTCTGCTCCGACGAGCTTAGCTCCCTGATGCTCTCTCTGCACGAATTTACTTGAACTACTAGACTAGCAACAATGTCCCACCCTTTTACACTCAAAACAATCAAGTGTAACCGGAACTTCTACTCTATAGGTGTTTTTCTCGCACTTCGCGCCTGTGGAACTCCTTTCCGTCTTTTAGCCCATAACTGGAGGGAAGAGACGGATTAATATCTTTCCCAAGGGTATTTGCGCGTAAGTGAATTCGAACTCAGCTCCCCGGTTTCTCGTTCCGAGCCCATATCCTCTGCACCACAACGCAAGAAGCCGAAAATTTGTTTTAATAGAAATGTTTTAGAAATTTAAACTTACAGTAGCACTGGCTGCTCGATTATTGAATGTTGTCAACTTAATAAGGAAACGGCTAATATTAGCTTTACCATCAGAGATGAGATGAGAACAGATGCTACACTTAGATCCCAGTCCGATAACCAAGGAGCGAAATAACTGTAAATACAATACCACTGGCTGCTCGGCCAATGAATGCCAATCTTTCTTAATAAGGAAACGGCTAACGTTACCTTTATTATTACTGTCCATCTCTTCTTTCATTCAAATCAAGGCTTGTCAACTTTCTACTTTACGTCTTGTCTCAACTTGACATCTCTCGGATATTTTGACTGACCGCCGCCGTGTCTTTATCGTTACCCTTGTTTTGTCATTTGGGCTTTCTTTTCATTTCAAACTGGATTCTCATGTCAATATAACATCTCGCCTCTCGAGTGGCTCTCACAGTGATGCATCAGACCCTTATTGCACGCTTAACTAGGAAATCTTTTTCGCAAGCTACGGTCTATCGGATGAAGAAACGGCACTTAAATTTATTCCACAATTAACCATACACGAAACGTCAGTTTGCTCCATTGTCGCAATCAACGCATTTTGCTTTTCTTATTTTGTTTTCTTTTTTGTCATTTTGCACACTCACGTTTTCATATTTTTTTTTTTTTTTTTTTTTGTCGCGTGTATGAAAACTCCTGCTTACTGCCTTCGTTCGCTCCGGAACCAAAAGAACCAATAAATTCAAAGATTATACTTGAGGAATAATAATAATAATAATAATAATAATTGAAGACGAAACTAAAGAAAGAAATTTAAAAGAATAGTATAAATATGATCTGACTGGTTCGAGAGTATTCGTCGCCTTTGGTCAAGCCGAGCTAACTAATTGGCGCGAGAAAAAAAAAAGCGTTAATAAGCAGTAACACCTTTCCCGCCACCAGTGTCTTTCCTTCAGCTCCCGCTGCGCGTGCACGCTATACACACTCACCATAATCATTTCCATTTAAAAAGAAGTTGCTTTTCTCTAACGCACCCCCAACACATACGCACACACACACAACTCTCGAAATACAGGCGGACGCGTAACGAAATGCTTACACTAACATGAAAATTATCTTCATCTGACATATACATCAATAGTTAACAAGATTGTTTGTGACAAAGATAAATGTAGAACGCAGAAAAGTATTTATGTAAAAATAAGGAGATACATCCGACTGTGTGTGTTACAAATGAACTAGTTTGGAACAATACTAGTGACGCTCCTTTTTATAGAAAGGATTACAGAGCTATAACAATCTCACTGATAAAATCTGTCATATATATATATATATATATATATATATATATAACGGAATTGAACGGAAATACACGAAACCCGCATTAGCCGACACATCTGAATATGCATTTGTTTAATATTATTATTTTTTAATGGGTATTCTTATTTGAGCAGAAAGTTTGCGTATTTTACATACATACATACATACATATATATATATATATATATATATATATATATATATATATATAGTGAAACAGTACATTTGGAAAATATCTTCCAGCAGGAATCGAACCTGCAAACTCCTACACCAGAGAAATTTCATCTTTCAATCAAACGTGTCTTCACCAATCTACCAACAGAAGATTTCATGGAAGACAAAGTTCAGATACGAGTATCCATTAAAAAATAATAATGTTGAAGAAACAAAAATTCACATTCACACACACACACACACACACACACACACACACACACACACACATATATATATATATATATATATATTAGGAATTAATTTTTCATTTATTCATCCGGTATATTTTTAATATATTGCTTAAAGATTTTTGGGGTTTCCATTAAAAATAACATTTGAGCAATAAGTCAATATATATATATATATATATATATAGTCATCCGCAGACAGATCTGTTTCGCTGTATCACAGCTCATCAGTACGGTTTGATATCCGATTGCTTTTAACCCAGGATTGAAACCCGACCGAATATGTGTGTGCGTGTGTGCGTGTGCGTGCGAATTTTCAGATATCTGTAAAGAATCAATATGAATAAAAATACAAGAGTAAAAACTATTCTTACCCGACGCGTTTCGTCCTTCTTTCTTTCTTTCTCTCTCTCTCTCTCTCTCTATATATATATATATATATATATGATGTGTAGGAAGACATACGAGAGGCGCTAGTTAAAGTCTACATCGAAAGCTAAAAAGTATAAAGACGCCTTGGCTTTCAATTTAAAATAATGTTCGATTTATGGCGATGATAACTTCCGATCTCAGTAAAGTGATATGAAGTTAAATGAAGTAGACTAAATTAACACGTTAACATCAATATTTGACTTTAAAAACTGAGAATCTCTTTACCTTTAACGTTTTGATGTCAAATGTAACCGGCATTTTGTTGATTTCTACATACGAGTTAATATTTTTCTCTTACATATGAAACCGATTACATAAATAAATCCGTTATTTGTACTAGTAAATTTTACTGTTTTATAATTCACTTGCTAACTATACCTTACTTAACAGGTTAAGATTATTATAAAGTTATTCAGACATGAAACGGGGAAGAGCGATATATACACATATATACACATATATACATACCCACACAAGCACAAACATACATATACATGCGCATACATACATATACACATACACATGCACAAATACATACACAATATTTATTTTATTATTTTTAGCGACGTGTCAATTTATCCGTTTAATTCGGGGCCACTCAAAGAAAGGTCTGAGTACGCTACATACATTAGAAAATGTAAGTCTGGATTCGGATGGTAAAATGGGCAAGTGAAAGGTTTAAATAGGGTCAAGACAAACATGGTCATATTAAAATCCATAAACATATCAATATAATTAAATATGTAAGTACGAAAATTCACAGGCAATAACCAAAAGACATACGCAAATAAAAAACCAAAAGCAGCAAATACAAAATAAAACGACAAACAAGAATCTAGTTATAGACAACTATATGCATAAATACACGCTGACACAAGAACACGCACTCAAAAACATACACACACATATGCACATACATGCATATATATATATATATATATATATATATATATATATATATATATATATATATATACAAGTATAGAGCAGGATGAATGGAATAATATTCCGTACCCAAAGAAACACTATTCTTAAAAAAGTGCTAGTAGTAGAGCTAATAAATCTATTTAGAAATTATAACATAAATATGTTATAATATCAATACAAAAGTAGCAATTTTATTTCGACACTACTTGTGTTTACACAAGAAGACACAAGTAGTGTCGAAACAAAATAGCTACTTTTGTAGTGATATTATAACGTATTTATGTTATTATATATATATATAATCATATCGCCCCAACCAAGGCTGTTTACTGCCGCTGATGGGCAGGTGGTTACAAAGGAGTAAATGAGAAAGAGTAACAGGTTATAGGGGTGTCAGGAAGTTGGTAAGAGAAGGATGAGAATACTGATGAGAGTTGAGTGGACGGAGAAATGAGCAAGAGAGAGAGAGAGAGAGAGAGAAAGAAAGAGAGAGAGAGAAAGAGAGGAGATGCAAGTTAGTGAAATAGGAGATGAATATTGACTTTACATTTAAATTCTTGGAGATTGTAGCTGTCGGGGAAGCAAGTAGACGGAAGATAATTCCACAAGCGGGAAGGAAAAGGAGCTGATGGAGTAGTAGTTTACATTTTATTGGTTCCACAGTAAAGGGTGGGACCTAGTTGCTAATCTTGTGCTTGAGTAAATTCATATATAGGGGCACCAGGGAGCTAAGTTCATCGGAGCAGAAGCTGTGAAAGTATTTTTAGAAGAGACACAGGGAAGCCACATTGCACCAGTTAGAAAGTGGCTGTATCTGAACTGCCATGTCAGGATCGTTCACATTACAGATTCTCTATTGGATTTTATCCAGGACCCCTAGGTGGATAGCAGAGGCACCTGACCGGATATGGCAGCAGTATGTATATATATATATATATATATAGCTCAGCGTTGCTCGGGGTTTGTGATGCAGTGACATTGTAACGCAGAAGAAGTTGATGCATTGTCCCTTCAACGTCGGACGGGTTGGCACTTTGTAGAAAACTTAAAATTGTTATGGCATATGATACGGTAAAGTTACAAATAAGCCCCTATTTCTGTTGGAATACAACTAAGCTTTTCGCAGAAATAAACGATCACAATGCAATATTTTTCATTAATTTTTGCCGTCTGGGTGTCAATTGAAATTTTTGTTCGTATATCAAGGCATCAGACCTTGATCTACCAGTTACTCGATTTTGATTGAGTGTGAGTGAAGCGACTTGGAGAAATGCACAAAAGTGCGCAAAAGACTACCGGAAATTATGTTTGTCGTTGATTTTTGACGAACTCTGTACACTGATTCGAAAATTTTTTGTGTACATCAAAGGTTTAGACCTTGATCTACAAGTTAACCGATTTTGGTCGAATTCACATAAGGTGTCTCGGAGTAGAAGAGTACGTAAATTATAAGCGTTTCGGTGATTTCTGATATACCCTCTAAATCGATTTAAAAAATCTTTACGTACATTAACGGTTCATGTCATGATCGACAAGTGACCCAATTTTCATTGAAATTGAACGAAGTGTTTCGGAGGGGTAGGGTTCGTTAGAATGGAGGCACACAAACACAGACAGACAGACGGACATATATATATATATATATATATATATATATATATATATATATATATAATTTGTAAACGAGTTATTACGCAAACCAAGATTTTACCATCTTGTGTCTTCAGGCGATTCAAAATAACTGATTTTACCGTTATTTTATGAACGCTCACGTGACGGGGCCTTTGTTTTATGAACGCGCAATTTTCAAAATTAGAAGGAAGTATAGCGTTTTCATCCATGGTTGTATGGTTCGAATAGAAATTTTTTGGTATACCAAAAAATACCATACTAAAAATACCTATTAGGTGTGTGTATATGTCAAGAACATATACTTAAATATACTTAGATTCATAATAAACATCTAATGTTTCTATTACGCGTTGGCATACACACTTAAACAGACACAAGTTTTTTTTCTCTACATTTAATATTCATCTATTGGTTTATCACACGTGACACGTATCTGAACAATGAAACCATGCCTCAATCAACATACTGTCTCTAATGAATCTCTGAAGAAGCTTGTTAAAGTGAAACATGTTAGATTAAAGAAAAGACACTTTTTCCTGTTTTATTTATTCTATTCATATATATATATATATATGTGTGTGTGTGTGTGTGTATTGTAACAAAGTTGTAGAACACGTAGGTTTTTATCTACTGTTCTTGCATTTACTTTTATAAAGAGTGCTCGATACAACGTAGAGCATTATATTGTAATGGTTGTTACAATGGTTTATAAATTCATAGTATCACTACACAAAAATTTTCGCGTTTAGAAGCTGCTACGTGCGCTTCTCGTGGGATTGTTTTTGAATGAGATGCCGAAATTTGTTACAACTTTGTTACAATATACAGCTCCCATCTAGGTAGAGCACTATCCACATTTATTTTTATTCCACAACCAACAATGGAAAAAGCAAATTTCGGCATCTCACTCAAAAACATTCCCAACCCAAACCAACGGGAATATTTCGTTAAACTCATCCATAAAACAGAGGATTTAAGTAGAAGGATGAGATGGAAAGCCCGTTTCTTCCTTCATAACGTTGACATCTAAGAACCCTGAACTTTATGGATTTAAAGGTTAAAAAAAAAATGCACCTACAATTGAAAAACTATCTGGATTTGAAAACGATCTATTCCAAAAAATCAAAAACATCACCTTCAACAAAAGAAAAATAAATTCCAAATACACCTAGATCGAGTCATTTCAAACATAAAATCACCAGACAAACTCTTAGATAAGGCAGACAAAACCGCAAATTTCTACAAAATTTCAGCAACGGAGTACACAACCGTAATAAAAAAAATTCAACAAAAAATTATAAAAAAGCAAACAATAACACATTAGATATAGTGGACATGATAAAC
This sequence comes from Ascarosepion bandense, assembly GCA_037127315.1. Lineage (NCBI taxonomy): Eukaryota > Metazoa > Mollusca > Cephalopoda > Sepiida > Sepiidae > Ascarosepion > Ascarosepion bandense. The sequence continues at coordinate 3,368,645 of JBBBDQ010001908.1, forward strand.
ACAACTAGTAAAAATATCACAGAAAAACTAAAAATCAGCGAAAAAGTTAGTAAATTCTGCACCAAAGAAGTATACATAGCATTAAAAGACCACAAACCAGATTTCCAAACAAATTTGCCTACGAGAATCATCAACCCAGCTAGACCTGAAATTGGCAAAATCAGCAAAATGATCCTAGAACAGATTAATAAACAAGTCAAACGGAACCTTGGATTATTCCATTGGACAAACACAACTGATGTCATAAATTGGTTTAACAACATTAAAGAAAAAAACAGTTGTTCTTTGATCCAATTTGACATAGTTGACTACTACCCATCAATATCCAAAGACCTCTTCACTTTGGCACTGGAATTTGCCACTTATTACTCGGACTTAGCCAAGGACGAATATAATATAATAATGGCCGCCAAGACATCTGTTCTTATCCATAATCAAGAACAATGGATAAAAAATTACTCTGTTAACCATTTTGATATTACAATGGGTGCGTTAGACTCTGCAGAGTTTTCCGATCTCATTGGCTTATTTGCATTATATAATCTTACTGCACACTATGACATAAACACACAAGACAGGATTATGCAGAGACGACTGTCTCATGCTAGTACAAAATTCCACACATTTTAAATCAGACTAAATATTGAAAACTTATCCACAGAGAATTTAAAAGTTTAAACCTAAAAGTAATAGTCAATACTAATTTAAAAGTAGTAAACTTCCTCGGTGTAACACTCGATTTAGTTAATAATAATTACCAACCATACATAAAACCCAATGAATACCCACTATGCATCCACCCAAAGTCAAATCACCCCCCCAATTATAATCAAACATATACCCTCCTACACAGAATATAGAATTAGCAAAAACTCTTCCAGTGAAAAAATATTCAACAAACACAAAAGTCTTTATAATGAGTCCCTAAAAAAAGTAGCTACAAAATCCAAGACATCAAGTATATGACAAACTATAACCATAACAGGAAAAATAGAAATAGAAAAATCATTTGGTACACACCTCCTTTCAACCAAATGGTAAACACCAAGTTAGGACAGAAGTTCCTGAATTTAATTAAAAAACACTTCTCTACCAAAAACCCTCTAAGTAAATCTTTTAACAAAAATACACTTAAACTAAGTTATAGTTGCACAAACAACCTAGAAAAATCATAACAAATCATAACAAATATATCCCAAATCAATACGTAGATTAAAATAAAATTAACTACCAAAATAATAAAGATGACAACAGTAAAAACCTATGTAATTGTAGAAACCCCAACAACTGCCCACTACAGAATATATGTAAAATAAACTCAACAATCTACCAATGCAACTTCAAGTGAAAATCCCACTATAAATAAAGTGTATATCGGATCTACTAAGAACACTTTTAAGTAGCGCTGGTACATGCATTTGACTTCATTCAAAAACAACTTATACCAAAATCAAACATCCCTTTCTTCATATTTTTGGAAATTAAAGGACCGAAAACAAAAACCCAAAGTGAAATGAACAATCCTAGAAAAAACTAGAACCTGCAATTCGCTTAACAACATCTGCCCTTTATGCTTAAGTGAAAAGCTACACATTTTAAAATACTTCAACAATAGCGATCTATTGAATCGTAGAAATGAATTAGCAGTATTATGTAAACATCGCAAATATTTCTCGTTAGAATTTAAATAACCAAAAAATACTTCATCCACGCGAAACAATCCCCCACAAAAAGTAACAAATACACAAAATCAAGCCTCAGAATAAAAAGAACAAATAACGTATAAATAAAAAAAAATAAAGCTCACACAACATTAACAGCAATTCCATCCACTTATAAATAGTGGTGAAATAAAAACTATCTACACTTCCTTAAAAAATAACAACATATATCCCAATATAAGAATTACCTAAATTAAACGAAAAGTGACCTGCCCAAAACTAAGCTACCCCACACCCTTCTTCTAACCCAAAACTGACGACTAGACCATCCTAAAACTCCCAACCCATATTCACTTACATCGTTTTCATTAACTGCGGCGCCACCCGAAATCACACATAGATAGCAGTAAAATAAACAAAAAATGTCTACCCTTCCTAAAAAAAACATAAATCCCAATATAAAATGTATCCAGACAAAATAAATAAGGAACCTGTCTTAAACTAAGCTACCTCTCCTAACCCAAGCCCACATTCACTCAAACATCATATCATCATAAATAAACCGTTTTCACCATTTAATTTTCATTTCAACTTAACACCGTACAAGAAGCGCACGTAGCAGCTTCGAAACGTGAAAATTTTTGTGTAGTGATACTATGAATTTATAAACCATTGTAACAACCATTACAATATATATATATATATATATAAAAGAGAAGATATATACTGACATTAAAAAATTTATCCACTAATAAAAACATTAATATATACTAATTCGTCAATATTGTTCATCGATATCAGCATCTACATTGAAAATTTAGAAAACCTTTTAAAGAACCACAGCACTTTTATAAAAACCAACGGACAAACTGTAAATACAGACACTCAAAAGTCCAGAAAACAGTTAAGAACAATTTAAATTTGAAAACAAATCCTAGAATAGATTAACAAAATACCACACCACCACACTACACCCCCACACTATACAGTGTACCCAAAACTCACAAACCTAACATGCCCATCAAACCTATTTTGTCCGGAATCAACAGTTTGTCCCATAAATTATATAAAGCTATGAAAATATATTAACTCCGTTCCTAGGAAGCATCAATCCAAAATATTAAACACTATTATTGACTTAATCCAGAGAATTCAAAGCATAAATATAGAAAACATGATTATGGCGTATCAAATCAATATATACAAATATACCCATCACAAATATTGAGTAACCAAAGATCTAAAGTAAAGCTTCTACCTGTACACAAAATCATAAAACTATATTAACTAATCACTAACCCCTGTTTCCTTTTTTTTTTTTAATAATCTCTATAAAAAAAATCTGTGTACCTATGTGGTCACCTATCAGTGGTGTTCTTGCTTGTAATTTTCTAGAAGTTTTAGAATTCGGTCCATTTAAACACACCATATCCCAAAACTCTACTTACTTAAGATATATAGATGACCTTCTTTTATGATACCGCCATAATATAAACCTATTAGATAAAGTAATTGTTGTGGTGTTCTCCCTCTAAAGACTGTATGTTGGACTCTTCTCCCTACTATAAAATTATTAGGTGAGGAGGCCTTGGGGGAACAGCTGAATTGATTGAACGCTAAACAACCAACACAAGCACTAGTCGTGTAATACTCTTCTACTGTATTTACTGTTAAATATACAATACAGATGTTTTGTTATTTCTTAAACCTTTCACTTGGGCGCAAGAGCAATGAAACTGAGTATGATTGACCCTACCATTGAATTTATACATGAATTTGCAATAAACAAATATTTAGCTTTTCCTAACATCATATTAATACGTAGTATCAAGAAATTTTATTTTAACGTTAATTACCCGTTAATAAAACTGATCTATCTAATTTCTATTCCCACCACACTCAAAGAATAAAATCAGGATTAGTCATAGTATTCTACCCCAAGGCCTTTAGGATATGTAGCCCTGAATATCTAAATGAAGAAGTAAAATATATTGATAAAACATTCAGACATTCCCTTTCAACATTATTTCATCAGTAACGTTTGCAAACGAGCTTAGAAAATCCACAAATCGAAAAAAATGACACCACCTCTAACAAAATTAACACACAATTTATAATCTTAGCTTCCAACACTCTTTTTTACTAAACTTGTAAATAAATTAGCTATCCCTAATCTTTACCACCAATTCCAAGACAATCGGGGATATCATTAGGAAGTAAAATAAACTCAATACTTATTCAAATGCCGATATTTACCAAATAAATGTTTACAATGTAAAAACATTTACGTAGGGGAGACATCACGAGAACTAAAAACCAGCATCTACAAATACAAAAGAGATTTGTATTGTGGACAATCTTTCAAACTCTTACAGGAACAAAACTGGCCATAACTTTGATTTTATTAATGCCACCCTAATTAAAAAAGAACATAATTCTTTAAGAAGAAAATACTTAGAAAAAGTAACATTATTACAAACTATAAACACACGCCTAAAATATTATATTGCCCCATTAACCTTTATTGGATTTATTTTTAAAAAAAATCTAACTTTTGTCTATCTAACACAGATATAAAGCATTTCCATGTCAATATAGGATAAAAATGACAGAGATGTTGTCTACTAGACATAAACGACTGGCCAACCAGAATCAGTCTTCCCAAAAGTAAAAACATCAAAACTTCTGCTAAACATACACACGTACACAATTATGAATACATACTATCATCCGATGCCCGCATAGAAAAATTTGAATTTTTACAAACTTACATACACATAGAATTATCTAGTTATAATGCACATTACACATGACTGACCAATGAAAATTAAACGACACAAAATATAAAATACGAGAATTTCTGTCTTTTTTACTCTTTTTCTCAGTCTCTGACGAAGCTTTAATAATTCGGCTAACAATACCAATTTCCAAAGACTTTTTATTATTGTTAATTTCATTTGTTAAATATCGAGTTTCGCATGATGGCCTTGAAATGCAAATAGAGGTTGATATTACATATCAGATTATCACTAAATAGCTGCATTTGATTTAAAAATGTTTTTTGTATTTAACGACCTAATCATATAATAAAGATATTTCCCTCTAATTTCTTTCACGCTTCATGTTCTGCCATACATTTACACAGTCTCCTTAAGTATGTTTCATTCTGCCACTTTTACGTTCAATGTCATGTGAGTGTCATTTTATCCACAATTCTAGGATTCTTCTGTTCTTTCTTTCTTTCTTTCTTTCTTTCTTTCTTTCTTTCTTTCTTTCTGTTATTTTTTCCCTTTTTTTTTCTTGTACTAATTAATTCGCTTTCTTTTTTCTTACGATTTCTTCTTCTTTACTTATTTACGAGTGAGCCCGTTTCGTAAAAAATGACGGCAAAATATTTATATTGATATGCTGTTTAAAATGATGACACGATGTATATTGATGTACCTACTATTGACTATCTTACATGAAGACATCAGAAAAAAATCAAACTCTCTCTGAGCGTGATAAGAGGAATATATATATATATAGAGAGAGAGAGAGAGAGAGCGTGTTATATACATAGTGTAAACAAATGCCAGTAGCCAAGAGTGTTTAAGTGTGTGTGTATATATATATATATATATATATATATATATATATATATATATATATAACGATCTTTATTATAATTGAGAGGGTATATACATATTCACTAATCGACGGCATAATTATTGCAAAAATAATAATAAATAGTAAAGCACTCTTAAAGAGCAAACACGCAGCAAGAGCTTACATAACTTGTAGTAAAGTTTAATAACTGGTCGTAATAACTGGTCGTAAAAAGAATCATTTGAGCCGATGTTGCTTCTCTATTTTCTCTCTCTCTTTCTGTCTCTCTCTCTCTCTCTCTCTCTCTCTCGCCATGACCGTGACAGAAGAAATATATATATTCAAGATGACTATATATATATATATATATATATATATATATATATATATATATATATATATATAACAACGGTCTTTATTGTAATAGAGTGGATTACATCGATATTCACCCTGAACAAAGCCCAAGAACCACGCGATGTAGTACGTTATAGAGTAAGAGACTTCACCCCAAACAAGGTGATAATGCCACGAAGACGTAATTGTCCACTGGAAGTGGAATCGAATAAAAATACTTTAGCAAGAAGCAGAAACCCAACCCTAAACAGGAAACAAGGGATAAACTGCTACACCTATTCAAAAAAGCCGGGGAGGAATATGAATCGGACGAGAGGCGAAACTTCTCTATTCCTATTGAGGAAAAAAGTAAGCAAATAATAAATAAATGTTCAGGTTTTAGGCGGAGACCTTAAAAGAATAAAGATGACTTTAGAAGGAATCGGAAACATAAAAAGAAAACATGGCATACAAATTTAGCCCTGTTCAAAAGACCAGGAAGGTGTGTAAACCAGACGTTAGAGGATCGTCTTATCAATGAAAGGAAATAAAATTCTGATATATCTGTGTCTTTCGTTTGTCTTTGCAATCAAACGAGTATTCGGCAATATTTATATGAGGTAATGGTAGAGCGTAACATACACATTCTTATTAAATTACTGACTTACTAATGGTGGCACAAGCAGAATATATATATATATATATATATATATATATATATATATATCAGTCAGTTAAGTGTCATACGTGATGCACACTAGGGCGATCATGTCTCAAAAGATACATGACAGACTGGGCTGAAGATTATCCCGCAGTAGGTTGCCATTGCTTTCTGCGGTAGACTGGTTGCCAGCCAAGGCCATAGAACCCAATCTGTCCTATTATTTAACCCATAACTGGAAGGAAGAGATGGATTAATACATTTCCCAAGGGTATTTGCGCGTAAGTGAGTGCAATGAATTCAACTGGAATTCGAACTCGGCTCCCCGATTTCTCGTTCTGATACTCACTGCACCACAACGCACAACATATATATAATTCCTCTACTCTACTTTCTATTAGTTCTGGGTATGATGACAAAGTACATCCGGCAGCAAGACCTCTGATCGGGAAGAATTTTGAAAAACGTGGAATCACATTTTAATTGCTGTTGTTTCAAGATCCTCCCTGACTCGTGGTGTTAGCTCCTGTTATGGTCCAAGCTATGTATAAATAGTGAACTCTCAAACAAAAATTCTAATTACCAGGAAAGTATAAAAATACATTTTTGTAATAAAAATACCAGCAATATATATTTGTACTTTAATTACCAACACTACATTTTTATAGCAAAATGACCAGCAATAAGTTTTATAGCACAAATAATAATCAATACAACCCTAAAAGGTCTAAAAATATATTTTCATAATGAAATTACCAGTAACCATTTTTATTAAAATATATACCAACAGTACATCTAAAAATTTGCCAACAATACATTTTATCATCTACAAAATAGATATCTAAAAAAAATACATTTGCCCTGGAAGCAAAAAAATGTAGAAATATCAGTCATTGAAAGCATAAAATTGCGTTCAAAATATATGTAGCTGAAGGCATCATATTGCGTTCAAAATATATGTAGCTGAAGGCATCATATTGCGTTCAAAATATATGTAGCTGAAGGCATCATATTGCGTTCAAAATATATGTAGCTGAAGGCATCATATTGCGTTCAAAATATATGTAGCTGAAGGCATCATATTGCGTTCAAATATTTAGATTTCAGCATTACATAACCCATAAAGTTTGAAAAACCAAATTAAAACAAAACCAAGTTAGTTTGTATCATACAGTTATTTTTTTCATTATTTTTCTTATTGGCTGAATTTTTTCTAATGTGCGTGTGGTGTAATGGAATGGCATTTTGAAATGATAAACCGTAGTGCCGATTTCAGTCAAATTTAGAATCTTTTTCTTCTTAGCCTGTAAAGTTCTTTGTTGGATGTAGAACTTCCCCAGATTCATGGGGCTTCATTACATTCACTCTCGTGCAAATAACCCAGGGAAAGGTAGGAATCCCTGTTTTAACCCCTCAGCTGTGGATAAATAGTAGGATTTGTATCTAGAAAAGTATTTTTTATCTCTTAAAAACTCACCGAAAAAAATTATTCTTGCAATCTAAATTTTTTTCGGCATTAAACAATTCACATACAGTTAATAAACCGTAAAAACAAATAAATTGCAATTGGTTTTTTGCTTCACTTATTTTCTTATTTTTTATCATTCATTTGTTTTTTAAATGTTTTTTGAAAAATATCGTACCACGTTTCTAACGTAAATCACAATTACTAATAATTTTTTTACAGTGATGAAAGTCACCAACGATTTTCCAATTCGAAATTTCTGATGAATCTTAATTCTTATGTTAATGATTGAATAAACTCATAACCAGTTCTACGACAATAGAATATCTGTAGACATTCCCTATCATATCTTTAAATATTTGAGCTTAACAACTTTAACTAAATATTGCAATAGTAATCATAAATATGAACGCTAGTTGTTAATTTTAAGAAGTAAGTGGGTACAAATTAAAATATCTAACGTTGGTAACTTTATAAATTCCCTGAAATAGTCGTTAAACGCTTCTAGCTTTCCTTTATTCTTTCTTTTTCTCACGGAAACCATGTAGCGTCACTGATATGTGTTTTCGGTCTTTCCAGGCGATCAAAATAGAATAGTCCATTATTTATGTGGTATTGGCAAGGCGTAAGGATCGTTTCTTTTTCTTTCTTTAAGTGAAACCATGTAGCGTCACTGATATGTGTTTTCGGTCTTTCCAGGCGATCAAAATAGAATAGTCCATTATTTATGTGGTATTGGCAAGGCGTAAGGATAGTTTCTTTTTCTTTCTTTAAGTGAAACCATGTAGCGTCACTGATATGTGTTTTCGGTCTTTCCAGGCAATCAAAATAGAATAGTCCATTGTTTATGCGGCGTTGGCAGGGCGCAACAGTAGTTTCTTTCTTTCTTTTCTTCTTTTTCTCACTGAAACAAAGTAGTGTCTCTGATATGCCTTTTCCTTGGGCAAAATTGCATATCATTAATTATGAGGTATTTTATGGCGTAACATACGTACATGCTAAGTAAGAGAGTGACAAGCAGAATTATAATAAAATATTCGTTACCATAACCATAAACCTTTTCGTCTGTCACCATTAATTTAGGATTTAATTCTGTCCGCTAAAAGTCAGTTGTGCGGAAACCGCCACAAAGTTCGTTCAAAAGATTAATAAAAACTCTTACCAGGAACGGGAAAGAAAAAAGAAAAAAAAATGCTGAGGTGGCATATGAAAGCAAATATCAAAAACATGAGGAAAATGGAAGAAAAAACAAACGTGTCTCACTTAAGGAGATTTACAAGTGATACCGTTAAAGACACAAAGAAACCCGCGATTGTTCCAAGCGAAAAACAAAAGACGCAACCAAGTAATAAAATTGACATCTTTAACTGTGTTCCATATTCAATTTATCTTCAGATCTCTACGGCCGGAACTCACGCGAGAACCAGCGGCAAGTGGTACCCCCTCTGGTGTTGTTAAACAGAATTGAGAAGAAACGGATTTAATGTAAAACAAAGGAAGAGAAAAAAAATCTCCATGAGCATTGTTCTCTAACTCTGCCTATTTTCCCTGAAGATGGAGATTTCTTTTTTGGTTGTCACTTAGCAAACATTGTTTTAGACTTTCCCAGTTTTTGTCTGGTGTTGGTATTGTACCATCTCCTTGGTGGCGGTGAGGTTAATTAGTGAAGCAAGCCGTTATCTGGTGTCGAATGGAGTGTTTGGACTGACCCACGGAAGACCAGAAGGTAACTGCCTCACTCTTCCTTATTGACATGATATCACGGTTGGCTGGACGTTACCTTCCATGCAGAAATATAAACACACATTTTTTTGTTGACGGAGGAAAGCAGACATCAATGATCAACAAAAGTTAGCCATCTAAGTTCATTATTTCTAATGCAGAAAAATACAAATAGTTCTTAGTTTATCCACCAAGATGGGTGACATCAATTGTCGTCTATCGCGGACGACACGATGTGTAAATAACACCAGTGGCGTTTTTCGAAGAAAAAGAAATGTAGGGTGGTGAAAGAAGTGGGGACAGAAAATAGATAGAATAGTGGGAAGGAGATAAACAAATTTTACGAAAAAACAAGTTAAACGAAACAATTACAGACAGAAGAAGATTTGGACCAGCGTAATGTTGCAATGTATTTTTCGTTTTAAAAAAGCTTATTTGGTTACTTCTGTCGCCAGAAAATTCATGCTCATTTTCTTTCTTTCTTTCTTTCATTCTTTCTTTTGTTCATTCATCCATTCTCCATTTCTTTCTTTTCATTGTTACTTTCATTTTTGTATCCATTTATTTCACTCATTCTTCCTATTTTTTCTTTCATTTTTTGTTTCTTACATTGATTCATTTACTTTCTTTTATGTTATTTTCCCTGTTTTCTTTCATTTCTTATACTCATTCATTTACATTCTTTTTTTTTTTTTTTTTGCTTATTATCCTTTTTCATTTTTTTTATTTCTCGTACTCATTCATTTAATTTTTTTGTTTATTATACCTTTCCCTTTTTCTTTCATTTCTTGTACAAATTCATTTACTTTTTTGTTCTCTTTTTTCTGTTTTTTCTATTGTTAATTAATTCGTTTTCTTCTCCTTTATATTTTTTCTTTGTTGCTTTCTTTTCTGTAGCCATTTATTCATTTTTCTTTTTCATTCATGCTATTTTCTGTCTTCCTTTTTTTCATTTCCTTTAATCTCGTTTTTGTTTCATTTTTGTTTCTTCCACTTATTCATTTTCTTTCTTTTTTTTTTGTTAATTTTTCATTTTGCATTTATTTCATTTTTTGTACTCATTCATTTAATTTCTTTCTTTTGTTAATTTATCTGATCTCTTTTACTTTTTCTTTCTTTGTTGCTTTCGTCTTTGTTTACATTTATTAATTTTTCTTATTTTTTATTCTTCTTATTTTCTGTTTTTCTTTTTCCCTTTTTCTTTCATATCTTGTACTTATTCATTTCTTTCTTTTCTTTCTTTCTTTCTTTCTTTCTTGTATTTCTTGGTACGTTTGTTCTGTTTACATTCGGAATTTATTTCTTAATCTTTAATGAAATCAGTTTTCATTCTTTTCGTTTACTTTTCTTCTTTTTTCATCATAATAAACAAAGATGGTGAAGAAATTAAAAAAATAATTCTATCATCAGATTAATTCTCAGGAATAACCAAACTTCAGGCAATATCAGCATAACACAAAACGCGCCTTAATTTCCATGGAAGCGCCTAACTCTAAATTCCTCTGTGGACATGTGCGTCTATTTGTATATTTGTGTTCGTGTATTTGTGTGTGGGTGTTTGTGTGTGCATGCGTGTGCGCGATGATTTATTGCTCCAATGAATTTTGAACGTGCTCAATGTCTGCTTCACTAAAAGAGGCAGAAAAGAATATCCGGTAAAATCAACATTGGAAACTTGAAATTTCTAATTAAAATAAATTCGCTTTCTTTCCTTGTGTTTGTTAAACTTAACATAGTACGGCACAAGAATGAATGAAAAGATTGTATTCCGCCAGTAAGCACTGTTATATACTGCTTACGTATATAACGCTTTTGGATTTTTCTTCTTTCTTAGTTTGAAATTCTTTTTTTTTTATGTAGGGATTTTTTCGTTTTTTTGCTTTTTTTGTTGTTAATATTCCTCCCATTTGTTTAGGGCTTTTAGTCTCACCAACGTTATATATATATATATATATATATGAATAAAAGGAAAACGTATCTTGGCTGACATATATCGTTCCCTGAGGAACTTTATTAAGGCAAATGCAAGAATTTTATTTTGCAAAAATATGCATTAATAATAGTTATTACAGTTTAGTCACGCCAGAGGTTATGATTTAATCTCAGATGGCTATGAACACCAAAGGTACTAGAGTATTGTTGAACTTATAACCGTGCTCGGCTCATTAAGCCTCCCTAAAAAGCTAGCTAAACTACTCCTTCGATATGATCCGTATCTCGATTTTCCGGACTTCTATTAAGTCTATTCAAAAAGTGAACATTTCCTGACTTGCGAAACAGCTCATTCTTTAGTTTGACTTTTCAACGCCAGGGTAGCTTTTTGACACTGTGAGGTTTTATGATTTAGAACGTAAATGGCCTTGAATTCGAATGAGAAACAAAACGAAAAATAATAATGTTATTTGTTGAGAAGATTTTTTATTAATTTCACCCGTAAACAAGACAATAAAGCCACTAAGACGCAAGAATCTACTGAGTATAATAGAATGTTAAAAAATTATTAAGAAGAGAGAAGTTAAATGATGATAAAGATATTGCCGAGGGCTGAAGTTTAACAGTCCCCAATATCCAATTTCAAACACAGAAGTAATGATTATATTTGACAAATGCTTCAGCTGGTTCCGTTCTTGATCAGAAGCTAAAATTACATCTACTTTATTTCAGCTTCGAGAGTTGGGTAGTGGCTGAAAAATGCAAGGTCATTCAAAAAGCAGTCACAAATGAGATTTTGTCCCAACAACAAATATAAAACAGGTAAATGTTGTATAAAAATTATAATACTTCCTTGTTTATTCAGACCTCAATTTTTCAGATTTCGCTTATCCGGGTGTGGAATGAATGAAAAAATTAAATGAAGAAAATAATGGGTAGTGTTATTTGCTGAGGAGAAAACACATTGTTGTCACATGGTATTGTTGAACTTATAACCGTGCGGGAAAATGATGAAAAGGAGGTGAGATGATTATGATATTTTCTGTGTTGAAGTTCATCAGCCCTCATATCCAATTTCAAATACGTAAGCAATAATTATATTTGCCAACGGCTTCAGTTGGCTCCGTTCTTAATCAGAAGTTACAATTACATTTATTTTCATTCAGCTTCGAGAGCTAGTTGGCTGAAGAAATACAAGACAAACATTCGCATATTAAAAAAAAAATCAGTGATCTCCATCAATAATCTTAATGTAATCAATTCTCAAGTAGGCATTTATGCAGATGGCACCAACATTTACTTCAGTCTTAAAAGTAAATCTGTCAAGGCTGACAAAGTAAACCTGGCCGCTGCTCTTCAAAAGGAAATCGAATCCGTAAGTGCTGGGACAGTAAATGTCTCGTCAATTTGAATGCCTCTAAAACAAAAATTCTCTCCTTTAACCACTATAGAGAAACTTTCCTTCATGTCATCAGAATGAATGACTTTAGTCTCCTGGAGAGCAACACACTGCGCCTCCTTGGCCTCACTCTCTCAACCGAGCTAAAGTGAAACGACTACATCAAATCTATAGCTGCATATACTGCTAGGAAGTTTGGTTAAATGTGTCGAGCCAGGAAGATTTTTCTCGTTAAAGTATATATTGTGCATTTATAAACCTATCATTCGTCCGTGCATTGAATATTGTTGCCATATCTAGCCGGGTGCTTCTGCTATTCATCTCGAGATTCTCGACAAAATCCAAAGGAGAATCTGCAGTGTAATCGATCCTGACTTGGCATCTTGACTTCAGTCACTTTCTCACCGACATGATATGGCTTCACTCAATCTTTACTTACTGTGGAGCCAATAAATTGTAAACGCAAATTCTACTCCAGCAGCTTCTTTTCTCGAATTTCCCGCTTGTGAAATTCTTTTCCGCATACTTGCTTGCTTGACGGTTACAATCTCCAAGAATTTAAAATGCTTTTTTACATCCACCCCATTCTCATCAGTAATCTCTTCCCACTCCTACTCTCTCACGTGAATTTACGCGTGTTACTCGATCAGCATCATCCTGTTACCGTTGAATTAGTTAAATGTAACAAATGTAACAACCTCTTCTTCTCTATTAGTTTTCGTGAAACTCCCTTCTTGCTTTCCTGATAGCTACAATCTCCAAAAGTTTAAATGCAACGTCAGTTGCCATCTTCTGTTTCCTTGAATTCCATCCGTCTTTAGTCATTTTTTCAACACTCCCTGTACCCGATTTTTTCTCTCACTCTAATCCCCTGCGCGACGTGGTGTGTGTCGTGGTGTGCGTCGTGGTGTTTGTCGTGGTGTTCGTCGTGGTGCAGTGGTTATCGGCTCGGAACGAGAAATCGGGAAGCCTAGTTCGAATTCCAGTCGTATTCCTTGCATTCACTTACGCGCAAATACCCTTGGGAAAGACATTAATCTGTCTCTTCCTTCCAGTTATGGGTTAAATAACAGGACAGATTGAGGTCTGTAGCCTTGGTCGGCAACCAGTCTACCGCAGAAAACAATGGCAACCTAATGCGGGATAATCTTCTGCCCAGTTAGTCATGTCTCTTTCGAGACATGATTGCCCAAAGCGTGTATCACGTATGGCACTTAACTGACTGAATCCCCTGCGCACTAGTTGTGTTCCCGCATTGCTTAGGGAGAAATGATTTAAAAAAATAAAATTAAATTAAATTAACAAAAAATTGAACAAAGTGTTTCAAAGTGTTATTTAATGATATAAATATTACATTTATTTAGGGAAATGACTTATTTCTTCATTATTTATCGATAATTCAGGTATCCACTTATCTTGAACTTTGAATTATCCGAACATATTTTTTAATCCCTGTTTAACACCGGTTCCAAGGTGTCCGGTTAAACGACAAAGTGCCGCAATATTTATCATACTAGATGTGGTACTTAATTTATAGTCTAACTTGTAGTGTCAACTCTTGTCTTGTCACAATATGTGCCACGTCCTCATTTTTAATTCGATAATATATCAGAATCTTTATATTCGACATTTAGTATATCACTGTGTCTTTTCATCGGTCAAAACTTAAAGTGACGCAGTGCTGAAGGATCAGGATATACTACCAGCATTTATTATCGGTGGACACAATCTTAACATAAGATACCCAGCTGACCCGATTGACTGTAGGCAGATAAATAAGAAATATAAAAACTACAATAATTCTTAGTAAAGAATAGCGCGAATAAAGGACCATCGGTTCTAAAAAGACAGAATTTATGTTTCGCAGAAAGAAAAACTGCTATGGTGCCATCTGTGAAACATAAATGTCCAAATCAAATAAGTAAATAAGTTTAAATATCTGGGAATTACTTTAACAGAAGACGGAAAGTGTAACAACGAAATCTGAAGAAATATTGGAATAGCAAAAGATTCAGTCCAGAAAACTAAGCAAAGTATTAAGAAATAAGAAAAAATCCTTAGAAACAAAGAAAAAAACTACTGAACGGCCATGTAACGTTCTTCTAGAGGGCATTGAACGTTTGGCAATATCCGCACAAGTAAAGAAGAGACTTGAAGCAACAGAGATGCAGTGTACAAAAGGATGTTGAGAATACCATGGACTGAACATGGGATTAATGAGGAAGCTTTAAGGAAAATACAAAGAAAAATACAATGATACTTAAAAACAGCATTTGTGTTTCTGAGAAATAGGAAAGGGAACTTCAAAAATATAATACACAAAGCATGTTAAAGTCAAGAGGAAAAGATTAAAATATCTAGTCATTTGCAAAACGAGGTAATGAATGACATCCACGTCATGAAGGCACGCGGTACACAAAAAGAAGTTTTTGACATCAACTTATACTGGAAAAGTCGACTAATAATTTCTACTTTTAAATAGAATTGCATTTTTTGTTTCCCCGTTTGCTTTTCATCGACTAATGTAACTGTAAATCTTGTACTTGTGACAGTACAATTTGCATTCTGACTATGCAACCCGAGTTCCAATTCACCATGGTCAATTTTTCACTGATTTTTTATTGAATTAACACAAATGTTTATGAGCAGGTATCTGCAGTAGGGATGACTATCCTCCTTAGCAGACGGGTGTGTTCGGAAACGAGTAACCGGCAAATATAAATGTATTTTTTTTTTTTTAATTATCTGCGGGCAAAGTTACAGGTTTTGAATACTGAATGTATTTTTCTGTGAATGTAAAGTTTTTTTTCTTGTTTTTCTTATTTTCATTTTATATCTTATTTATTTATTTTTCTGCCAACGCAGCGTTTATAAATAGATTCCTGTATTTGATAAGTTGATTTAGTGTTGTTTTGTATTTGCAGGACTCTGGAATCTTCCATTCCTTCGAGTTTGATATGCATATGCCGCGATGGCGAAATATCTCATTAACAGAGAAGCCAAGCTTTGACGTTTCATTTCCAAAATCAAAATGACATGGGGGCAACTTGCGGTAGAAGATACACATTCAGCCACCCACCAGGAACAAAGCGACCCCTTCACATAGACACAAAGAGAAAGACATACACAAAGACGTAGATACACGCATTCAGATGCACACATGCAAAACAATATAAAATCATGTGCATACAGACATATTCACAACTAAGAAAACGGTATCATATGCAATATATATGCGTGTGTGTGTGTGTGTGTGTGTTAGGCGTGTGTGTATATGAATGTGCGTATTCGTTTATGTTCTTTGCAAGTGTTTGTAATACCACACATAAATTTAATTATTTAGATACGTGAAGAGAGAACGAGAGAGACAACAAAATTGAACATAGGGTAGTAATTCAGAGTATTCACAATGATATCTTCATATGTAATTGGGAATAAACATAGTTGTGTGTGCATATGTGCATATATATTGGTGTGTATATATATATATATATATATATATATATATATATATGCGTGTGTTTGCGTGTGTATATATATTTACATTTGCATATATATATATATATATATATATATATAAGCGTGTGTATTCGTTTATGATCTTTGCAAGTATTTATAATAGTATAACAATTTAATTGTATCGGCAATATAATAATTTAATTATATATATATATATATATATATATATATATATATATATATATATATTATCCGACGTCTATGGAACGACTCGGTGTTTCATGCGTTATGTAATCATCAGGTGCATATTTCAAACTGAGAGCTTTGAATTTAAGTTCACTCGATGTTCATGGGAATTAAATTTTATAACATTACTGCTTTTTAAATAACAAGATTAAAGATTTAAATATTCTACTGTTAAATGTGAATTAAGATTTAAAATTCTAATTTAAAATTTAAAATGAATTAATATTAAAATAGAAAATAATAAAATGCAGGGAGAAGAAATCACAGTGGCGTAAATCATGAGTCATAAAAAATTTAAATATTTAAATATTATATGTACATTATTTTAAAATTTTAAATTAAAGTAAAAATAACATAAAATTACAAGATAAAAGAAAAATGAAAAGATAAATGAAGAGATAAAATTTAGAATTAAGAATTAAAAATATAAGGAGCAAAAATAGAAGGGGTTTAATTCATAATTGTTAAAAGTAATATTGCGGGAAGAAAGAAAGAAAGAAAGAAAGAAAGAAAGAAAGAAAGAAAGAAAGAAAGGAAGGAAGAAAGAAAGAAAGAAAGAAAGGAAGGAAGAAAGAAAGAAAGGAAGGAAGGAAGAAAGAAAGAAAGGAAGGAAGGAAGAAAGAAAGAAAGAAAGAAAGAAAGAAAGGAAGGAAGAAAGAAAGAAAGAAAGAAAGAAATGGGCAAACGTAAAGAGAGATCTATATCAATCTGGATCTAAGAGTATTTTTTTTATGTCAGCATGTCATTAAATCACTTTTTTATTAAGCAAATTTGGATTTTTGATATGGTTTATAGATTACATTTATTTCCATTTCCATTGTAATGTTTGGATTTAGCTACGATATTTCAGGTAATAATTGAGTTCTTACTGTTGCTTTTTAATTTTCAATAATGTATGGATAAAGCAGTACTTTTGCTGCATTTACTCTTATTTAAAGACAACAGGTGGTCGCTAAATCTTATCTTCCACCAGTAAAATTTAACATCACTATCATCTAAATGAATTCGAGCTCTACAAACAATAATTTCGGACATTCAATTGGCAGGATTTATTTTTTCGGCAGCTGGAATTATTTTTTTATTTTTTGCTATTAGTTGGGTGACGGATGTTGTTTATGTGGGCCACATTTATTATATATCATAGCATTATGTTGTGAAATATATTTATCTACGTTTTTAAAGCAAATTTAACTAACTTTGACATTGTTACAGTTTTTTTTTTAATGTGAGTGAATGGTAGAAATGTTTATGAATTAAGTTAAGGAATAGTTTACCAATGTTAGTTTGGACCTGACAACTAAAGGGTGGATTAAACCAAATAATGTTACGTTAACGTGATTTCTGCTTATTTCTGCCTACCTTGTTTTTAACTGGGTATTCTAAAATAGTGCTGAGTTTACTTTTTTCGAAATCATTAATGTATTTAGTTTTAGAATTGTCAAAAATTTCCTTATTGCTAGAATTGGTACTTAAACGAAATTGGATAGATTTGTGTAGGTTGTTGGTGATTCTTTGGGGGTGATTTGATTCCTTGTTGATGTATGTGTGGTTGTGTGAAACCTTAGTGTATGGTTTGTACAGGACATTATTCAGGTCGAAGGTAACATCTAAGAGAGAGAGAGAGAGAGAGAGAGAGAGAGAGAGAGAGAGAGAGAGAGATTTAATCGTGTGAGTTATTAATAGGGTAAGAAAGAGAGAAATATTGGATTAAGAATGTCGGTGTAGAAAGTGATTCAGAAAGAGTGTTTGGTGGTGATATGTACCTTGTAATTGTGAATAAACATGTGTGTATGTATAAGTACACACACACACACATATATATATATATATATATATATATATATATATATATATATATAGCTCTACATATATATATATATATATATATATATATATATAGCGCGACACCCGCAGATAGACCTCACCTCTGTTATGTAAGGTGACTGTGCTAAGCGACAGTTGCAGTTTCTGAAAAAGACCGCAGAATCAAAGGTGATCCTTATCTCTCACTAACCTGTCTGCTGAAGCCTTTGGTCATGATGATCACTTGACAGCCATCGACGACTTCAGAACAATTGCGTCTACCAATTTTTCTTTCATGCATCAAGATACATAGGATGCTAACACTTTCAAAGTTTGGATTTAAAGTTAAGGGTGCCTGTAACTTCAATGCACATCAATGTTTGATTGTATTTTTTCTCCTTAATTCTGTGTTTTATTGCCTTTCCAGGGATGAAAAACATTACCTAACTCACTATATGCGTAAGATAACATCGATAAAATTATTATTCGTCTAAAGAAGATCTTTCCAGAGACGAGCCCTACAGTAGAGATTTTAGCGGGGTGATAATGATTTTCCTCAAAGGAAGGCAATAAAGCTACTAAGACACATGGGGTTTAGTGAGATTAGACAATATGAGAAAAAAGAATCAATATTAAGAAGTGAGAACAATAAAAGGGAAAATAATTAAGAAGAAAATAATGCAATCACACGACGATAAACATTTAAGTTAGAGGCACCCTTAATTTTAAACTTAAATTTTGAAGATGTTGGCATCCGATATATCTTGCTACATAAACTAGGCGACTTTATTCATTCTTCTACTGCTTCCGTTTTTTTAAAGCTGTTGTTTCATATTATTTATATTATTTTATATTTATATATCTAATTGCAAATAGCAATTAGAAAGAGAAGTATGTCGCATGATCCTGAACGTAAATTTATTTTTAACGCTATCTTTCCATATTATTTAATTTACTTTATATTTATATATGTAATTGCATGAAGCAATAGTCACATTAGAAAGAGAAGTGTGTCGTATGATCCTGGACGTAAATTTATTATGGAAAACTGAAATTCGTGCAATTTCAATAAATTCTTTTTTTTTCTAGATGTCTATTGGAGTCGCTTGGTATTATGGGATTTTAATTGATGGATATTTTAAGAATTATTTTTGTATGCACATATATACTTGCACATATATAGACACATATATGCACCCACAGGCTTACATACATGCAAACAATGCATTCATACATACATATATACATCCTTACAAATGTGTGCCCACATATAACTAAGTTTGTGTTATCCTAGTAAAAAAAAATATAAAAATATATATAACAGAATAAAGTAATGAACAAAGTAGGAAACATGTCTGAATCTAACATGTTTCACTTTTATTAAAGCTTCTTTAGAGATCGAGTTCGTTTTTAATGCTGTAAAAAATACCTAGTGAGCCAGACAGACCTACCTAGTTTTCACCTAAACGGATCGTCAGGGAAAGCTGGGTAACGAGGAAAGAAACAAACGACATGTATAAAGGAAATTCAATCAATTTTCGACACGAGTATAGTTATAATCTCATATATATATATATATATATATATATATATATATATATATATATATATATATTTTATTTTATTTTATATCTATCTATCAAATTGTAGCAATAGCTACATTAGAGAGAGAAGTTTGGTTTTAACTGGATCTATTTCGCCGAGAACATCGAGGTGAATAACAGGATATGGCAACAATATTCAGTGCACGGATGAATGGGAGATTTATAAATGTGCAAAATGGATTCTGACGAGCGCAATATGTGGATATGTATGCAGGTCAATAGTGGGACAATTGTTACATACTGCGCAAATTGCGATTTTCAGAACGGGCGTTTGTTTCCCCGTGGACCTTTCTGAGCTCTATAATTTTTTATTTTTACGTCTCTTAAAAGAAACGTGTCAAAATAATGTCGTTCCTTTTGTTCATTAATCTGTTCTATAATTTTCTCCTCCATACGTTGTTTGGCTTCCATCCATATCACGTTGAAACACCGTTTCTGTTCAGATCACCGAAGTTAAGCAATGTTGAATCTGGTCTGAACCGAGATGGATAACCGCTCGGGAATACTACAGCAGTAATCTTGGATGTGCGAGTAGTGCAGTGGATAACAGTTTGGAGTAAAAGCCGAGTTCGAATTCTAGTTGAATTTGTTACATTAACCTACCTGCAATTACTCTTGTGAAAGGTATGAACCCACAGTAAGACTTGTATCAAAATGTTATTATTATCTAAAAATAATTCATATATACCAACAATATGTTTCGGCTTTAAACAACCTTAAAATGTTGATAAACCGTAAAAACAAATCAATAATATATTGCCATTTATTCCTTTGGTTTCGTTACCTTTCTTATATTGTACCCAATTCTACTACTGGTGTTTTCCTTCTCATTTTTAGTTGACATATATGTTTTAACAACATGGTGTTATTTCAATGTTGTTCATATTTATTGTCAAAAAAGAATCAAACGTTCATTTTTCAAAATCGCACTGTGTGAAATGCATTGTTAATAGGCATATAATAAAAAATCTAATTCTTATGTATATTCAAAACTCCTTTAAAAGTATTTCCAACATTGTTTAGAACACTTTTATCTACAGAAAAAAATAATATGTACATGTATAATTTTCTTTCTCTGAACCCATCAATGGACAGGCATACGATGCAAATTTTTTTATCTTCACAATAATTCGGTACTCCATGGCAGGTAATGACAGCAATGAATACAGCATGTTATGGCATGCACTCTGCCACATTTGCACTCTTGTATTTTAAATTTGAGTGACATTTTGAGGTAGCAGAGTGTTTGTTTGGGTAGAAGAATGTATTGTGGGCGACTCTAAATCATTGTCGGCTGGTAAGGAATCTCAAAGAATTTCCATTCTTTTCTCTTTTTTCTCTCTTTATATATATATATATATATATATATATATATATATATATATATATATATATATGGGATTTATTTTGTGGTGACATTTCTTTGGCATATCCAATTAGAAATGCCGCTTACGGTCGTAGCGGAAGCCAACGTAAGTAACTGATTATCTAAGTATATTCAACATTCATCCGTCGAAGTATACTTACTTCGGGCGTCTTTGTTAACGTATAGTTCATGTTTTTTTTGTTTTGTTTTCTTCCATAAACTTTTACGTTTACTTTCACTTTCTGTTTTGTTTTCTTTCCGCGTTAGATTCAAAACAAGAAATTATTTTCTTATAATAACTATTACAGCTATTTTCATTCAAATGAATCAGGAAGATAATTATTTTGTTTATCTATAGAGATATATTTTTACATGTCAGTTTCCATTGATTTTCACCAATATGGAATATCGGTTACTACTTTTCTACAGCGTATATATTGTGTTTATTTGGATAGTAATTTATAATTTATACAACACTTGTTAATGACCAACGTAAGTCGCTTAGGAAACATTTTTGTTTATTTTTCTATGTTTCGAAACATAGAAACTGGTTTCCCTAAAAATTTTAATATAAATTGTATGTAGATTCTACTTCCATAACCAATTATCAAAGACGTTTGTTGATAATCTAATGAATATATTTATGCATTGTGGCTTTCTGCTATGTCAGTTTCATTATCTTTCAAATAGCACATGTCTTTATTGTAAAGTATCACGCCACCTCCTGCCAAGTCGACAGTGAGATTATATAAATGTTCGTCTACAAGATTCTAGAGACGAGGTGCTGAATATAAGACCCTATAAGTTAAGTGACAAATTTTAATAGTAGCATATATATATATATATATATATATATCAGTATGCAGTGTGGGTATAGAAGAATCCAAAGGAGTATCCAGTACAAACAGTGGTAGGATAACTCTCTAAGAGAGCTCTAAATATATATCTATATAAATACATATAGAGCAAATATAAGAAAAATTAAGGCAGAGCCGTTTAAATCGGAAGTATGGGTCTATTTTAGGCGAACCATCAGCAGCTTCTGTCTTTATTTTACAAAGGATTTTACACGAATTTTTATGAATCGTGTAAAATCCTTTGTAAAATAAAGACAAAAGCTGCTGATGGTTCGCCTGAAATAGACCCATACTTCCGATTTACCATGAAATAATGTCTCTGCCTTAATTTTTCTTATATATATATATATATATATATATATATATATATATATATATATAACCTAATGAATAAGAACGAATAAAATAATTGTAACATCATTTCCTCTTTCTTTTCCTTTTCTTGATTTCTCATCTTATTTTCTGATCTTTTCTACCCTCTTTCTTTTCCCCTCCCATTTTTATTTTTAAAATCTTTTTACCTCGGACAAGAAAATTTCATGAAGAAAAGGAAGTGGTGTTTTCTATATTCTTTTTTAAAATGTTTTTCTAATAAAATTTTTATTACCATCATTACCTGATGAGACATTGTTCTTTCAATGTCGAAACAAAATGTACAATTTTATTGTGGTTTTTAGATCTTCTAATGTAGTAATAATAATAATAATAATAATAATAATAATAATAATAATATATATATATATATATATATATATATATATATATGAATTAAAACACTCTCAGCTATTGGGCGTGTATAATGATAATATACACGCTAAAAAGTCTGCCTCCTTCTCCCGAGCGCTCATAGCTCAAAGGTAGAATCGCCGACTGACGCCAATTCGGTCGGGTTTCAGTCCTGGGTAAAATGCAATCGGATGTCTTAACGTACTGATGAGCTGTGATACAGCGAAACAGATCTGTATGTGGATGTCTATATATATATATTGTAATACTTGCTATAAAAAAGCATAGGATCACTACACAAAAATTTTCATGTTTCGTAGCTGAATTGCTCCTTTTCTGGTGATATGTATAACTGAAAATAAATGGTGGAAACGATTTATTTTTGGAAATGTGAGGTGTAGTTGGTTGTTGTAGGGGATTGGAATTTGGTATGTCTAAACTAGTCCATCAGCAGTTTGTAACCATAGAGATACACATTTTGGTTAAAAGAGTGAGGCAAGGTGGCTAAGCTCTGGACAGGTCACATTTTAGTTTTGTCTGAGTAAATCGCATAGTAGGACCTTAGATTTTTTTAAATGAGTAGACAATTTTTATTTGGCTACTATTTATGAGTACATGAAACAAAGTAACATTTTAGGCGAATTTTTTTCACCACTCTTCAAGAGTATTTTGCATTCTACTTTTAATATTTCCAAAATTTCGCATTTTAATACTGATGTAAGTTATTCGTGCGTATGTAAAAATATGTTTGTGCGTATGCAAAATATATGCACACACGCACATTTATATGCGTGTGTGTGTTTGTATGTATGTGCGCGTGTGTGTGTGTGTGCACGCAATTTTTAAGGATTCTGTTAATCCTAGATTATTTATTTTTTAATATAAACGTTATTTTTACTAGGTACACGTGTTTGATTAGCTATCCTTGGTATTTTTATGTTAGTAAACTGTGAAATTAATAAGTATCGGCCTAAATTGAGAAGTCTCACTAAATAAAAATGTTGCCTTCGACAAGAATCGAAACTGCATCCATTTTTTACATTAAGGAAACCATCGCAAAAATCTCAACAAGAAAAATGTTCTTTCGATAATAGATTTATTCAAACTTTACCTTGCAGGGCGGGAACATTAGCCGATTGTTAGAAGCGCACTTTAGGCAAAAGAATAGTTTCTACGATGAAGAAAAAGATATCGGTTCGATTACTGTCGGGCACACTATTTTTTCTTAAGCAGGGCTTCTCAGTTTAGGCCAATTCATATTAATTTCACTTTTTAATTAAAAAATGGAATAGCAACTTGATCAGGTGTACACACAAAAAATAAGGTCTATATATATATATATATAGGTACCTCCATTAAATCACAAAAAAAAAAAACAGAAAAAGTGAATGAGTTAAAATATATAATGAATTAAAAAGGTCCAAAAATTAATAAAACGAACTGTATCCATCAAAATGTTTATAATATTATTAAGAGGAAAGATCAAAATAACATTAATTTGTCTTTAGAAATTTTTTTAATGCCTTTTAACATATTCGAAATTTTGGCAGAAAATTTTGTTTTGATTTGAGTTAGCGTTGCAGAAAATGTTACGACTGTTTACAATCGATCACGTAATTTTACGTAACTTACTTTTTTTGGTGACAAATACATTAATTTGGAAATTCTCACAAAAATCAAATAATTGTCGGATTTTAATGAAACTTTCAGTACTCATTCACAAATGAATGAAATTATTTTTGAAATTATTATTTTTTTTAAAAATCTTGGTGAAAATATTTTTTTAACTCTGTTACCTCCTCTCCACATAAATCCATGAAATTTTAATAAATTTTAATTGGCTGCAAATTATTTTATTATTAGTTAAACATATGACTCATCTATTTTTTTATTTTAAAATTTTCGGCACTATCCAAAAATCTGCTCCAAAGAGTAAAATAAAAAATGCAATACAACTCTGATATAATTTAATTTGATAAGCTCTTAATTGCTGGAATAAATAATAATAATAATAATAATAATAATAATAATTATAGTCTGAAGAAAAGAAATTTCGATTACTAATAAAAGAATCGTTTTCATTTTTTTATTATTATAATAATTCATAAAGTTTTAAAAATATGATAAAAATATTTTAAAGAACTGTCATCCTTTCTTTTTTAGTTAAGAATTGGTGATTGTATTGCCTATCGAAAATTGAATAGTTTAATAAAAATTTTCACCAAATATATTCTCAAAATAATTTTAAAAAAATTTTGCGTGTAAATAAATATGTTCATTTAAGTACGATGTTCTATAGAGATCATAACAAGTTTTCATAGGGGTCGTCTCTATTTTAGAAGATACAACTGTTTTGGATTATTCCACTTCCATGGAAAACGACAGAAACCGCACTTTGATTCTGACGCAAGTCTCTTCAAGACGTTTATAAAATTCAACAGGCTGTTTCGCAAGTCATTCCTTAAACATTTAAAGCAACTTTTACATTTTAATTCCTGATTTTCTAATTTTGTTAAAAAAAAAAATAATTGTAAAATTCACATTTTGTGGAAGTATTTAAAAAGAATATGAAAAATAGATATTAAAAATCAAAATTAATAAATACCATAACATTTCATAAATTATTGAGTTACCTCTGCCGTTATTTTCATTCTGTTATTATTGTAGTTATTGTTATTATTAGTTAGTTTAGCTTTGCCTACAAAACTAAATTAACTAAAATTCCATAAAATATTGCATAATTGCTGAAAACTGTGTTGGATTATTAATTTTAACATAGTTAAAAATTAAAAAACGATTTGTATGAATAAGATTTATATCCAATTTGTGTTCCATACTTTTTTGGCCGGATACTGTAAATCATCAACTGTCGGCTGCTGATAAGATGATGACAGCTGTGATAACAAGGCTGCCGTAATTGAGAAATGCTTTTTGAAACATTTCAGGAAGTAAGCAAGTAATTCTTGTTTCAAGTCAACTTAAAGGTAAGTTTAAAATCAGAAATTTGAAGAAAATAATGTGTCAGCGAGGTCTATTTTATTTTTGTAAGATTTTTTAAAACCGAGAATTGGCTTCTGTTTACAATCGACGAAAAATAGCGGAAAATTTAAAATTTTAAAACCTTTTTTTTTTAATTTAGAAAATTTTAAATTCCAATCAATATAATTTCGGTTTAAAATACAGCAGGGTATTTTGCTTGCTGAAATTACTAAATTTAATCCCTTGGCTTAGAACTAAAGCTAATTTTAAAGCTTGAAGATTATTTATTATTAAAATTTCAATTTAAATTTAGTTATAGAAAAATGAGTGGAGGTACTTAAACACACACACACACACACACACACACACACACACACACACACACACATATATATATAGGTTACAAAATGGATAAACTCCGACATATTTGAGTAGATACTCCGTTTTTTATAATTAAACAATATATTTATTTACAGCTACCGGCCTGAATAATCGAAAAATCTTGTTATGCATCTAACTGCATCCTCTAGGAGAAACCGATGATGTGACGTCTTAGACCGCTCAACGAGAAAGGACTTGTAGTCAAACAATGGCCAAAATAATTCTTTTAAATATACATTTTCCTGATTTTTCAAAGAATTTATATCTGCTCTGTTTTTGTATCCTGATGTAAACAAAGACGATATATTTAAGAAATTCCGTTGCGAAATAGATTAACTCCGTGTTATTTTTAATTTATTTGTCATAAAAAATGAATTATATATAGTCATCTGCAGACAGACCTGTTTCGCTGTATCACAGCTCATCAGTACGGTTAGTCAGCTGATTGCTTTTTACCCAGGATTGAAACCCAACCTAATTGGCGTCAGTAGGCGATTCTACCTCTGAGCTACAGGTGCTCGGTAGAAGGGGGCAGCCTTTTTAGCGTGTATATTATCATTATACACGCCCAATAACTGAGAGTGTTATAATTCATTAATTCAGTTAAATAAGCATATATATTGTGTATACGCGTATATACACATAAATATATGAATATTAATCAAGTTTGAATAGAACACTGCTCAGGGCTGTATAATAGAGCAAAAATATATATCCGAGAAGCTTATCAGATAAGCACCCAATGATTGCTGAAAAATGCATGAAACTCCGAGTCGTGCGTTAAACGTAGGACAATATGTATACCTATATATATATATATATATATATGATTGTTACCCAAAATTCTGTTGAATTTCTGTAGGCAAAATTTCGTGCAAACCGAATACAGTATATATTTTAACTGATCCACATTTGCTGTTGTACCCTTTCGTTTTGAGCCAGTGCATACTTTTCCAAAGGAAATATTTCAAAGGAAACAGCTAAATATTAAGTTTTCGTATTAGTATCTAAGAACTTGAAAACCCGCTCGGTTTATTGAATCATAATAGTCTAACAATTAGATCAACTTTATTTAACATCAAATTTAATATTTTTTCCAGCATATTATGTCATTTTTCAGGAAACTTCATTCTTCTGTCCCTTTAAGATCTTTTAGCTTTTTTCTCCAAAGGACTTTCTGCACTTTTCTTTTAAAATTCTTTCTACTGTATTAAATTGTTTTTTAATCATTTCACCCCAAGCAAGGCGATAATGCTATTAGAAATTTATAGAGAATGCGAAGAAGATAGAAAATGGAGAGGATTGAGATAGGGAGAAAAAAGTTCAAAAAGATAGAAGATGGAGACTGGTGTTTTATTTAAACTTTTCAAGCGCGTAGTTATCAGGAGAGCAGGGAAAATTGTGAGAAAAGTATTAGAGTATTTTTGGCGGTTCTTTATTTCTAGTTCAGTAGTAAAACGGTGAAACCTAGATGCCCATCTAATAGCACATTTAAATTCATGTAGTCTGGGCACCAGGAAAAAAGTTCATTTGAGCAGTTATATTTGTAGCAGAGATAGAGGATAGTCACGTCACGTTGGTGAGAAAGTGCCTGGTCAAGTTCGATTTTATAGCAGATTCTTTTCTGGGTTTTATCAATAATCTCCCAATGCGGAGCAGGAACACCATACCACATATGGCAACAATATTCAATACACGGACGAACGCTAGATTTATAAATGTCCAAATGGATTCAGAAAAAAACATTTAAAGACACAGAGAAGCAACCTTCTTCTCAGCAATTGAATCGATATATTCGGTTCACTTCCTGTTAGTGGAAAACATGACGCCAGATAGGCGTAGAGTGTTACTCTCCTAGAGTTTTGCATCATCCGTCCCGTCGAGAGGCAGAAAACGTTATCTGTGGTTATTAAATAAAAGAAGTTTTGTTTCGGAGTCGTTGAAATTTGCAAGCCATTTCTTGCCTCAGTAAACCACTGATTGGAGATACTTTTCAAGAATAGTTGCCAGGTTTAGTTTGCCGGATCTGTTGGATTTGATACTAAGTTAGAAGTAAATGGTTCTTTTCTCTGCATAAATACCTAGTTGGGAACTGATGATGTCAAGGAGATTATTGATGAAGAGGCGAAAAGGCGTAGGTTCAAGGATAGAGCCCAGGGGACCCCCTTGTTCGTATAAAATGATCTGGAAGCGTGCCCATTCAATACGAAATTCATTACTGGCTAAGAATGATTGAATTAAGCTGAATATACATCCCGTCACATCGAATGCCTCGAGGTTTCGTTGAAGGCCAGCGTGCCAAACCCTGTAGAACACCTTCAAGATATCAGCCACGACCCGAGTTTTGCTAATCTTATCTAAAGCTTTTTAGATAACTTCCGAGGCGGCCATTAACACGTCGGCAGTAGACCTTGTGAATCGGAAGTCATATTGTTTCTCCGAAAAGGAGGTCATGCGAATTAAAATGCTTAAACAGTTCATCATTAATAGAGCTTCGAATACTTTGCCAAAAAAAACTAAAAGACTAATAGTGCGATAATTTGAGGGACCAGAGGCTTCTCCAGAGATCTTACAAACAGAAACTATGAATGAGGACTTTCATGTAGGCAGCAGCGAGACATTTGTTGTAAAGTTTGGAGAGAACAAGAGCCAGCTTAAGAGCACTTTACTTTAAGACAACGACAAGGATACTTTCCCATCTGCTAGCCTTTTGGGGATATAATTTACTTCACTAAAAGTATTCTGTAAACACCAGTTTAAATGCTAATAAAAATAAAGGGTATCAGGTGAATTTATTTTGACCAGTTCATTCAATTTAGTGTTATCCTGCTTAAAAATTATGATCTTTCTTTTTATTGATTCAAGGTAAAAGTGCCTCATTAACTGTATTCTTTAGTTCGTCTGAGAGCAATGAATGTTTGAATCAACCGTTTAGTCAGGTCAGCCATTTTCTTTCTCACATACCCCAAAAGAGGTGTCGCTTATACTATAACCCTATACCCACAGTGGCTATTTGGTCTTATACAGGGTGAAATCTTTTGTAGAAAACATTTTTAAAATTTGAAAATTCGAAAATTTACGTAGATTGTTGATATGAGCTGTCAATCAAGAGCAAATGGCGGATGTAAATTTTCTGTTGACCAAAAGATGTTGAAGCAAGATAAATTAGTGTTTAAGTGTCATTCAGATAAAGTAAAAGAAGATACGGAAAGGAGAAAAAAGGGAAAAGTGTTTTCCATATCTGCAGTGTAATCGGTCCTGACTTGGCATCTCGACTTCAGTAACTTTCTCACCGACGTGACTTGACTTTCCTCTTTCTTGTCTACAAATATCTTTTTTTCTTTGGTGCTCCGAATACGTGAATTCAAGAGTACTGCATCTAGGTCCCACCACTTTACCGTTGAAATAGTTAAATGAAACCGCCAATTCTATTGCAACAGTTTCATTTCTCGCACTTCCTTGATAGCTACAATCTCCAAAAATTCAAATCTATCCTCTTTGATAGGTTGGGATCGATCTTCTTTTATATGCCAGGACGTGAATGATTATAGCTCTCCCAACTTCTTTTGTCACCCTAAATAATCTTTACCCATTTACTGTTCCTCTTTATCGTTACTCAGCTAACCAATCAGTGACATTGTTAAGTAGTTTAAGCATTATCTTCCCCTAATTAATTTCTATATAAATTGTAGGGGTTCTGTTATCCGGAAATTTGAATTTGGGTCCCTGAAAAACCTTGCCGAAAAGAGGGCAGCACCAATCACCGATCCAAGTAGGAAGCTCAGGAATAACCTGAAATGCCAGTTCCGTATGTTCAGCCAGGTTTGTAACTGAAGGAAGAAGTTCTGTTTGCACCCAATTAAGGAATTAGCATCGTTGTGCCTATGTCATGACCACTCTCTATTAGGTTCGTACTTGGAAATTAGACAGACTAGCCGTCGAATCACCCGATCGATCGTCAATCCTATCGGAGTACCAGTATAAGGAGAAGGGTTAAACCAATAATTGAAACCCTGATGATGTCTTAACTGTGTGTATTTTTATAACCAAATTTGCCGTTCCATCTCTGACGTTGCCGATGTCGTTCATGATACTTCTTTGTGCCTGAACCAGTTCAACCAAGTTCGCCTACGTTCCCATTTGAAATGAACGTTGAAGGTGTTGGAATTTAACCGATCCGAGAGACTTGGAGAGCATATTATATTAGAATCAACAAACAAAAACATAAAAATTTTGACAATTAAAAAAAGGCGCTCTGATCAGTTTTAAACTGAAGTTAAAACTTAACTCCCATTAGGCTACCTAACTAGAAAAATGAAACGAAAGTTTTTAATTCAATAATTCTTTTAATACATATAAAATGATTTAAAGTTTTGGGGTACATTATGTTATATATATATATACATATACATATATATATATATATATATATATATATATATATATATATATATATATATGAGAAGAAAGGGATGAATTTATATTAATTAAACCGATTAAACGATTACATAATCGTTATTTTTAACGGATACTCGTATCTGAATAGACGCTCTGTTTATTAAGCAGCATATTTTTTTATTTTCATCTACCGGCCTAGATATTAGAGAAATTTTATTAGAGGAAAATAAGTAATCTCCGATGGGATAAACCTGCGTATTTTTAAGACACACACACACACACACACACACACATGTAAACAAGGAGCCAAATGTCAATGAAATGAAGTCACCAGAACCAGTATACATAGGCTGTAGATATACTCAATAGCGCCATATAAACAAAATTGTTGTAAGATTGCTGCCAAATCACGTTAAAAAACAGTTTCCGTACGATCACAGAAGTTAAGCAACGTCGATTCTGGTCAGTACCTAGATCGTTGACCATTTGGAAATATTAGATGCTGAAAGATTGTGTGTGTGGCTGGAGCATTGGATAATGGCTATGTTAATAATTAATATTGTTACTCGGAGAGCCGTGTTCTAATTCCCTTTGAGGGTCGTTATATTCACTAAATAGCCTTGTGAAAAGTATGAAATCACTACTTCTTCCCCAGTTATGGGCTAAGTTTTAAGTCGTGTAACACGAAATGTTCATTATCTCAAAAACTAATTCTACAATCTAACAATACCTTCTGGCTTTAGATAATCTGAAAAAGGTTGATAAGCCGTAGAAAA
>JBBBDQ010001908.1:3405000-3415000 GCA_037127315.1 Ascarosepion bandense
TTGACCCAAAGAAGGCGGGACCTCTATTAGTTCTCAAGGAGTTATAGTGAGAGAAAAGACTGGGTACAGGGTGTTTTGAAGAAAGAATGAAAGATAGGATTCAAAGAGATAGAAGATGGCAATTAACGTTGCATTTAAATTTTTGGTGGTTGCAGCTATCAGGGAAGCAAGTAAACGGAAAAAAGTTTAACAGGCAGGGAAATGCGAGAAAAGAAACTGTTGGAGTTGACGCGGTAGTTACATCTAAATACTTAAACGGTAAAAGAGTGGGACTTAGATGCCAAGCTAATAGCACGCTTAAATTCTCGTGGACGACGCACCAGGGGAAAAAATCTCATCAGAGCAGTTGCCATGAAAATATTTGTAGAAAAGAAAGAACAAAATCCGTTGCGGGGACATTTGTTTTCTAGTCAACTTGTTACAACTGTTTACAAATCTATGCCGGATGTAATATCACTTGAATCTATAACATTTCTTGTAAATATGGAGATGAATAAGTTGAGATATTATTGCAGGGAAGTATACTTATCAACGAATAAACAATGAAACAAAAGACATCGGACAAGACCACAAACATATACAAGCTTGTAGGCGACATTAGTGACATTGTATCCACATGAAATAAACAGACCATAAGTATTTAGTGTGTAAATCATGTCAGTCTGCAGATATAAATTGGTGCAGTTGAACTACAGAGGTACCAACCGTGGAGACATTTACACTCTATTTCAACTGTTCAGCTATTTAGCCAATAACTATAAAAAAGTCATACCCATCAAAATATTTAATCCCACCTTCAAACAATTAAGCTCTTTTTAATGCATGTTTTCTGTAGCTATCAAAAATTATTCAATACATGACAGACATGCTATATCGTATTAAACATTGAAGAAAATCTTTGGTTAAATTCGACAAGCTAAATAACGAGTCGGTGTTCTCGTGGGGTTGATGTTTTCGGCGTGGTAAGTTTGACCGTTGTTGGCTGCGTTCATGCTTTGCACAAATACCCTTGGAAACTGATATATGTTGTGGTGTAATGGATATCGGCTTGGAATGAGAAATCGGGGTTCGAATTTCAGTTGAATTCGTTTCATTCACTATAGCACAAATACCTTTGGTAAAGGTTTAAATCCGTCTCTCCTCCCTCTAGCTATGGGTTAAATAGAAGGACAGACTGAGTTCTATAGCCGTGGTTGGCAACCAGTCTACCAGAAAGAAATGGTAACCTACTGCTAGAGAATCAGTCATGTCTCGAAAGAGACTTGATCGCCCAAGCGTGTATCACGTATGGCAATTAAACTGACTGATTGACCCTTGGAAAATGCCATGGCATAAATAACAGGGAGGGCTTGATTGACAAACAATTCTGGAGAAGAACATGGTTTAGGTAGGATTGGGAGAGACCTACTTTCAACAGCGACCACAGCAATAACATCTCGTTGGTTTGGCTATGGGTCTCACCATAGGGGAGTCTACTGGCACTAAAGAAGAACAATCTCAACAAGTGTCACTAGGAACCGTTTTCTTCCAGTAGAGCCTCAATCTTACAAGCATCTATCCAGATCCACTTAGTCCATACAGCGAGATCTGTCCAAAGGTTGATTTGTTTTTATGGCATATCACTACTTTTAAGAATATTTTATGGCATATCACTACTTTTAGAGAATATTTTTAGATTATGAAAATTACTTGGAGATAATAATGATTTACTATAAAAAAAACATTTACTAATTAACCCATAGTTGGAGGGAAGAGCTGGATTTATACCTTTCTTAACGATATTTGTGCGTAAATGAATATAACGAACGCGATTGGAATTTGAACACGTCTCTCCGATTCCAAGTTCCGAGCAGTTACATCCAAGCTTACAGCATCTAGTATTCGAACGCCCTCCTATGTAAAGATAAGCCACAACTTGACAATGGTGTGGGTCTGGATTTCTTTGCGTAAGATAAACTATTTTAAGAAAATTCTTTTACTACACAGAGTTCATTTTTCTATCCAAAATCCGCGAGAATCGGTCATCACAAGTACTTCGTAGCTTTATAAATTTCGGAGTAAGGAGCAAGTGCTTTACCGCGGTAATTTGAATCAGATGGTGCGGGATTTAAATGATGAACTGATAATTGATTGTTAACTGTCTCTCTTTTTTTAGTTACTTGCCATACGTGATACACGATTTGGGCGATCATGTCTCGAAAGAAACATGCCTGACTGGGCAGAAGATTATCCCGCAGTAGGTTGCTATTGCTTTCTGCGGTAGACTGATTGCTAGCCAAGGTTAGAGAACCCAATCTGTCTTATTATTTAATCCATAACTGGAGAGAAGAGACAGAGAAGAGACAAATACTCTTTCCAAAGGGTATTTGTGTGTAAGTGAGTGCAAGGAATTTAACTGGAATTCGAACTCGGCACCCCTAATTTGTTGTTCCGAGTCGATATCTACTGTAAAACGCACATGTGTTTCTTACTTTTCAAAATTACCAATACCGCATTGTGTATAAGGCAAACTTTAAAATATAGGATAGTATTTCCTTTTTATTTACAATATCAAGTCGTCCAGTTTTTGCATTATTTATTATATTATTTTACTCTGAGTATATATTTTATAGTGACGTTCATCCTTACAAGGCCTGGGAGCTACTCACGGTAATTTGTCACAAAGTAAGAGGCACAGTTTATTCAGATATGTAGAGAAGATAACGGTTAATCCTAGATCTGAAAAGACTGTAGTAATTGGGAAAATACTCTTTTAGGAATCGGTTTCACAGAGCAGAGGTTCACTCAAGTGTAATTTACATCTTGCAAATAGAATACGAAGGAGATTTACTACAACGGATCCTTAGTCGTGAAGGTTAGAACTGTTGGAATTAAGGAATCTCTCGCGAGAGAGCAGTCAATGGTTTGCGACGTTTCGTCTGTGAGAAAGGGGTTGTAGGGTTGAATATAATTTGTCACAAACAAGGACGAGGAGACGTTTTTCGGCCTTCTCGAGACAGAAGTTTGAAGACCGCTCAGCTCCTGCCAATATATAGCAGCAGTATTCCATTTTCGGCCTGATCTGACTCTTGTAAAAGTAGAGGATAGTATGAGGAGTCAGGTGCTTACTAAAGCGGTACACGGAATCGACCATTTTTTTCAGCACTTTAGCGATGGGTCGTATATACGAGTTCCACTTGCAGTCTGGGTTAAATTTAAGATCCAGTAGGCGCTCAAGATATTTCAATATATAAGAGGACATTTTCTATAGATCAGGCATGGGTAAACATTTTCGAGCAGTGGGCCACATGATTTATGGCTCATCACAAAACGGGACGCATTACTAAAAATTTTCAAGGTAATTTTTCGTAGTTAGTACTTCAGCTAGTTTCACTACATAAGATCATATGCATAAACATATATCTTAGAAATGGCAAGAAAGTTTTATTTTTTAGAAAATATATTTTTAATTAAAATCTGAATTCTTGGTGTGATATCATTACTGATGACAGTGAGATTAACATAGGTCGCTATGTGGGATTTAGTTTTAATTTATTCATTTTCAAATTAAAACTTTTCTTCTTTTACAGTATTTACATTATTCGGACTGTTGTACGACATTTCGGCCGTTGAACGCTCAGGCCTTCTTCAGGTGCTAGGAATTTCGAACCGAACCCTTTATTACAATCACTTGAGTATTTCATCCTCGATTGGAAGTCATGCGTTATCTCTTTCTAACCCTGCAAGTTACTTGTTCACCATTGCTGTAGCCTGGTATTGAACTCACAACTCTTTGGATCAAGTCACAAGAACTAACCAAAGTCTATATCCACTCTATCCATGTGTCCTTACGAACAACTGAATTTTAGGGACTTATAAACCTAATGTTCAGTAAACCTTTTTACCAGAGTTCATATTGCAATTTTTTGATGTTAATGATTTTCTCTAGTATTTTTAATGTTAATGGTTTCTCTCGTATTTTTTACCAGAACTCATATTGCAATTTTTTTTGACACTTATGATTTTCTCTGGCACTCCGTATTACTGGTTCCCATATTGTGTTCATCTCTATGCTTGGTGGCTTTGGAGATTTTTGAAGCCTAACATGTGTGCTGATTCCTTAAGTTTACGTAGTAGAAATATTTCTTTTAAGAAAAAATTGTTAAGAGCGTTTCCTGTTTCAAAAGCAAAAGATCTTTACGTGTATGATCTTCCTTAATAAAAACCGCCAGTGATTTAAAATGCTGACAACGTTTCTTTCCCAAAATCTTTTACAAAATTCAAGGCACATTTTACTTTATTTTAGCAGAGAGTATGTGACTGAACAAGGGAGAATGAAACAAAATCAAATTTTACGAAACGTTATTTTCCTAATTGAATTAATCGTGTCCTTCAGAAGGAGGCCCGATCTGTCCTGCGACCAGCAGTTTACCAATGACTATCATTTTTTTTATGTAGAATCACGCAAGTGACCGGTTTCTGCAACCACATCACCCCATACATCTGGCCACTTAATCTCTCAAATTGCAATCCATCTTATTATTATGTGTAGGGTGCAGTTAATCAAGGGACCAACAGAACTCCTTGTAACACCAGGAGTTATGACAGCATTCATCAACTTAAAAAGTAGATAGTCCAGAGGAGTTGCAGGAGATGCCACAGCCGTCTGGAGATCGTTGTTAAAGCTAATGGCGATTTTGTTGAATAATTTTGCTCCTGAGCCTTTCAAGATATTTTTGTGTAATCTTGGTAAATATATCTGTCAAAATGAGTGTTATTAACATCAGTTTTATTTCAATTTATGCGTAATTTAGATGATAATTTATCCACCGCATCCGTATATATATATACCAGTAAAATATTGGCTGCTTAGACCAGCAAACAGTAGATCGAAAAAAGGTGCTCAATCCACAATCAAAACAAATGAACTGAATATGCAGAGCTAACAATATATCAAAGAACAGAACACACATCACTTACTTGTTACTTAGATATTGACCACGCTAGTCACTTCAGGCAAAGTAGTCTATTTTGCCTGAAGATACCAACGGGGTCGACAATTAGATAACAAGTAAGTGGTATATGTTCTGTTCTTTTATATATATGTATACATATATATGGTCACAGCACATTACATTGCATTTAGGCATATGGTTCTGTTAACATTTCGGTCACTCACGTGGTGTGATGTCATAGAATCACGTTACAAATTTACAATTGCGTCTACTATTCGGTGACTGTTATCGTCGCATGTTTACGATAATATCATCTTTGATGGTGGATGTCTTTAAGTTAATGTACCTGTAACCTCTCTAAAGATGGCTCACGTGAGCAGAAAGCTTAGTGGTTCTAAGCATAATAAAAAAATTCCATATGTTGGATAATTTTTGCTTTTATTTTTATCTGAAATTAAAACCAAAATATGATGGCTAAGGATTAAACATAATAGACATTCATTGTCTGTTATATTTAACAATATATGTTTAGAAAATTATCTGCTGCCTCGAAACACTATATATATATATATATATATAAGAAACTATTTTTTATGTTTCATACAGTTAAAATATAGGAATATTTAGAGAAAAATATAAACAATGAAGAATCCAAAATTACATAAAAAAAATGGCGATAGAATAGAGAAGGTGGAGAAAAACAGGCAATCGTAACGATTAATGATTATAAAACCCATTTCAGATGTAGACCCAATTATTAATTTCGTAAATAACCCAACTAAAACCCAAGTAAGGAAAGTTATCAAAGTATTTTTTGAAAAAGTTATCTGAAGAACTCAGAAGTATATTGGTGTTAACCAGTAGCAAAATACCAAAGCAGACATTAATTGTTTCGATAATATAGAAGAAAATAAAGTGCATCGATTTCTAAAATTTGATATCAAGTAATTCTACCCTTCCATTTCTGAAGATCTGTTAAATAAGGCTATAAATTTAACTCAAGAATTCGTAATTTTAAGTGAAGAAGGGAAAAAAATCATAACTCACTCTCACTATTGTCCTATAAAAATGAAATATGGTCAAAAAAAGATAAGTACTTTGACGTAAGAATTTGGTAGCTATGACAGTGAACAAGTGTCTGAATAAGTGAGATTTTTTTTTATTGTGGAAACTTTCCTATAAATACAATAAAGTAACAGTATGCCTATACATAGACGACGGATAATGATAATAAAATATAAAAGTAACAGGATAAACGATAAGCACCGTAAAGACTTAGACTTTCATCAGATTAACTCATTTGCAGTGATGTGCAGTAATATGAATTTATTTTCAGGGTGTATGATGAAATCGGTTTGGCCTTGCGTCAACAAATTTTTATCATGCCCAGACACTATTGTTACGACAATCGATTAGTTGTCCTACGACCATTGTCTGCGATGGACATTACTTCTAGTAAGAGTACGAAAATTGTAACGCTGCACAAAGACACTGATAACCTTTACAGAAAGATCACGAATATTGTTGGTGTCAACCTATCAACTGTCAGTCATGTCATCAAGGCGAAGAAACAAACTGGATCCATCATTTTAAAACTTAATGGTTAACGCGGTCGGAAGAGAAAAACAACGCCAAGACTAGGTATACGTGATCAGAGAAAGTGTAAAAGTTCCTGGGAAGACATTATTTATTTTGTTTCAATGAATTTGCACAAAGGGTGCAGATATCGGCTTGCAACGAGAAATTGGAGAATCGAGTTCAAATTCCAGTTGAATTCATTGCAGTCACTTAAACGCAAATACTCTTGGGAAAGGGATTAATCCATCGCTTCTCCCTCTATGGGTTAAGTAGCAGAACAGATTGAGTTTTATAGCTTTGGTTGGCAACATAGTTTACTGCGGAAAGTAATGGCAACCGACTCCTGGAAAATTTTCTGCCCAGTCAGTCATGTCTCTTTCGAGACATGATCACCCAAGCGTGTATCAAGTATTAACTGACTGACAAAAAGATATTTTGGCAAGCAGGCTTTTTTTCCCTAAAGTGCTCAATATCGAGATATAGATAGACTGTTAGTAAGATTAATGTGTGGAAGTATGTCACTTAACTCAGCATAGTTATGTCGATTTCGAAGTTTCATGAAGGCATAATTGGGAAGTCTTCACCCCTCCTTAGGGCATTTTCTTTCTTTCAATATATATATATATATATGCATGTATGTGTGTATTTGGCCGATGTAAACAGCGGTATAACGAACGTACAAACAAACAAGTAGATAGGCATTTTCTGGTTTCTGGTTATCAGATGTGATAAGGTAATTTGATTTATAGCAATATCTCATCCTCAGACAGCCCAACGCATTTCCCTGGCATACTGTTTTGTCTTTCATTCTAATCTGAAGACACCGAACCCGACAGACGATTTTTTGTGCGAAACGCGTCGTTTATAGCTTTTCCGCTTTATCTCATTATCTTCAAATAAGTTTATGTGACTCGAATATATAGAATGGAATCCGACAAGGTGATAGAATAAGGAAAAAACAAAGTAAGTGTCTTAATCTAACATGCTTCACTTTCTTAAGTTTCTTCAGAGATCTGTTTACAAGATGACAACTTAAAAAAATATTAAAAATTAAAAAAATAAACATTATACTAGAATGTTAATCGTGTTTTGATTCTATTGGTTAGGTACATATCACGAGCAATAAAGCAATAGACGTTTATTTTAAATGTAAATGTATGTATGTATATATAGAAACGATTGTCTGTTTAGAGGTATGTGTGTAATAACATGTATCAAGTGAATTAAAACGTGTCAAGTGTATTAAAACGATGGAACTTTTTTAAATATGGGCTTGAGAAAATTATGAGTGGTTAAATGCATGAATGTGTGTGTCGATAATGTAAATGTGTGTGAATGATAAAAGGAAATACATTTCACTTTAAATATGTAGCAAAATAATGCATACAAATTGCAAGCTAACTTTTTTAAGAATAAATAAATAAATTATGAAATTAAAAAGTTTTTGTGGTTGGAATCTTTCATTGAATTAATATGTAGTAAACTACTAATACTTATGTTTTATTAAATATATAATTAAGTAAGAAAAATAATGTTTAGAAATATTATAATATTTGTATTTAAGTATTGAATGTCAATTGCTTCATTACATGTGGCTCACATAAATATATAAACACGTATTTAACCAATAGTATTCAACATTCCAGTACACTGTTTAAAAAAAATTAAGTTTCTGTCTTTTAAACAGACCTCTGAAAATAACTTTTTCTCTTTTTTCTGTACTTATTCTATCATAAATCTATATGCAAATATTTAAATATTGCATTTGAAATGACCTTAAAATAGGTATCTTTACGAATTCACTGAAAAAACAGCATAGTATGAAGAGAAAAGGCCCCAAACTAAATAAAAACAAAGTTTTATCGGCAAAATGTTTATGCTATTATTAAGAGGGTAGATCAAAGTACTTTTTCTGGTTATTTAAAATAAAAATTATTTTTTCTAACACGTACGAAGTTTTGGTATAAAATCTTGTTTTTCTATAGTCCGTGAGTGACGCAGTTTTTATAAGGTTTAATTATAGCAAACATAACATTACACAAGTCACTTTTTGCCGGTAAAAATATATTATTTTGGAAATTCTTGAAAAATCAAATGATGGTCAGATTTTGAAGAATATTTCAAGACTTATTCAGAAGCAACTGAAATCATTTTTGAAATAATTATTTTCAGCAAATATTGGTAAAAAGATTTTTTACATTTGTTACCTCATGCAATAATTAATTTCTTGAAATGTCTAGAAATTCGCGAGAGTTCGCCCTTATGCCTAATATTAATTAAATTCAAGAGTTATTTGGGAATGCTTATCAACAGTCGTTTTTTTTACTAAAATAGACCTTTTTCAGAAAATCTGCTCCAAATTATGAAAACAAAAATGCAATAAAACTATGCCATTTCTTATACAACATTTAATTGGTTTTATAAACAATATATATTAAGGATATCATAGTCTGAAAAGAATTTCTTGTCAATGAATAATGAGTTATTACAGAATTATTTTCATTTTTATCCTTTTTATTATAATAATTTATAAAGTTTCAAAAATCTTTTAAACTTTCCTTCTTCATCGTCCACGCTAGGTTTTTAAGTTAATACGTGAAGACTAAATTTACTAATCGAAAAAGCTTACTAAATTTTTAATCAAAAAAGCTTAAATATAAATAATCGAATCATTCGATTTTTAAAATAATTAAAACATTTTAATTGTGTGCATACTGATGACCCGTAGTTTCTTTTCACAGGTGGTCGCATGTGATATATATCATTAAAAGGTCGCGTGTTTCAAAAGTTGCGTTCCTTAGAGAAAAAAAAACAACAAAACTATATAAACATTTTCGGCAGGTAATATTTTTTCATCTCGCTTCCGTGTTTCCTATGTCCTACGTTTCAACATTCAACGGGCTTTGAAAATCATCCCTTCAAAATTTAAAGCAAGTATTATATTTTAATTCCTAGTTTTCTAATTTTGTTAAAAAAGTAATTTTGAAATTCGAAATTACTGGAGGTAACTAATGAAGAATATGAAAAAGAGATATTAAAAATAAAAATTAATAAATTCCATAACATTTAATAAATTACTGAGTTACCTCTGTCATGTTATACAATTTCATTGTCTGTTATTAAGTTGTCAAATATTTTTAAAGAAATATTTTTGTTATTTTAATTTTGTTTTTCATAAAACATCTTCAAACCTAAAGCTATAAAGCTAAACTAACTAAAATTCTATAAAATATATGATAATTGCTGAGTATATCATGTTACATTCTTAATTATACTATATAGTACAAAACAAAACAACAGAATCGTACGATTAAGCTACATAAAATTATGTCAAATTCGTCTTCCATACTTAGCATTTTTAACGGCTTCTGTCTGTCATGTTAATTATCACTTCTGATAACATGATGGTAACCCCTGATAACAAGGCTACCATAATAAAAAAAAACTTTTATAGTACATTCAGGTAGGAAGAAAGTAATACTTGTTTC
>JBBBDQ010001908.1:3420000-3625000 GCA_037127315.1 Ascarosepion bandense
GTGTAAGTTTAGAATAATCAGAAATAAGATAGAAATAAGCCGAAACATCGTCAATGTAAC
Organism: Ascarosepion bandense; assembly: GCA_037127315.1. Lineage (NCBI taxonomy): Eukaryota > Metazoa > Mollusca > Cephalopoda > Sepiida > Sepiidae > Ascarosepion > Ascarosepion bandense. The sequence goes on from JBBBDQ010001908.1 coordinate 3,420,061, forward strand.
ATCATTTTATTTAACTCACCTTTTAGTCGAGATGTACAAACAAACATCAGAAGAATTTTCCTAAATTTAATTCACAAGATTTCAACCATTTCCTTAAACTCTATAAATATATATCAAAACATAACAATATATTAAATAAACACATGTCCAACTTGCACAATAATAGTAACTACCAAAAATAAATGTAACTGCAGAACTAATAAGACGTGCCCACTAAACAGACAGTATATGACCAATAGTATAATTTTTACAGAGTTAGCATACATTCTGATGGCAATGTTATTTTGGCTCAAAAGGAACAAACGAAAATACGATTACAACCTCCATCAAATGACTTTAAGCAATTGTAAATAAAATTAAAGCACTACTCTCTCAAAATATTTCTGGCAATTAAAGAAACAACAAAAACTATTACAAATCTTATAACGGAAAAAAAATGAATGTAATTTATGCCATTATAAAAAATCTTGTTATCTTAAACACTTAAATAACTCTAATTTACTAAACAAAAAAAGTGAATTTCTGATTCCATGCAAATATAGTAATAAATATCTTCTCAATTATGTTGAACAGGGTGAATATGGATTTTTTTATGTAGAGTGTTTTACATTATTATTATTATTATTATTATTATGTCATTTTTCATCATATTTCGATTTCTGCTTTGGTCTCACTACCAACCAAGTCTGCGAGGAGACCTAAGGCAGGTCGTGGCGTGTTGTTATGGCTCCATTTCATGATTTTCTATCTTCCCCATCATCCCTAGCATTACATAGATAAAGTTTTCCTTAGTGTGTGGGCTGTACTTAATAAGACAATTTTTTGTATATCTCTTAAGCTGGGCTTCCAGAGATTCTTTCAATGTGTTGTTTGGTTCCATTTTTTATCATTCCAAGTGCACCTACTATCACTGGCACAACTCTTGTTTTCAATTTCCACATTTTTTCTATTTCAATTTCTAGGTCTTTATATTTTGACAGTTTTTCAAATTCCTTGGTTGCTATGTTACAATCCGCTGGACAAACCATATCAATTAATAGACAAGTTTTCTCCTTCTGGTTTTTAACAATAATGTCTGGCCTGTTTGCTTCACTTTTTCTGTCTGTGTAGATGGTGTAATCCCATAGAATGGTAACATCTTCTATTTCTGTAACCGGTGCTGGGTGATGTTCATACCAGTGTTTGTTTACAGATTTTCCATTATTATTATTATTATTATTATTATTATTATTATTGTTGTTATTGATTTCTTTTGTTTTCCCCTAACCTAAAAACAAGTAATCCCCCTTTTGAAATGAGTTTTGTCTAAAAATTAGCACCCTATTTTAGTTGTCTTTCATCGCAATGTAATTCTCTTTATCCACAAAACGTAGACCATCTACCTTAAAAAATATTCTACCTATTAATTCAACTTTTGTAATTTTATACTTTTCAACTCGTTGTTTAAATTTTAGTTTAAATTAAATAAAATTATTAAAAAATAACAATAAACAACATCCCATCATTTTGGCAGCCTGGCTGCAGTGGCTTTCTCACCGGCGTGACGTGGCTTCCCTGTGCTTCTTCTACAAATACTTTCACGATTTCTGCTCCAATGAACTTAGCTCACTGGTGTCCCCTAGGTATGAATTTACACGAGCTACTAGATTAGCTACCACCATTTTACATTGAAACCGATAAAATGTAACCGCAATTTCTACTCTAATAGCTTATTTTCTCGCACTTCCCGCCTGTGGAATTCCCTTTCATATACTTGCTTCCCCGACAGCTACAATCTTCAGAAATTTAAATGTAAGGTCAATAGACATCTCCTATCACACTAACTCGCGTCCATTTTCTCAAGCTCTTTCTCCATACACTTTACCCCTATTACAACGGTATTCCTGTCTGTCTATTACCCTCCTCCTGACATTTCCTATAATTAACCCCTCTCTCTCATCATTATCCCTTATGTAACCCCCTACGCAACAGTGTCAGTAAAATGCCTTGCTTGGGGTGAAATGATTATAAAAAAAACCCAAAGTACCATGAACCACGTGAGAACCTAAAATTTAAATCCCAGAATGATCAGTTCACAATGCACCTGATGATTATATGGTGTATGAAACTCCAAGTCGTGCTATAGACGTAGGTCAATATATATATATATATATATATATATATATATATATATATATATATCAGTCAGTTAAAGTGCCATACGTGATACACGCTTGGCCGATCATGTCTCTTTCGAGACATGACTAACTGGGCAGAAGATCTTTCCGCAATAGGTCGCCATTACTTTTTGTGGTAGACTGGTTGCCAACCAAGGTTAAGAACCCAAGATGTTCTGCTCTTTAACCCATAGCTGGAGAGAGAACCAACGGATTCATACCTTTTCCAAAGGTATTTGCGTGTATGTGAATGCAATGCATTCAACTAGAATTGAATATATATATATATATATATATATATATCTAAGAAAATAAAAATTAAATTAAATGATACTCCAGATTTGATATGAATTTTTAAAGATGAAAATTTTCTCTTGAAGCTTTGTTTCAGTTTAATTTCAAGGTAATAGATTAAATTTAATATTTCCAATAAATAAAATACATTTCAAAAACTAATTCAAAACTAATTTAAATTGACTGAAATGAGTTTTGTCTAAAAATTAGCACCCTATTTTAGTTGTCTTTCATCGCAATGTAATTCTCTTTATTAAAAAAGTTCTTTTAATAAAATATATTTTCTTGTAAGTTTATTTAAAGAATATTAGTTGATTCAAAGTATAATTAATATTGTTTTTGAAACAACTGTTATTTAATTTAAGTTTAAAATATAAGATAAGTGCATTTTTTATCCAGACACTGGCTGTTTATTTAAACAGCTAGTGGGATTGACAGCTTGATATTTATCTAATGTTGTTCTATGGGGGCTTTAGGCATTAAAAATGTAAATAAATTAATTTGACCCCTTTTTTGCGTATTCAGTAATCTTATTAATTAAAGAAAACATTCTCCGTAATCTAATGTTTTATTGAATTTTAAATATTTGTGGCAATAAATTAAAGCTAGTTATCGCTCTTATTTTGTGATAATATCCTGTATCGTCGACCGTATATAGAAAATCTGCACACCTAAGTAATTCAAAATTCTTTGTGAGATGTAAGGTTTTCAATTTATGATGAGTAAATATAGTTTTCACATCATAATATCATCTAAAAGAGACAAAGTAAGACATAATTTTAAAAGATTAAAAAAAATATTTAAAGCTTAATAAGTTATTTTAATTAAATTTTTAAAAGATATGGGAACTTGTAAAAGGTCATTATTCAATAAAAAATGTTTTCTTAAGCTAGTAGTGTCCTTAACATACCTTATTTATAAAAGAAAATTAAAACTTTTCTACAAAAGATTGATTGCATTTTTTAAATTACGATTCAGAGCAGATATTCGGTAAATCAATAACTGTTCGGAAAAAAAAAAGAAAAGAAAATGATTTACATTCTCCAAGGAGTTCATCGTTTAACTAATATAGATATGAAGACAGGCAACATTTAATTTCTGTAAATTTCATTCATTAATTGAGTGGTAAGAGATGTAAAAATAATATTTTCCCTAAGATTTTCTAATCCATGCCAAAAAAAAAAAAAAATTCTAAAATAATTTAATTAATTTGTGAATAAGTCCAGAAAGTTTCCTTAAAATCCTATAATTATTATGTAAAAAAATAATAATTCGAGGATTTTTTCTTTTCTCTTATTTCATAAAACATCGTAAAATTTCCTATACTATTCATTACTGCCCCTGTAGACGCAAATAAATAGAACTTGTAAACAAAATTTTGAACGTACCAGAGTAAAAAATTATTGAAATAATAAAAAATACTTTGGTTTTTCGTTTTAATATTAACATAAACATTTTGACAATAAAACTGTATTTTTTGTCAAGTTTGGTGTCTTTTGCTTCATGTTATACTCTTATTTCAGCAAATTATAGGAGGTATATATATATATATATATATATATATATATATATATTAAATATAAGAGACAATGAATGTCTATTATGTTTAATCATGAGCCGTTCTAAACGTCGTATTTTTGCTTTAATTTCAGTTGAAAATAAAGACAAAAATTCTCCAACATTTGGATAATTATTTATTGGTTTTCTTCTAAGCTTTCGGCTCACATGAGCCATCTTCAGAGAGGTAGTTTAAACTGAAATATTATAAAATCCACCATCACCGACGATTTTATTTTGTGTTGACATAAAACTCCGCTTGGCAACGGCAATAGTTACCAAAAATAATAAACGCAAAATAAAATCGTCGGTGATGGTGGATTTTATAATATTTCAGTTTAAACTACCTCTCTGAAGATGGCTCATGTGAGCCGAAAGCTTAGAAGAAAACCAATAAATAATTATCCAAATGTTGGAGAATTTTTGTCTTTATTTTCAACTGAAATTAAAGCAAAAATACGACGTTTAGAACGGCTCATGATTAAACATAATAGACATTCATTGTCTCTTATATTTAATAGCATATGTCTAGAAAATTACTTGCTGCCTCGATATACTAAATATATATATATATATATATATATATATATATATATATGTTTGCATTGATTCAGTATATATATATACATTCTCTTTGATACAAATTTAATCAAAAACGAATGGCAACTTACTGCAGTTAAGTTTTTTTTAATTTAATTTATCTTAAGTTTTTATAATTTTCTTCTTTTCTGGACTTAAATTATGTAGAAATTGTTATAATGTTTTGTATATCAAAGCGCATTGGGGAATGATTTTAGCCATTTTCAAGGATGATTTTATTTTTATTTTTTACTAAATGTATGGCTTGTTTTATTTATGTATTTATAGTTATAAGATTATTTTATTTTCCAAACACGGTCAGCACACTGTGGCCGTTTTTATAGTTGATGTTATTATCTGCTGACTTCTACTTTTTTACATCTAAACTTATTTATAAATGGAACTTTGTCTATGTGTGTGTCTGTGTGTGTGTCCGTTACCTATAGAATCTGAAACGGCTAAACCGAAAACAGCCCAGGTGTATTTACGTATTCTCATGTATGCGCGCTCAAAATCGCCGGCGTTTCACGTTGGGCACGTGACTGCAGAAGAAGCAGCAGAAAATAAATGGTATGAACACGCGCTTTGACGCAATCAGCCTGAGATTAATGAACAAAGGTGGAATTCCTGTGAATTTTCGATGACAACGCAAGAATTAATAATATCCTTTCCTTGTTTTAATCAGCGATGCATGTTGCTACTTCTGATCGAGTATCAAAAGCCATTCTTTTTTTATATGCAATATTTTTATTATTATTTTCGTCTCTTAGGTTTAAAATGAGAATGGTTTTCTTAAAGGTTTGTTAATTATTTCAAGTTTTGGTTTTATTTACTCACGTTGTCCAACGCTGATTAATTTCGTCTTTTTTGTTACTAAAGTTTCATTTCCTTCTTTAATTTATCTGCATTTGAATGTCTCATCGAACTAACGTTTGTATTTCAAATATTTCTGTCTTATTCTTAAACGATAACATTGATTTCTCGCTTTATATGCATACACGCGTGTATTTATTACGTATATGCATGTTCCATAACCTACACAAAAGTATTTGATATGGTGCGACGCAAATATCTATTTGAACTGTTAGGAAAACTTTATTTATCTGGAAAAGCTATTATAGTAATCCTAAATATATGCTGAAAAGAAACTGCTTCTATAAACAGAAGATTAACTGAATATCTAAACTTATTTATAAATGAAACTTTGTCTGTGTGTGCATGTGTGTGTGTCTGTGTGTGTGTGTCCATTACTTATAGACTCAGAAACGGCTGAACCGATTTTCTTGAAAATTTACACAGTTGTACTATAAGCGTCTGCGAGTGTTCTTAGCTAGGTTTTGTGTCGAGGTACCCCCGATAAATATCGAAAATCAATAATCGAAAAAATCGGGTTATAGAAGGAGTGGTCTGATTTTAATCAAATTTGATACACTTATAGACAAAGGCATAAGAGACGATATTCAGAAGTTTCAAGTTTGCAGTTCTTACAATAGTGCAGAAAATCGATAATATATATATAAAAAGCAAGATGTTTGTGTGTGTGTCTGTTTATCTGCCTGTATGTCTGTATTTTTTTCAGCCCTTTTATTTTAGTTTTTGCTTCGCTTTTGGCTCTAAGTATGTATAATTGTAGTTCTTAGCCTCAGCCATGATACCATTTGCTCATTTACGATGAAAAAACTTATTTGATATCGATACCAGGAAATCAAAATTTGACTTACATCCATTCATTTTTATTTCAGTCTACAGTTTCCCTTTAACTGGAAACAACTATTGCGTTTTAGTCTTTCGTGCCAACGTCCAAAGAGTCTGAGCTCCAGGACCATGGATTAGTTTTAAAGCTTTCATTGCACCCGAGCAACGAAGGGCTATACTGCTAGTGTGGATATAAGGCTATTATATTTGTATTATCAACGAGTACGTTATGGATAGAGTTTGGTTGTTTACCACGTGTATTTAAATGAAGCCTAATTGAGCTATGGACTGAGAAATATAACGTGAGTCTTCTTGTTAGGCGTGTTGTATTATATATATATATATATATATACTCGAGAGAGTATATATATATATATATATATATATATACAAGCCTGTTTCGCTGTATCACAGATCATCAGTGTAGGTAGACATCCACTTGCCTCCGGCCGGGATCGAAACTCAACTGATTTGGTGTCAGTCGGAGTGACTAATCTCTAAGCCATAGGCACATGGAATCAGAGAAGGGAAATTTTAGCGTGTTATATATAAACGGCGTATACAGACAAAAGAACTCAGTCAAGTGCTGAAGCGTTATGCACATATCACCGAAGTGGTAACTATTTTTTTTTTCAGATTTTCCTCTCTCGAGTGCTCATTTGTAATGAGAGCATAATATTCGTCATCTACATACAAGCCTGTTTTGCTGTATCACAGCTCATCAGTGAGGCGAGACATCGACTTGCCTCCGGCTGGGATTAAAACTTATATATATATATATATATATATATATATATATATATATATATATATATATATATAGGTTTTAATCCTGGATAGAAGCAATCGGATGTCTAACTCTATTGATGAGCTGTAATACAGAACTGTCTGCAGATCATTATTTACTCTCTCGCACGACGATTGAGCACTATGGAGAAATGGTAGACTTTAAAAATGTAAGTACTCACGCATTTACGCATCGTTCATTCAATAATTAATTTGAACACTCCCAGCGTGTGTTTACATTGTGTATAACACGCTAAAATATGCCTTCCTTCACAGAGCACCCATAGCTCAAAGGTAGAATCACCGTTTGATATCAGTCCTGTTGAGTTTCAGTCCTGGCTAGAAGCAGTCGGATGTCTAACCGTATTGATGAGTTATGATACAGCAAAACAGGACTATCTGCAGATGACTATATATATATATATATATATATATATATATATAATAAATGGTAAAGTAAATATTTGTCTATAGATGTGCTCATTAGCACGTTACATGATTTTTCTTTTTTTATTTCGTAGTTGATAGTTTTTTTCTTACCAGACTTGGTGGTATCTAAAGGTATATTAGAATATTAATTATGAAAGGTTAGTTTTAGAAATGTATTTTTAAAAAAATAGTTGTTCGAATATATATATATATATATGATAGGGTGTATAGCTTTGTATATTATGTTATTAATCAAACATTTGTTGTTGAGTGGAAAATTTTCTTTGTTTCTACAATAACATTTGATGGAATAATTCTGCTAATTGTTATGGCTATTGTTTTTTATGAGTATTCCTTATTGTGTTTAACTTTATTATTTTTTCATGTTATCCATGCAACTGTAACTAATTCTAATCGTATTTTTATTGAAAATCTTTTATGATTTTCTGTTTTTTAGGAAAATGTCTATTAATTAGTTTAAAGAATATTTTCTGTTTTTTAGGAAAATGTCTATTAATTAGTTGAAAGAATATTTTCTGTTTTTAATTTTTATTTGCTTGATTGAACCAACGATTTTGTTTTTTCTTGTTTTGTGTGTATCGTTTTCTTTTAATATTCTCGTTTGTTTGAAAATCCGTTGTTAATTTGAACAAATTCGTATCTTTTTTCTTTTTTCTGATTTAAATATTTTTTAATTTGCTAAAATTTGTTGAAGGTCTTTTATTTATAGGTATAGGTATTTTTTGAATACTTGAGGGCTGGTTGAAAGTTTTGTGAATTTATATTAGATGGTTATTTTGTTTTCCGTGTGGTTTCTATGTTCTGTTGTTTAAGTTGAAGTTTATTTATAGGAAATTTACGTTTTGTAAACTCAAATCTCTAGAAGCTGTTACTATACAAAATAAACAACCCACGTTAAATAAAATATGATTCATCACAGGAGAAGAAAGTTTGAGGTGCATATTATATAATTAAAAGCGCACATGTTTTATTACAATAATAAAATAAAAAAAAAATAAAGAAAAATTTAAATTAAATGAATAAATAAATGCATCGCATTCTTTTTGTACAACCTCGTTTCCAGTAGTTACACATGACGTCACACTATATCATTTCAAAACGTCCAGCCTCCAAAGAAAACCAGAATGCAAACAACTGAAGTTTAATTACTACAGAGACACAACATTGGTTTTTGATAATGGTTGCGAGAATCGAACGTACTTGAACAAAAAAAATGAAATATAAAGCTTATCCCCAACCTCGAGCACAATACTCAACACCTTATCGGAAAATTGGAAAAATACAAAATAAATAAATAAACTTATTTTTAATTAAACTTGTTTCGATAAATGCTTACTGCGGAAATATGACTTATTCGAACTATAAATATAGATACATATTTACAATTATGAGAAAACTTTTTATTGAGTTGGTTTATAAAATTTCATTCAACAAATTTTGTAATACGTATATTTATCATATAAGTTTCTTGAAAATTCTGCCAACATTAGTTGCTTAATGTAAAAACCTTGACGTGAATACTAAAATTTAGTATAGTGTAGTAATAAAAACAGCAAAGATAGAGATGTTCGTACGAATAACTGATGGATTAAGGATAATACTTGATCCCAGAACTTACAGATGTGGATTAATAACGATTACAAATTTAAGTTACAAGATAAACATGTTATGATCTGTATCATCATTGGCATGAGATTATCAATAATTTTACTTTTTTGTGTCTTGTCAGGATTAACAATGAAAGACAGCAAACTAAATTCGTCGCCAATAATGTCAGCTATCTATAAAAGATAAAAAGTGAAAAGATCAACTTTCGTGATTATATCTCTAAATGTTTCGCGAGCAAGGCGGTTGATTGATACATTTTAGTGTAGAGATAGCTATAATGACTTGGACAGTGACAGCAAAGTAGGACATTTTTATAGGAGGTGGATTAAGACGAGAAAAAGAAATAGTTTTCAGAGTTAAAATCGATGTTTTGGTGTGCCAGCGACGGCGATAGACATAAAAGGAAGCTTGACAGGTAGTCATTATGGTTGCAAGAAAAGAAGAGCTGTCTGGCCATTGAGAACAACGGAAGAGAAGATTCTTGGGAAAGGAAGCGCATCGGGCGAGAAAGATGGCCGACGTTTAAAAGATGTACTGGCATTCTTTCTCTGTCCCTCTCTAGAATTTTTGGCTTGAGGCGTTGTTGGTTAGAGGGACGATTTATGCCAAAGATCGAAGATAGCCGCAAGGCTTTTTGCTACCTGATGGACCCGCAGGCAGCTTCACTAACAGCAATGAATCGGGACTAACTGGAAAGCCGGAACAAGCGGACACTTACGGAATTTCTAGGAAAACACTTTGATTATTACTCTGCCTTCTTTTCAGTTTGTCACTTTTCTGTTTTGTTTCTTCTTTTTTATTTAGTGTTCTGTTATCATGAAAAATAAGTTCGCTTCTTGTATGTCTTAGTTTTTCAATTTTATGATATTTAATTTTGTACTCATAAAATATGAGTACGGAATTAATTAATTGGTTTGATTTAAATTATCAAGATATCATATTATGAAGCAGAACGTGATCTTTTTATTTATTTATTTATTTATTTTGTACAAACTTCACTCCAAGGAAGGCGATAATGTCACTAGGACTTAAGGGGTTACTGTAAGTAAAAGAGAATAAGAAAAATTTAGTGTAAAGGGTTGGGGAGAAAGAACAATAAAAGAACAGATTTCAGGAAGGCAAAATATAGCGAATTGTGTTTTATTTAAATTTTTCAAGACTGTAGTTGACAGGGAATCAAGAAATCGGAAGGGAGTTCCATAGCTGCAAGAATATTGTTGGGACGCCCGCGCCTATTCGGCTATAATGGACTATTCCATTACTATGTAAAGTAATGGTGGCATCTACGTAGGAGAGTGTGCCGAGCAGCCGATCGACAAGTCAGTCGTAGACTTCCGGTGACGACCCGGAAGTACCCATTGCTCATACTACGTCTTACGACGGTTGGGACGATTAACCTTTATTCTTGTATTGGATACTAATAACCTTTGTAAATACTATTTTCACGGAATACAACAATTAACCTATTCCTGTTGTTGAGTTATTTATTCTTACTCACGACATAACAAATATAAACTATTATAATAGAACACACATTTGCACCTAGCTAGTTCAAAATAAAACGGTGAAAGTTAGTTTCTAAATTAGTAGCACTTTTAATTCCATGCAGTCAAGGGACCATAAAGGAAAGTTCATCAGAATAATTGCCATTAAAATATTTGCAAAGAAAACAGAGGAAGCCAGGTTAAGTCGGTGAGAAACTGATTTAAGTCGAGATGCCAGGTTAGGATCGGTTATATCACAGACCTTTCTTTGGATTTTTGTGAGAATCTCGAGAAGCATCGAACCGGATATGACAGCAATAATCACTGCACGGACGAACTTCTACATTTTTTGCTTAATATTTCATTATTTCCCGTTCTTCATTCATGGCTACATTTTAGAGCAACCTTGTAAAATAGATATTGCCAAAGCTGAGTGGTTCAAAAGATGCAGAAAAGGAAAAGATGGAGAAAGAAAAAAAGGGAAAAAATGAAAAAAAAATAGCATAAAATGGAGCCACAAAATTCACAAAATAAGTATCTTAGAAAGAAGTAAAATCAAAAAAAAATAAAGGAAACCGCCTGCAAAGGAAGACACAATTTCAAATCCTGTGAAAAGTGTATCCTCAAGAGGCGCATTTTCTTTCATAAATTTTCTTGAATGATCAAGCTGGTAAGCCAAATAAAATATTGTTTAAAAGAAACGAAAAGTCTACTCAAATATGTCATCCACTAAAAACAATGTTTAAAACAGTGAAATTACACATCAATATATAAAATTCTAATTATATTTCGGGATTGGCTGTGTAGAAAAATTATTCATAGTATTTATTGCCCTGTGCCCTTTCGGCCAGAGTTTTTGTAAAAGCCGAAATGTTAGCCGAAGGCGCTCTAGACAATAAGTGAATTTCTTCAAATGGTGAAATGCTTCAAACAATTGTCAACAAAAGAAACTTGACAATAAAAATTGAATTAAAATAAAATTACTAAATAGTCCTTGTCTGTCATATTTAATTGATTTTAACATTTTTTTAAAATGTGGTTAACCTGTACAAGGTTTGAGAGTCACTCGAATCATAATGGGCAACAGAGTAAGATGCGCAGTTTAAGCGGATATGTGGGAAGGAAAACGGTTGACTCTAGACATTAGCAGGTTAAGATTGAAATGATCCTCTTGGGAGTCGGTTTCACAGAGTATTGGTTCGCAAGATAAAGGTCTTCTATTGAAAATTAACTTCTCATTGATGGAATACGCAAGGAATGAGGGTGGCCCGGTACATTAACATTGCAGGTTTTAGTCGTGAAGGTTAGAACTGGTGTAACGAAGAAATGTAGTTTGTCTGTGTACTTTTCTTGAAATAGCGACAGAGCTGTAAAAGAAGGATTGCTACCCATATATATATATATATATATATATATATATATATATATATATATATTCATATGAAGATATATATATATATTCATATGAATATATATATATATATATATATATATATATATATCTTCACTTCTGAAGAGTGAAGATATTAGAACAATGCTCTCACGAAACTTCGAAGTCGACATAACTGAAATAACATCCTTCAGCTTAGGGAGAAGTTACGGCTCATTATATATATATATATATATATATATATATATATATATATATAACTTTAATACAAAAGGAAAAGCAGATAGATAAATCCTTATATATATAATGTGTGTGTGTGTGTGTGCTTAATGAGAAACTTCTGACAATGTACTGCAGTTATTTGATTTAATTTTTCTTGTGTTCTTATAACTTCTTTAATTTCTGGACGAAAATGATGTATAAATTGTCCAAATGTTTTAGATACATACGTAAGACAATCCATAGATTCAGTTAAAAGTAAAAATAAAATCATCCTTGATAATGGCTAAAAGTATAGCCGAAAGCACTCAAACATACAGAACATTTGAACAATTTATACATATTTTTTTATTTAATCATTTCGCCTGAAGGAAGGCGAGGCCGCCACTAGTGTACAGATGGCTAAAGTGAGAGAAAAGACTGGGTACAGAGGCTGTTGAAGACAGCAATTGATATTGCATTTAAATTATTGGAGATTGTACCTGTCAGGAAAGCAAGTAAACGGAAGGGAGTTCCAAATGTGGAAAGTGCGAATACTTTTCTGCTGTTGGTGTAGAAGTAGCGGTTACATTTAACTATTTCAACGGTAAAAAGATCGAACCTAGCTGCCAATCTAGTAGTACTCTTATATTCAACGTGGACAGTGCACTAGAGAAAAACACTCGTCCAGAAGAGAAGAAAATTATAGAAACACAAGAAAAATTAAATAAAATACTTAACATCACAACCTTGTGAATCGTTTTTAATGAAACTTGTATAAAAGAGGGATTACTGCCCAAACACAATTATATATATATATATATATATATATATATATATATATATATATATGTCGTCAAAAATTACGGCAAAATATATCAATATGCTAAAATGACGGCAACATATTCATAGATATTTGTACTATTTTTTATCTTACATAAAAATATACATATATATTCTTTACTACTCGAGGACATAATTATTGCGAAAAAATAAAATATTAAGTCACTAAAAAATAAAAGGCACTCTTAAATAGTAAACACGCGGCAAGAGTTTTCAAAATTAGTATTAAAGTTTAATAACTGGTAGTAAAGAGAATGAACTGAGTAGTAAAGAGAATGAACTGAGTATTAAAGTTTAATAACTGGTAGTAAAGAGAATGAACTGAACTATATATATATTTGTAAACGTGTTATTACGCAACCTAGGTTTCTATCCTGTGCTGTTTTCAGGCGATTTGCAATAACTGGTTTACCGTTATTTTTAAGAACGCTCCATAACGAGGATTTTCTTTTTTTACCTGTGCGTTCTTAAAAAAAAACCTCTAAAATCCGTTATTGCAAATCGCCTGAAGGCATCACGTGGTAGAAACCTAGGTCGCGTAATAACTCGTTTATAAATGAAGAATATTCAAAAGTTCTACAATATAATTGTATTGAACATTTTTTAATACAACTGTGTATTGGTCTAATTTTATTATGACCAAAAACTAAGTAATTAAATAATCTATCTATCTATCTATATATATATATATATATATATATATATAAGTTTACAAATAAATACACAATGGTCTTTATTCTAATAGAGTATATATATATATATATATATATATATGTATATATATATATATATATATATATATATGTGTGTGTTTGTGTGTGTGTGTGTGTGTGTGAGTGTGTGTGTGTAAAAGAGTGGTGGTATGTAGGCATGGAAAGAGAAGACCGAAAAAATTGATGTACAGTTACAGAAAGATCAAAATAATGCAAGATTATAATAATGTAATGTATTTTGAAAATTATTATTATTATTATTATTATTAGTGTGTGTGTGTGTGTGTTTGTGTGTGTGTGTGTGTGTGTGTGTATTTGTAAACTGGTGATATGCAAACGAAGGAAGAGAAGGCCGAACGAACTGACGTATGCTTACAGAAAGACTACAAGTTGTTGCAAAAGAGAAAAACGCACTTACGTTATAACAAAGATTAAATCGCGCGTAGTAAAATAAAAATAAAATAAAAAATAGGAAAAAAATAACGGAAAACACATTAGGAAAAGTATATATATAAGCGATATAGGTAAGTAGACTCTGTAGGTAAGGCCTGTTAAACGGTTAGGGAGAGCAAGTAGCTGTCACAGCAAACCAGAAAGGATATTAAGGAATAGAGGAGAGCAGTGATATAAAAGGCTTTGGGACACTGTAAGAGAAAAGTAAGTCTCAAAAGTGGTGTTGTAAAAAGCAAAAAGTGGTTGAATAATGTGGGAGAGAGGGAAGGAAGAAGCTGAAGAGATGAGGTGAAAGCATTGAACTGAGTGTGAAAAAGAGTGTGATGAAGTGATGGCGTTGACTGTCAGGAAGGAGGCTGCTGTCAGTTCGTCTTGTGTCAAAGAGCGGAACTTTGTAGACTCTCAGTCAAACTTTCTAACAACAAGAAACCGTCAGTGGGCAATAAAAAGAAATCGGACATTGATCTGGCATTGTTAAACGCAATGGAAACCCATCTACACACACAAATACACACACATACACACATACATATATTTATATGATGTGTACACAAATGTTTATACACCGAATTCGGTTTTTTATATAGTTTGACAGGCACAGATACTGATTTAAGATTTAAGCATATACATTTGTACACACAAGCATTAGCAAATACGTACGCGCACATGCACACATATATAATATCCAAACAAGTTTGATTAAAAAGAATCGACAATGTCTGCCTGTTTAATTTTTTATTGTATTTTCCAACTTTGGGATAAAATGTTGATTTTTGAGCTCAAAGTAGTGAATAAACTGTGCGAAGTTCATATTTTGCTATTTTTGTTCAATTACTTTCGACTTTCGCAGTTATCATCAAGAACTAGTGTGGTTTATGTGTGATAGTTAGAATTTCTTTGATTGCATCCTGATATTCTTTGAGAAGCTGGACGTTTGAAATAGTCTAGCGTGACGTCATGTGTAGCGGTAATTGGAAACGAGGCTGCACAAAAAAATTCATTCATTAATTAATTAATTTTTATTTTATTTCTTATTTTTCTATTATATATATATATATATATATATATATATATATATATATATTGTTGTGGCGAAACTTCGTCCCCAAGTTGTTATGGCCTGTTAGGCCAGGAAAAAAGTCACGGAAACAAGAAGTTTGGTTCAAACAGTGTTTTAGAATAACAGAACATATATAAAAGTAAGAGGGTTAGTAATCAGCAATTAGAAGTGAATGTCAGAACGGTATAATTATGCTGCGTCTCGACTATTTTACGACTGTCTCTAGACTGCCTCTAGACAGCTTCCCCGGAAATCAAGTAGGTTAGTATTTATTGACGGAGGAAGAATTCATTCCTATAGATAGGGCACCATAACGTTTTTAAGTAAATGTTTACTTCGTGAATGAGAGGACATGCAGGTAGGCTTTTTACAGCTGTTGAACCTTCCTCGATATCTATGTGTTGTAAGGGAGAGATTGGCAACCGACGAGAATTTTAATTTTTTTAGTCTTACCCTGTTACATTTCTATTTTTCTTGCCCTGTAGCTTCTTTCGTGTAATCAATGTTACCTTTCATACCTTATCTAAACATGTATTTCTGCTGGTACCCTGTGTTGCCCAAAGGTGCTAGTTGATTTATTGGTATTTTTCTAAAGTTTTACCTCCCAATTTTTAAATTTTACTGTGTACACAATAACTTCGCTAGAAAGAAGGACAAGTGTAAAAACTGTTATATGACATTTTGCATGACAGTGAGTTCAAAACAGTCTCCTCAAAGATTAAGAAGAGAATTCAAGCAACAGAAAACTGGTTCTACAGAACAATGCTGAAGATACTATGGACTAAGCATGTGAGCAATGTTGAAGTTTATAGAAAATGAAAAAAAAAGAAAGAAATTTATACTTAACATCAAGAAGAGATAGTTGAGGTTTCAGGAGGAAAGAGGGCTTGGAAAATCTGGTACTCACAGAACAGATTGAAGGCAATGAGACAGAGCAAAACAATGGTAGAGTTTAAAAGAAATAACAGAAAGACCAAAAATTTTAAGAACTGCAAAGACAGGAAGTTCTGGAGAGTCATGATCATCTACATCCTCAGGGGGCACACGAAATAAAAAGAAGAGAAATGTTTATCTTTTGTATTCAATATTTCATCACTATATGTGCCTTGAGTAGTTTTTATGAATTAATATTTCAGCCATATAAGAATGGTTATCACATGAATGACCATTCAACAAGCTTTCTTTCACAAAGAATTGTCTGCAAATGCTGACCCACACAAAGTTAAATATCCACTCTTTAATGTGAGAGTGAATTAATTTTTTGTAATATTTCAAAATAAATGCAAATACAAGTACGATGAATAAATTGTCGTATAAGTTAAACAACAATGAAAAATAAAACAAAACAAAGTTTCTAGAAACTGCTGTATGATATCTGTCTTCCTGTATGGCATTATCTGCGATGAATAAATTGTCGTATAAGTTAAACAACAATGAAAAATAAAACAAAACAAAATTGCTAGAAACTGCTGTATGATATCTGTCTTCCTGTATGGCATTATCTGCTGGACAATCTCCTTAAAAATGAAGAAGGGATTTGAAGCAACAGAAATGTGGTTCTACAGAAGGATGCGTAGACCGAACCAATGAGCAATGATAAAGTTTTAGAGAAAATAGAAGCAAAAAGGAAACTTATACTTAACATTAGGAAGAGATAGTTGAGGTTTCTGTGACTCATAATGAGGAAAGAGGACTTGGAAAATATGATACTCCCGGGAGAGATAAAGGACAAGAGTACCGAGAAAAATGATGCATAATATATAAGCTTCAGTAAATGTTTGGCGGAACAGGGTTTAAAGAAATAATAGAAATACAAATTTTGTTAAGAGCTACAAGGGAGAGAAATTAAATGGATGGCCATGGCCGCCTAGTCTGAGTGGGCACGACACATAAGGAAGATGAAGCCTGTACAGATCCATTAGTTACAGGATAATAACTTTTGTTTATTATTTTCCCTATTGTGGCATACCAGTAAAAAGACTGTATGACGAGAGAAGCAACTGATCACAGTGAACAGATCACTTAAGTGATAGAATAGACACAAACAGCTGTAGCAGGAATTCAACTTTGGTTTACCGTTTTCACTTTCCCATCCTAGGAAACGTTATTTTTCCTGGAACCCATTCGTATTGAATATTTAGCGTGTATATAATATAAATAGTACATGTGTAGCAGAAATATGTTCCATTCTGTCGAGTTAAGTACTTTTTAGAACCTGAAAGCTTGTATTTATTTCTTTCATATCTAAAAGTTCGAAAGTCAATACGCAAAGGCAAACCTGCTCACTGGCATATATTTAAACTAAGATATATAAACACACACCAATAATGTGGGCAATTATCGATGTATGCGAAACTGTAGGCACCGTCATATATATGTATACGTACAGTTTTGCAACTAAACTATGTATAGACGTGTGGAGAGATAGATTCACAACGATACAGTTACGCATGCGCAGTAAGAATTGTTCGATAACCCTCACGTACACACACGCACACACAAATCGTAAAATCTTTTCGAATTAAATAAGTGAATACATATAGCATCAAGGCAGAGAGAGGCAGAGCTATGATGAAAAGTTTTGCCCAGAGCGATTGCCTGGAGCAGAAATCACCCGAGAAAGAAATTCTTTTTCGTTGGAGGAAAAAAATATCGAGGAATTTGAACAGAAAAATTGACGATGTTGTGAAATGACTTCCGCTAAAGTCTGTATGTGACGAAATTGTCATCCGTTTTCTGTCACTTTTACTACAGCCAATTGTCCAAAAATTGTTTAAAATTTTACGCTTGTTTCTTTCTTAAAGATGCCTAGTTAGAGGTTAACTCAGTTAAATATCATCCACTGCTGAACTGTAAATGTAATTTATTTAGAGAAACAGGTAAATAACATTTACCCCGTTGCTGATGAGGCCTCTCTTTTAACAAAGTTACTCATTTAACTAGTTCTAAACGATATAAGCATGACTGTTTCAAAATGGAGTCCTTTGCAGAATGTGTACTTTGGTGACTGTTTCCTAGCTAACCTCTTCATACCCTAATGCTATTAATGCAGTTTTAAAATAGCCAGTAACTATACTTAATATCCATTTTCAGTTTACAAATGATCAGATGCGAGTTCACTACATACTCGCTCCTACTTGTAAAATCTAAATGTCAGGTTAATGGCATCTACTTAAGTATGTAGGTCGTAACTAAAAATTTTAATTTTTTTTTTTGTATGTTTGGTGAAAAAAAAAAGCTCAGCAAGTTTTCAATTTTGTTCAAGAATAAAAAACATATTTCAGTCGATTCTAATCATTTGCGTTAACTACGTATGACACAAGGCTAAATTAAGAAAAGTTGGAGTGATAACGATTGGATTAAGAATGTAATCAGCTTTTCTTATTTAAAAAAAATAATCGAAATCATGACATTTAACCTGTTTACTGAATATACAGAATAGAGAGAAAGAGACTCTCTTTAAAATTACTTATAACTTTTGTTAATATCACAACATTTGCATGAAACAAAATATCTTGTGATCCCGGAAAATAGTAAAATCTCATTGCTAATTTCTGTTTTATTTAAGAGACAAATGTATCCCAGAATGACACAAAATCTGACAATGTATGAACGGGCTCAACAAGCCTCTCCTTGGTAAGGTGCAGAGATGCTGGCGCAGAGTTCATAAACCTCGTGCATCAGTGGATAGCAAAACCATCAGAAATTATTCTTCCAAGCTTTGAAGTGTGAGATCGGTGGCAGATACCCACAGAAGCAGTCGTCTTTCATCATAAAGATTGGAAGAATATGTGAAAAGGTTCAAAATAAAACATGTTTTATGAAACAGTGCCAAGGTTACAGAAATTATATCATATATGTCTCACTATTATACTTTTCAAAATAAAACATGTTTAAAGAGTGCGGAATGTGCAGAAAATTTACCATGTATATGTTCCACCATTCACTGTCCAAAATAAAACATGTTTTATGAAAATGGGCAAAAGGTATAGAAAATGTGCCATACACATTCCACAATTTAAAATAAAGCTTGTTTTATGAAACCGTGCTAAATTAAACATGTTTTATGAAATCGTGCAAAGTTACAAAACATATACCATATATGTTTCACCATTTATTGTTTAAAATAAATGTTTTATGAAAATCAACACATAATTACGAAAGTTAGTCACAGTTTTACAGAGGGACTTTCTTTCCTCCCACTCTGTTTATTAATAAAACTTTAATGGGGTTTGAATATAAGTTAAACAGTTCTTAGTGGATGAATGAATCTTAACAAAAAATTACTTAGTAGCTGAAAGAATAATAGTGATAAATCACTGCTGGCTGAATAAATCTCAATAAAAATCGTTGTTTTATATTGCGTATTCGTAAGTCTTTATTGGCTGCATATGTTTAAATAATTATAAATGTCTGATGTCTGAATTTATTTAATTACAGAACTGTAGGCTAAATGAATCTTAATTAAAAATCTTTGCTGCTGAATATATCTTAAAGTAAAATACTTGGGTGATGAATATGTCTTAATAAAGACAATCCTCGATGTCTGAAGATTTTTCCTTTCTTTTTTATCAGATATTCTTAATGGTTGTATGTAGCTCGATTCTTATTCCTTGGTGGCAAAATACATTCATTCACACTGTTTTCATTATCTTTAATGCCATATTCATGACGTTTCAGCCATTGTACGCTCTGGACTTCTTCAGGTGATGTAGGCTGAAATTTCGAACCGAACACTTTATTTAGTCCATTAGAGTAGATTGTTCTAGTTCCACGGGCCATGTCTTATCTGTATGCCTCTGTTTCAGCTATTTCCCTTAAATAACTCAACTTCTCAAGTTTTTGTTAATCTCTGTTGTGGCCAGGTATTCAACTCACAACTCTTTGGATCAAATCACTGGATTACTTCAACCAACACTTTTATCCACATGACTCACTGGATAAAAGCGTTGATTGAAGGAATACAGTGATTCTTAGGATAAGAAGATAAAGATAAATTAAAATTAACAGCAGAAAATGAATCTATCTATCTATCTATCTATCTATCTATCTATCTATCTATCTATCTATCTATCTATCTATTTCAATGTTCTTTCTTTCATTTTCCTTTCTATCTAATTCTGTTTCATTCTTTCTTTCTTTCATCTATCTATCTATCTATCTAATTCAATGTCTTTCTTTCATTTTCCTAATTCTGTTTCTATCTATCTATCTATCTATCTATCTATCTATCTATCTATCAACCTAATTCAATGTCTTTCTTTCATTTTCCTGTCTATCTATCTATCTATCTATCTAATTCAATGTCTTTCTTTCATTTTCCTTTCTATCGATCTATCTATCTATCTATTTATCTATCTCTCTCTCTATCTATCTATCTATGTATCTAATTCAATGTCTTTCTTTCATTTTCCTTTCTATCTATCTATCTATCTATCTATCTATCTAATTCAATGTCTTTCTTTCATTTTCCTTTCTATCTATCTATCTATCTATCTATCTATCTATCTATCTATCTATCTAATTCAATGTTTTCCTTTCTTTTATTTTCCTTTCTATCTATCTATCTATCTATCTATCTATCTATCTATCTATCTATCTATCTAATTAAATGTCTTTCTTTCACTTTTCCTTTCTATCTATCTATCTATCTATCTATCTATCTAATTCAATGTCTTTGTTTCATTTTCCTTTCTATCTATCTATCTATCTATCTATCTATCTATCTATCTATCTATCTAATTCAATGTCTTTGTTTCATTTTCCTTTCTATCTATCTATCTATCTGTCTATCTATCTATCTATCTAATTCAATGTCTTTGTTTTATTTTCCTTTATATCTATCTATCTATCTATCTATCTATCTATCTATCTAATTCAATGTCTTTGTTTCATTTTCCTTTATATCTATCTATCTATCTATCTATCTATCTAATTCAATGTCTTTGTTTCATTTTCCTTTCTATCTATCTATCTATCTATCTATCTATCTATCTACCTATCTATCTAATTCAATGTCTTTGTTTCATTTTCCTTTCTATCTATCTATCTATCTATCTATCTATCTATCTATCTATCTATCTATCTATCTAATTCAATGTCTTTGTTTCATTTTCCTTTCTATCTATCTATCTATCTATCTATCTAATTCAATGTCTTTGTTTCATTTTTCCTTTCTATCTATCTATCTATCTATCTATCTATCTATCTATCTATCTATCTATCTAATTCAATGTCTTTGTTTCATTTTCCTTTCTATCTATCTATCTATCTAATTCAATGTCTTTGTTTCATTTTTCCTTTCTATTTATCTATCTATCTATCTATCTATCTATCTATCTATCTATCTATCTATCTATCTATCTATCTATCTATCTAATTCAATGTCTTTGTTTCATTTTCCTTTCTATCTATCTATCTATCTATCTATCTATCTATCTATCTAATTCAATGTCTTTGTTCATTTTCCTTTCTATCTATCTATCTATCTATCTATCTATCTATCTATCTATCTATCTATCTATCTATCTAATTCAATGTCTTTGTTTCATTTTCCTTTCTATCTATCTATCTATCTATCTATCTATCTATCTAATTAATGTCTTTCTTTCATTTTCCTTTCTATCTATCTATCTATCTATCTATCTATCTATCTAATTCAATGTCTTTCTTTCATTTTCCCTTTCTATCTATCTATCTATCTAATTCAATGTCTTTCTTTCATTTTCCTTTCTATCTATCTATCTATCTATCTATCTATCTATCTATCTAATTCAATGTCTTTGTTTCATTTTCCTTTCTATCTATCTATCTATCTATCTATCTATCTATCTATCTAATTCAATGTCTTTGTTTTCATTTTCCTTTCTATCTATCTATCTATCTATCTATCTAATTCAATGTCTTTGTTTGTTTTCCTTTCTATCTATCTATCTATCTATCTATCTATCTATCTATCTATCTAATTCAATGTCTTTGTTTCATTTTCCTTTCTATCTATCTATCTATCTATCTATCTATCTATCTATCTATCTAATTCAATGTCTTTGTTCATTTTCCTTTCTATCTATCTATCTATCTAATTCAATGTCTTTGTTTCATTTTCCTTTCTATTTATCTATCTATCTATCTATCTATCTATCTATCTATCTATCTATCTAATTCAATGTCTTTGTTTCATTTTCCTTTCTATTTATCTATCTATCTATCTATCTATCTATCTATCTAATTCAATGTCTTTGTTTCATTTTCCTTTCTATCTATCTATCTATCTATCTATCTATCTATCTATCTATCTATCTATCTAATTCAATGTCTTTGTTTCATTTTCCTTTCTATCTATCTATCTATCTATCTATCTATCTAATTCAATGTCTTTGTTTCATTTTCCTTTCTATCTATCTATCTATCTATCTATCTATCTATCTATCTATCTATCTATCTAATTCAATGTCTTTCTTTCATTTTCCTTTCTATCTATCTATCTATCTATCTATCTATCTATCTATCTAATTCAATGTCTTTCATTTTCCTTTCTATCTATCTATCTATCTAATTCAATGTCTTTCTGCCATTTTCCTTTCTATCTATCTATCTATCTATCTATCTATCTATCTATCTAATTCAATGTCTTTGTTTCATTTCCTTTCTATCTATCTATCTATCTATCTATCTATCTATCTATCTAATTCAATGTCTTTGTTTCATTTTCCTTTCTATCTATCTATCTATCTATCTATCTATCTATTCGTGTGTGTGTGTTTCATTTTCCTTTCTATCTATCTATCTATCTATCTATCTATCTATCTATCTAATTCAATGTCTTTGTTTCATTTTCTTTCTATCTATCTATCTATCTATCTATCTATCTATCTATCTAATTTAAATGTCTTTGTTTCATTTTCCTTTCTATCTATCTATCTATCTATCAATCTATCTATCTATCTATCTATCTAATTCAATGTCTTTGTTTCATTTTCCCTTTCTATCTATCTATCTATCTATCTATCTATCTATCTAATTCAATGTCTTTCTTTCATTTTCCTTTCTATCTATCTATCTATCTATCTATCTATCTATCTATCTATCTATCTATCTAATTCAATGTCTTTTCATTTTCCTTTCTATCTATCTATCTATCTATCTATCTATCTATCTATCTATCTAATTCAATGTCTTTGTTTCATTTTCCTTTCTATCTATCTATCTATCTATCTATCTATCTATCTATCTATCTATCTATCTATCTAATTCAATGTCTTTGTTTCATTTTCCTTTCTATCTATCTATCTATCTATCTATCTATCTATCTATCTATCTAATTCAATGTCTTTGTTTCATTTTCCTTTCTATCTATCTATCTATCTAATTCAATGTCTTTGTTTCATTTTCCTTTCTATTTATCTATCTATCTATCTATCTATCTATCTATCTATCTATCTATCAATTCAATGTCTTTGTTTCATTTTCCTTTCTATTTATCTATCTATCTATCTATCTATCTAATTCAATATCTTTGTTTCATTTTCCTTTCTATCTATCTATCTATCTATCTATCTATCTATCTATCTATCTAATTCAATGTCTTTGTTTCATTTTCCTTTCTATCTATCTATCTATCTATCTAATTCAATGTCTTTATTTCATTTTCCTTTCTATCTATCTATCTATCTATCTATCTATCTATCTATCTATCTAATTCAATGTCTTTCTTTCATTTTCCTTTCTATCTATCTATCTATCTATCTATCTATCTATCTATCTATCTAATTCAATGTCTTTCTTTCATTTTCCTTTCTATCTATCTATCTATCTAATTCAATGTCTTTCTTTCATTTTCCTTTCTATCTATCTATCTATCTATCTATCTATCTATCTATCTATCTATCTATCTAATTCAATGTCTTTGTTTCATTTTCCTTTCTATCTATCTATCTATCTATCTATCTATCTATCTATCTATCTATCTATCTAATTCAATATCTTTGTTTCATTTTCCTTTCTATCTATCTATCTATCTATCTATCTATCTAATTCAATGTCTTTGTTTCATTTTCCTTTCTATCTATCTATCTATCTATCTATCTAATTCAATGTCTTTGTTTCATTTTCCTTTCTATCTATCTATCTATCTATCTATCTATCTAATTTAAATGTCTTTGTTTCATTTCCTTTCTATCTATCTATCTATCTATCAATCTATCTATCTATCTATCTATCTAATTCAATGTCTTTGTTTCATTTTCCTTTCTATCTATCTATCTATCTATCTATCTATCTATCTATCTATCTATCTAATTCAATGTCTTTCTTTCATTTTCCTTTCTATCTATCTATCTATCTATCTATCTATCTATCTATCTATCTATCTATCTAATTCAATGTCTTTCTTTCTTTCCTTTCTATCTATCTATCTATCTATCTATCTATCTATCTATCTATCTATCTAATTCAATGTCTTTATTTATTTTCCTTTCTATCTATCTATCTATCTATCTATCTATCTATCTATCTATCTATCTATCTATCTAATTCAATGTTCTTTGTTTCATTTTCCTTTCTATCTATCTATCTATCTATCTATCTAATTCAATGTCTTTGTTTCATTTTCCTTTCTATCTATCTATCTATCTATCTATCTATCTATCTATCTATCTATCTAATTCAATGTCTTTGTTTCTATTTTCCTTTCTATCTATCTATCTATCTATCTATCTATCTATCTAATTCAATGTCTTTGTTTCATTTTCCTTTCTATCTATCTATCTATCTAATTCAATGTCTTTGTTTCATTCCTTTCTATTTATCTATCTATCTATCTATCTATCTATCTATCTATCTATCTAATTCAATGTCTTTGTTTCATTTTCCTTTCTATCTATCTATCTATCTATCTATCTATCTATCTATCTATCTATCTATCTATCTAATTCAATGTCTTTTGTTTCATTTTCCTTTCTATCTATCTATCTATCTATCTATCTATCTATCTATCTATCTATCTATCTAATTCAATGTCTTTGTTTCATTTTCCTTTCTATCTATCTATCTATCTATCTATCTATCTATCTATCTAATTCAATGTCTTTGTTTCATTTTCCTTTCTATCTATCTATCTATCTATCTATCTATCTATCTATCTATCTATCTAATTCAATGTCTTTGTTTCATTTTCCTTTCTATCTATCTATCTATCTATCTATCTATCTATCTATCTAATTCAATGTCTTTGTTTCATTTTCCTTTCTATCTATCTATCTATCTATCTATCTATCTATCTATCTATCTATCTAATTCAATGTCTTTGTTTTCATTTTCCTTTCTATCTATCTATCTATCTATCTATCTATCTATCTATCTATCTATCTATCTATCTATCTATCTATCTAATTCAATATCTTTCTTTCATTTTCCTTTCTATCTATCTATCTATCTATCTATCTATCTATCTAATTCAATGTATTTGTTTCATTTTCCTTTCTATCTATCTATCTATCTATCTATCTATCTATCTAATTCAATGTCTTTGTTTCATTTTCCCTTTCTATCTATCTATCTATCTATCTATCTATCTAATTTAAATGTCTTTGTTTCATTTTCCTTTCTATCTATCTATCTATCTATCAATCTATCTATCTATCTATCTAATTCAATGTCTTTGTTTCATTCCTTTCTATCTATCTATCTATCTATCTATCTATCTATCTATCTATCTAATTCAATGTCTTTCTTTCATTTTCCTTTCTATCTATCTATCTATCTATCTATCTATCTATCTATCTATCTATCTAATTCAATGTCTTTCTTTCATTTTTCCTTTCTATCTATCTATCTATCTATCTATCTATCTATCTATCTATCTATCTATCTAATTCAATGTCTTTGTTTCATTTTCCTTTCTATCTATCTATCTATCTATCTATCTATCTATCTATCTATCTATCTATCTATCTAATTCAATGTCTTTGTTTCATTTTCCTTTCTATCTATCTATCTATCTATCTATCTAATTCAATGTCTTTGTTTCATTTCCTTTCTATCTATCTATCTATCTATCTATCTATCTATCTATCTATCTATCTATCTAATTCAATGTCTTTGTTTCATTTTCCTTTCTATCTATCTATCTATCTATCTATCTATCTATCTAATTCAATGTCTTTGTTTCATTTTCCTTTCTATCTATCTATCTATCTAATTCAATGTCTTTGTTTCATTTTCCTTTCTATTTATCTATCTATCTATCTATCTATCTATCTATCTATCTATCTATCTAATTCAATGTCTTTGTTTCATTTTCCTTTCTATCTATCTATCTATCTATCTATCTATCTATCTATCTATCTATCTATCTATCTATCTAATTCAATGTCTTTGTTTCATTTCCCTTTCTATCTATCTATCTATCTATCTATCTATCTATCTATCTATCTATCTAATTCAATGTCTTTGTTTCATTTTCCTTTCTATCTATCTATCTATCTATCTATCTATCTATCTATCTAATTCAATGTCTTTGTTTCATTTTCCTTTCTATCTATCTATCTATCTATCTATCTATCTATCTATCTATCTATCTAATTCAATGTCTTTGTTTCATTTTCCTTTCTATCTATCTATCTATCTATCTATCTATCTATCTATCTAATTCAATGTCTTTGTTTCATTTTCCTTTCTATCTATCTATCTATCTATCTATCTATCTATCTAATTCAATGTCTTTGTTTCATTTTCCTTTCTATCTATCTATCTATCTATCTATCTATCTATCTATCTATCTATCTATCTATCTAATTCAATATCTTTCTTTCATTTCCTTTCTATCTATCTATCTATCTATCTATCTATCTAATTCAATGTCTTTCTTTCATTTTCCTTTCTATCTATCTATCTATCTAATTCAATGTCTTTCTTTCATTTATCTATCTATCTATCTATCTATCTATCTATCTATCTATCTATCTATCTAATTCAATGTCTTTGTTTCATTTTCCTTTCTATCTATCTATCTATCTATCTATCTATCTATCTATCTATCTATCTATCTAATTCAATGTCTTTGTTTCATTTTCCTTTCTATCTATCTATCTATCTATCTATCTATCTAATTCAATGTCTTTTTTTTCGTTTTCTTTCTATCTATCTATCTATCTATCTATCTAATTCAATGTCTTTGTTTCATTTTTTTTTTCTATCTATCTATCTATCTATCTATCTATCTATCTATCTATCTATCTATCTATCTATCTAATTCAATGTCTTTGTTTCATTTCCTTTCTATCTATCTATCTATCTATCTATCTATCTATCTATCTATCTATCTAATTCAATGTCTTTCTTTCATTTTCCTTTCTATCTATCTATCTATCTATCTATCTATCTATCTAATTCAATGTCTTTGTTTCATTTTCCTTTCTATCTATCTATCTATCTATCTATCTATCTAATTCAATGTCTTTGTTTCATTTTCCTTTCTATCTATCTATCTATCTATCTATCTATCTATCTATCTAATTCAATGTCTTTGTTTCATTTTCCTTTCTATCTATCTATCTATCTATCTATCTATCTATCTATCTATCTATCTAATTCAATGTCTTTCTTTCATTTTCCTTTCTATCTATCTATCTAATTCAATGTCTTTCTTTCATTTTCCTTTCTATCTATCTATCTATCTATCTATCTATCTCAGCCAGTATATATATCTACATTCTTATCTTATGAGTTGAAGGTATATATCAACTACAACAAACAATTTAGCAGAGAAATAATCAAAAGTATAATATATAACAACTTCCATTGAAAGTCAATAATGGTCCCTGATCTATCTATCTATCTATCTATCTATCTATCTATCTATCTATCTATCTATCTATCTATCTATCTATCTATCTATTCGTTTACTCTTAGTTGTGTTTCAATAAGTGTGACAATTCAGAACTTCTTGAAGTAAAAAAATCAAGCAGAAAAGCTTTTAATGATGTTCACAAAAAATATTAATATGACTTTTTTTCTGAACTGGATTCTGGGAATTGCTATTGACGTTCGGATTCCAGTTACTTGGTCCCAGATTAAAATGTCACGAACGGCCGAGTGCTAGGTAAAAATAAGAATCTTATGCAACATCTAAAAAGAGATTATGTCCTCAAAATGGAATTTTTCTTAAAAAAAAATGAAAGAGAGTAAAAAAGCTATACAAAGGTCGGCTGAAAAGTTCATAGGCCCAGAAAGATACTATCTAAAAATGATATTGATTTTTCAACATAGTCTCCCTTGCAGTCCACTCACTTCTTCTAATAGTGTTGCAGTTCTTGGATCCCCTTGGTGAATAAGTTTCATCTTGTTAATCAAAAAGGTCCACAACAACAGATATTATGTTATCCACACTGCGATACGGTTTCCCAGTGATCTTTTAATCCTCAAAAACGGGTGATAGTCAATTCGCATCAAATCATAAAAATAAGAAGAGGTATAAACCAGTTGAAAAGCCACATTCACAAACAGCAACCATTGAAACCAAGGACTTGTGTGTTGGAGCATTGTCCTGATTAAACAAGAACCTTTTCTTTACTTTTCCTGGACATTTGGCTTTGATTGCCTTTCGTAACTGTTTCAACATGTTGGCATAATACTCACCGTTGATAGTATAGTTCTTTTAAATTTAGTCAATAAACACAATGCCTTTTGCATCCTCCAAAAATGAAGCCATCAACTTCCTTGAAAATGAAACGGATTTGGCTTTCTTTTGAACGGGTGAGAAGAGGTGCTTCCACTGCATGAATTCTCTCTTTGTTGCTAAATAAAAGCGAACTTAACACTCATTCTAGGTTAGGAAACGTTCAAGCAAACCAGCTGGATCAAACAATCCGTTTCCTATGATGTAATCAGCCTGATGTACTTTTGATCAGATGTCAAGACGTGCCACCCATCAAGTAGAAACTTTCCAAGTTTTAATGCAAAACATTCTCAACTCCCTCACGGCATATGCTAATAACATTGACTATTTTATTTATATTTGATTGTTTGTCATGCAACATCATGTGTTTGACACAATCAATGTTTTCATCGGTGGTAGTAGTTGCAGGATGTTCCGAACTTGGGTCATTTTCAATACTATCTTTTTTTATTTTAAATTTAGCTTCCCACTTTTACACTATTAATAAAGCTAGAGTGGCATCTCCTAATGTAGCAACCATGTCAGCAAGAATGTCCATGGTGGCTAAACCCTTTGTCTGCAAGCATTTGATAGCACCACGATGCCAAATTTTATCTATTTTCACGAGCAGTCGCTACTAGTTACGTCTGAAGTCTTCTTTGTTCAGCAAGTTTACCTGAAAGAAACAATGCAGCGATTAATAAGAAGAGTTGAAATTAATGCATGCCAGCTTTCACAACTTTCGCATCAATCCGTCATAGTCAGCCTATGAATTGTTCAGCTTATGAAATGTTCAGCCTATGAACTGTTCAGTCGTATAGCAGCTGTAAAAAAGTCAAACTTTCACGTTGACTCCTTGTTGGAGTCCAAACTGAAATAAAACTAAATGACGTGATTTTCAATCAAGACCAGATCATAGAAACTTTATTTCAAATTTGTTTTAACCTAACATTATCACTGATCATTCGTTTTTCTGGTCGGTTTCCCTTTCATGAAATATGCACATTGGACACCTCGACGTGGCGTAATGGTTAGCACGCATTCCTTGCTAGAACAGTTAGCAGTGAATTCGATCCTCACCATGTAATCCATCATGTCAGCCTTGTGCTACATTTAAGCTACGCTTAGAAAATCTCCATAAAGCGTTCCTTATTTTTTACAGCAAAAGCATTGCTATAATTTGTAACAGGAATGCACACATCAATCTTAAATATTTCCATTACAAATGGATAAGTACATATCCTGTTATTAGCTTCTCTTTGTTAGTAAAATTTATCTGCGCTATTTTTATTTATATTTCAGGTTTAGTTTTATTGTTCTGTCTTCTTCGAAGAAATCAAACATTAAACTGTACTGAAATATAAAAGTCGTGCCAAAAAATATGTCCTGAACATGACAGTAAACTGCATCTGACAGCAAGGCCTCTGATTGTGAGGTTGTGAGAAGCATGGAGCCACCTCTTAATTGCTATTATTCCCAGAGTCACTCTGACCAGGAGTGATAGCAATTGTTAGGCTCCCAGCTATGGGCAAATAGTTAACCCCCAAACTGAGGTGTCCTGGGTATGACTATAAACTGCATTCGGTAGCAAGGCCTCTGATTTCGAGGTTGCGAGGAGCACGGAACCACCTGTTAATTGCTGTTGTTCCCAGGTTCATCCTGACCCAGGGTGGTAGCATCTTTTAGGGTCCCAGCTATGGGCAAATAGTTAACTCTCCAAACAGGGGTCAAAACAATATGGAAGTATAAAAACAAACTTTTATGAAATATATACATCAAAATTTTTGAAGAAAAAATATTACCAACAAAACTTTTTCGAATGAAAATATTACCAACAAAACTTTTTTGAATGAAAAATTTTACCAACAAACCTTTTTGAAGGAATTAATGCTTCGGCATTAAATGTCACCAAGGGGTTGATATACCATACCGTAAAACAAACCAAACCAAACCAAGAAAATATTACTTCATTTTTAATTTATTTCTGAATTTCGTAATTACAAAAGATGCTGGTATTATTATGAGATATTCTTTGGGTTGAATTCAGTTAATGTTTCTGGTAGGAAAGTAAAATATTGAAAGTTGTTTGCAAAATATGGTATTATTATGAGATATCCTTTAGGCTGCATTTTTTGAAGGCTTATGATAGGAAAGAAAAAATATTGAGATTTGCTTGCGAAAGATGTCGGTATTATTATGAGATATTCTTTAGTTTGCATTTCGTGAAGGCTTCTGATAGAAAATACATTAAAATTATTTATACTAGAGGGAAAATTGCTTGCAAAAGTTGTCAGTATTATTTAAAAACTGTGACTACGAATAGCTTTTTGCAAAGACTTCGAGTTGCTAAATCAAAACTGTTGATAGTATGTTGAGTATCCCTTTCATAAAATTTCAGTATTACTACGAGATATACTTTAGGTTGTATTTCATGAAGGCTTCCGGTAAGAAATAAAAACTTATGATAGTACGTTGGGTTTTGTTTTCAAAGTTTTTTGGTATTATTATGAGATTGCCTTCCGATATGATAATATTCTAATCATTACCATTGCTTGGTAAGTGTGCGTTGAGTAAAATAGTCACCAGAATAAACTCATCTTATTACAATGTTTATTATAGGAAAGAGGAAATAATGTCTGAGAGATATAAAATAATTGTATTACTATTATCATATAGAGAAAACCAAGGAAAACAAAGGAAATGAATATTGGTGGGAAAACAAATCGTGGGAATTTAAAATCAATAGAGAAGACATTTTGTTACTAAAGTCCATGTTATTATTATTGATTTCTAAGCAGCTGAAAAGGTAAAAGGGTGGAGAGGAAAATGATTAAATATTAGTCTGCCTTTTCGAAGAGAATTTTGCCCGAGGAAATGAATTGCTTATAATCAGCAGGAAAGTTTTGTCATTTTCTGATATAAAATGTTATATATATATATATATATATATATATATATATATATATATAATTGAGAAATTAAATAAGTTAAAACGTTGAAGATTACAGCTTAGTTTATTTTATTCTTGAATTATCTTAAAAATATTTTCTTCGTTTTATTTTACTTATTTCTTTGTTTTTTTCCGAATCAACTTATTTTCCAATATCTTTTTCCCCAATGCTCTCCCTTACTTTTTTTTTTTTTTTGACTGCCTGTCCTTATTTATTCATTCATTTATTTAATTTTGCCGGAAGGTATCTGTTGTCTTTAAGGCACCACAAATTGTTTGATATTCCGAAATAAGATACCGTTTTGAAATTGGTGAGCAGAAATATCTCAGCTGAAGTAGAAAAGGTCGTTTTGTGAAGTCAATTCAGGGGTGATTGGGGCGTCGCATCAATACACTTAATCAAGGAAGAGACGGGGAAATATTAATAAAACGCATTATATCATACAGGATGCTTATGAAGAGGCCAAGGGTTTTCTTTTAATATACTGCAATAAGGGGTGAAAATGTGTGACAGTGAATATTGTAAAATAAAGTGGCAAATATTTTTTAAAGCGTAAAATAAGATAAAGTACTCATGTATAACAATAAGAAACATGGAAATTACATAATAGTTTTGATATAAGCAATAAAATAAAGCGTATGAAAATGTATGGAACTGATAAGACGAGATAAGGTCATTAATATCTTTTATATCAACGAAGCATATTGAGTTAGATTTCATTATAAAAAATCACATTTCCCGAGCAAATAAACTAACAAAAAATTTAAATCAAAAGCATAAAGACAAACACAAAACATATCTAACACCAAATTCACTTCTTCCTATTAATGTTATTTTCAATATAATCAATTTAGAGTTTCATAGATAGACTCTCCAGTAATGGCTGCTTCCACTCGTCAGGAGATACCAGCAATTGAGAGCTTATTTTCTCGTTTTTCCTTACTTTTATATTGAATTAAAAAATAATCTATGCACTTTTCATTGTCGTAATGTTGATCTTTTTCTTCTTTCATGCTTTGAATATATATATATATATATATATATATATATATATATATAATACATATATATATATATATATATATATATATATATATATATAGGATATTTTCACTTCTTCCTATTAATGTTATTTTCAATATAATCAATTTAGAGTTTCATAGATAGACTCTCCAGTAATGGCTCCTTCCACTCGTCAGAAGATAGCAGCAATTGAGAGCTTATTTTCTCGTTTTTCCTCACATTTATATTGAATTAAAAAATAATCTATGCACTTTTCATCGTCGTAAGGTTGATCTTTTTCTTCTTTCATGCTTTGAATATTACAGTTACATCTGGTCTGGTGCTTCGGCTCTGTATTTAGAGATTTTTGATAAAATAATAAGTATATTCTGCAGTGCAGTCTTGTCCTGATTTTTTAGTAGCAGTCATATTCTCACCGTAACCGTAAGTTCTATGCTAACATTTCCTTCTCCCGCACGTCTAACTCGTGGAACACTCGTCCGGTTTCTGGCTTCCCAGTGAAGTTTGATCTTCAAACATTATATTCTGGTTTCTAAAATCCTCTTTATTTATTGTTCCCGGTAGTGCTTTTTCTCATATTCTTGTGTCTTAGTGGTCTTATTGCTTTATGTGGGATATATATATATATATATAGTGATAACTTCTTAGCTTTATGAAAGAGCTCTTTATTCACCAAATTCTGAATTTTGATTTTCGATTATTTTATAAGATTTTAGAAAGTGTTTGGTCAAGAGATTTTCAGTATTTCGTCGTTATATATAGTATATTAGAAAGAAGGTTCTTTTGAATTATTTTAATACAAATGGGCCAGTGCCGTCAAAAATGACAGCAAAATATTTATATCGATATGCCATCTAAAATGACGGCAATATATATATTGATGTACCTACTAGTGAGTAGCTTGCATTAAGACATAAAAATAATCCAAATCTCTATATAATCCAAATATATATATTTAGTCCCCACTCGACGAACGACATATTCATTGCAAAAAAATAAAATAATAAGGCATTGCTAGGTCGAACGAGACAAGATCTTTCATAACTGTTAGTAAAGTTTAATAGCTAGTAGTAAAGAGAATGAAATTAGCCGAAGTTCTCTCGCTATTCTCTCTCTTTCCATGAGCATGACAGGAGAGAGTATATATATATATATATATATATATATATATATATAATGAT
Source organism: Ascarosepion bandense (assembly GCA_037127315.1). NCBI lineage: Eukaryota > Metazoa > Mollusca > Cephalopoda > Sepiida > Sepiidae > Ascarosepion > Ascarosepion bandense. The sequence continues at coordinate 3,454,136 of JBBBDQ010001908.1, forward strand.
CTTTATTATAACACAAGATAGTAATGCGTTATAAAAAATACATAAAACATTTAAAAGGAACCATGAGGCAAAATAAAATCCGGGACCCTTGATTAGCAAGAAGTTGGTACATCAAATTATCAGCCTGCGATTAAATAACATCCTCTACTTAAAGGTTTAATGTTTTCCGATAATAAACTGTTAAAAGTTAAAACATGCTCTAAGAAAAAGTTTCTCTTTGAAGAGTACTAAATGTCAGTCTAGATTTGTAATATAATGTCAATATTTTGAGATATTTATTCGATTGTTTGTTCATCATTCAAATCGGATTGGTTTCCCTTCTTTTCTTTTTTGCTAACTTTGCGGGGGATGCTTCGTGTGTATGATTTTACGAGACATCAAGTAGATAATAGCACAGTTAGAGTTTTACAACCAACGATTTCCCAATTTAAGATGGATGTCAAAGGCTTACTTAAACCGTACAGCAAACACAGGCGGCGCCGATATGGCGAATTTCTCTAACATTTTACAAAGTTTCGTACGAAAAGAATATTTGGTTTCGTTGTTATATGAAATATAAAATGCTTATATGAGGTGAATCTCCCAATAAACTAACCATTAAGTGCCACGAATTACTGTTATTTATTAAACTCAAGTTAAATAAAATATCCATTACCGCCTATTTTCAGAACACTACTCTTCTTCTCGTACTTATAATCACAAGATGGTAAATTATAGATTTTACTTATATACAGAATGGTTGTCCTCATTTTTTTCTTATTATCACAACACTCCGGTCATGGTGTCTCCTGGGCTTCTTCAGATTCATGTCGATCCGGGTGATTTTCAGAGAATTTAATTTATTTAATCTGTGAGTTTATATTTTTATCGTTCCGCTGCCCATATCTAGGAGGTTGATAAACCGTAAAAAACAAAAAACAAACCAATGTCTTGCGATATCTCGTTTTGTTCTTAGTCAGTGCTACTCAGTTATTGAATAATAGACTAATATACTAAAACCTCGGGTCGTGAATTCGATGTCAGAAATTGCGAGTTTAATACCTGCTCTGGGTAAAGATTTCAACTAAGTGGAACTGTCAAAAACAGGTGCATTTTTATATGAAATTTTCACTGTATAATGCCCAATCTATGTGATCAAAACAAAATTGAGTTGAAAGGGAAAACCAACTATTTATGTCAAATTAGCAGTATAGGCCGGCGTTTCTCGGGTGTAATGAAAGCTTTAAAAATAATCCATGGTCCTGGAGCTCAGACACAGCCTAAAGAATATTTGTGTGAAGTTTGGTGAGAATCGGATAAAAATTGTGGATTTGTATAAAGGGCATACAGACAGATAAACAGACACACACACACTTCTTGCCTTATATATATATATATATATATATATATATATATATATATAATCAATTTTCTGCACTATTGTAAGAACTGCAAACTTGAAACTTCTGAATATCATTTCTTATGTCTTTGTCTATGAGTGTAGCAAATTTGATTAAACTCGAACCACTCCTTCTATAACCCGATTTTTTCGATTATCGATTTTCGATATTTATCGGGGGTACCTCGACACAAAACCTAGCTAAGAACACTCGCAGATGCTTATAGTACAACTGTGTAAATCGGTTCAGCCGTTTCGGAGTCTATAGATAACGGACGCACACAGACACATACAAACACAGACAAAGTTCATTTTATAAATAAGTTTAGATAAGGCTTTTATAATTTTTAGGCAACGGACTTATTGGTGCAAAGACGTAAGTAATTGAGGTTTGATAATCAAAGAAATAACTTATACTGTTCTGTTTATTCACGCCATATGTATGAAAATACAATTGTGGACTAGAGCATAGAAATAAAACAAAAATAAGACATTTTCACCGAGAAACAAATTTTTATTAGAGCAATAAAATCAGATATATTTGAAGAGCATTCATAACAAAAGGAAATAATCCATAAATTAGGGTTAAAAAATATATACTACTGTAAATTGTTAATAGCAAAATATAATAATTAACAATAATTAAAAAAATTCAGTGACTTGAACGAAAGAGTTGTGAGTTCAACACCTGGCTGCAAAAGTGGTAAAAAAAAAATAACTTATAGAGTTGAGTTAAAGGGAGATAAATACATAGCATTTAGAGTGGTATCGCAAATAGAATGAGAATTATACACTCCAGTGATCGAAATAAAGGGTTCGGTTCAACATTCTTAGCTCCTGAAGAAGGCTGGACCGTACAACGACTGAAACGTCGTAAACATGGCAATAAAGATGAGAACAACAGTCCAAACAGTATAAATAATATATAAAATCTCTCGATGACATGGAAAATGAAACAAAAAATAGTGGGATTTTCTAAAACAATTGACACAAGTTTGATCTTCAGACATACAAAAGCAAGCGAAATGAGTAAAATATTGCAAGTGAAATTCTTAAGATTCCATTTGCATGATAAATTTAGGAATTTTTAATAATTATATCCAAGAAATAGAGGTACTTTGATGGACGAAATGTTAGGAATAGCAACCGACGAATTTTAGTTGGAGCAGAGAAACAACAGAGGAGGAAAATGTGAAGAAATAACGACGTCTTTTCCGTCCAGCGGCAGTGACAGGGTAGGGTGGAATAGCATAGAGCGTTGATTTTCTCTTGCCGAGATCTGTACAGCCACCAGTTCAATTATGCAGGCCTCGCTTGACCCCGGTTGTCCCGTGTCAAAACACAGCCCATCGAAGTTGGCAACGGATCAGACAAACACAAAACTCGGCCCTGCGGCCTTCTCAAACAATTGGCACTCTGCCCAGCTAACTGAATAATAAAACAGTGAAAAAGGTTATTTTTTTTTTCATATTGTTATTATTATCGTAAGAAAATATAGACATTTTTCTTGATTTAGAAACGTGATGATCAGAGTAGTTCTTGTTGAGGGCAAAATATGAAAACGTTTTTTTTTTTCAATTTTCAGAAAAGGTTAACATTTAGGTCGTTTTTACAGTGGAGTTGGTTAATGCTCTTCGTGTGTGATGGAGTTGACTCCCGTTTTTATAGTTTAGTTGTAAGCATTTCTGATATAATGTGGCCGGCAGGGGATTGTGTGACTTGTATGTTTAACTGGAAGATAATGGGGCAGATTTAGAATAGTAAAAGGCATTTTTATATCCAACTATATTTCACGAGAAGAAAAACTCTTGACCTATGCCACTGGTTCTTTTACCAAATTTAAAACCAGCAGTCTTGGGAGTAATCCTTAAATATTTCGATAGTGTCTACAGCCGTTATACTCGTATTGTAACCAAGAGACGAAGAATAAATACGAGAAATTGCTCGACTTTGGGAATATTACATTTTTAATTCATTAATTAAAGCGATGTAAATGAACGGAAAATGGAATCGGCGAGCAGAGTTCAAATTACGACCTAATCTGTTGCGTTCAATTGTGCACTATTATTCTTGGTAGGAGTAGATAGGTTCGTCCATCATCCGGTCCAACATCCTCCATTGTCTTTTGAACAGGAGAATCATTTTATCCCTTGTTTTCTGTTTTGGATTGAGGTTCTAATTCCTTGTAAATTTGAATTCAATTCTATTTCTAATGTCTCCGCACAAACTCTGAAAATTTTACTATTTATCTAAAGTCTTTTCATTATCTTTTACTTCCAGTAGCATTTTCACCTGGTTTGGGGCGAATTGATTAACAAAAAAGTATATTTTTCTTTTCCCTCCACCAGCTATGGGTTAAATAGCAGTTTAGTCTAGGTACTTTAAACTTGGATAGTAATCAGTCTTGAAGAAGAAACATTTTGAATTCAACATCGGGAAAAATCAAAACGAAACCATTCCATTAACTTTTCATTGAAGACAAAGATAATAAAGAGGTGTTTGTGGAAAGATATGATCATTAATACCCTGAAGGAACATGATATTTAAAAATAGGGAACCCAAATCTGAAAGATTTAAACAGAAGTTCAAGGAATTGAACCAAGAAAGAAAAATCACTTATTAATCACTAATAAGTAGTTTTCATTGTCCCTCATTTATTTTTAAATGAGTAGATTTGCTTATTGTCCGGTTCACACCCCCATCCGCCATCTTTTGAAAGAGCTGAGATTCCTGTTTGGTACTGGGTTTCCGGTTTCTTTTAAAGTCTACTTCAACTCTATACTTCTAACATTTCTATCGAAAATTAAAAATTTTAATTGATTATATAAAAATTAAAATTAAAATTGTAATTAAAGTTAAAATTTAAAATTAAATAATATTAAATGCAAGGAGATTAAATCAAAGGGACACAATTCATAATTATTAATAGTAATATTTGCGGGGTAAAGAAAGAAAGAAAGAAAGAAAGAAAGAAAGAAAGAAATGAGGAAGAAAGACAGAAAGATGCGAACTTATAGAGGAATCTATATCAATCGGGGCCTAAGAATTTAATTAAGTATTTTTCTATGGCAGCATGTGATCATTAAATCCTTTTTCTGATGTTAAGTACATTAGATTTATTTATACGGTTTAAGACGACACGTTTTTATCTACATATAATCTTAGAATCTATCTCCCGGTTCACACTCCACCCACGTCTATTGAACAGGTTACGAGGCTCATCCCTTGTTCCCTGTTTAGGATGTGGTTTCCGGCTTTCTCTCTTCTAATCTTTTCACTCTTACGTAGCCCCCTGCACATCAGTGGCATTACTGCCTTGCTCGGGGTGATATGATTAAAAAAAAAAGGTAATCTTAGATTATTTAAATTTTACTCTTGTTATTAAAAAAGCAGTAACCTAACTTTACAAGATTTAATTCCCATGAACATCGAGTGAACTTAAATTCAAACCTACTAAATTGTCAGTTTGAAAATTTCACTAGATTATTGCATGACGCATGAAACAGAGTCGTGCCATTCACGTAATAGACAATATTTGTTTATTAATATATATATATATATATATATATATATATATGATTTTTCTTACGTATATAATTTAAACATTGTTTAACACACACATTTTTCTTACATATATTTTTTTAAACATTATAAACATTATTCTACACACAAACTAAACTATCGCCCGGTTCACACTCTACCCACGTCTATTGAACAGGTGAAGAGGCTAATCCCTTGTTTCCTGTTTAGGATGCAGTTTCCGGTTTTCTCTTTTCCAATCTTTTCACTCTTTTCTTATATTTTGTTTTTCAATTGGAGTAGATAGACTAAACTATCGCCCGGTTCACATTCCACCCACATCTATTGAACAGGTGAAGAGGCTCATCCCTTGTTCCCTGTTTAGAATGTGGTTTCCGGCTTTCTCTTTTCCATTCTTTTTACCCTTACGTAGCCCCCTGCGCATCAGTGGCGTTATTGCCTTACTTGGGGTGATATGATTAAAAAATATATATATATTACATGGAAAAATGTGCGCATGAAAATTAATCTTCTCAAGATTATATTAAACCTGGAAAAAAACAAGACAGGTTATTAAACCTGGAAATGTAGAGGACAAGATATTCTGATGAAAAAAACTAAAGATACCTTACTTATTAATATTGCATTCAAATTTTATTTTTAGCTGAAATATTTTCAGTAAGAAATTTCTTATTTTTCTCTGTAATTCATGATTTTTCCAAGCATTGCTATTAATTTAATATAAATTCAATGCTGAAAACCGAGTTCAAAAATATTAAAAAGAAAATAAATGTGTATGCAGTTGATTAAAAAAAACAATGAAAAATTGATTATTTATAATTAATTCTGATAATCAATTCTGATAAAATGATAAGCGATAAGCAAAGACTGATTGACAAAAATGATAAAAGATATCATCAGAATTTAAATGTTGAAAACTGCATGCAAAAATTTTAAACAGAAAAACTGTTAACGGAAAAATGTTATAAAGAATAAGATTTATTATTAGAATTGTTAGTCACTCATTCATTTATGTACTTATATAGTTAGTCTCCTATTTTAGACTTCACATATTTTGATGTAACTTTTTTCTACTGTACCAAAATTAAAAAACTTATTTTCAAAATGTAGCTAAGAAGGTGTCCTATCTAACTCCGTAAACTGAAATTTGGTTGAAAGTTAGCTGTGATACTTGAAAGCTACCTAGTTTCAATCAATGTTAGGCTTGAGAATATATTCAACCACCACTGCCGTGGTTGAATGAGATAGATAGATAGATAGATAGATAGATAGATAGATAGATAGATAGATAGATAGATAGAAAGAAAAGAAAATGAAAGAAAGACATTGAATTAGATAGATAGATAGATAGATAGATAGATAGATAGATAGATAGATTTAAATGACCGATTGCATTCTTTTTCTTTAAAAGGAATATTTTTTATTCAACATTTATTCAGAAAAATTCATTGAAAACAATAGAAAAAAAAAACTGTCATAAACAGTGAAATTGCAATAGTGTAGGGTTTGGGTAAATAAGGAGCCGCGACTAAATTTGTTTTTGTACTTACTAGGTTCTTATTTAAATCGATTTATTGTTTTAGTAATAATTTTATTTCTGTCGTGACTATTTATACACCATGATTTTTTCAGTTTCACTGTTCTTATATATATATTTTGTATATGTTATTTTTTGTCCATTGAATCTTTCTGAAGAAGTGTTGGACGAAAATACTTCATTTAAAAAAAAAGAATGAGTTCCGCCAATTTTTATAACAATGTATAGATTCTGTCGCATTTTTGTCCATATGCAAATAAAATTTAAGACCTCGTTTTTATTTATTGACATTTGTTGGTTGTTTAATTTTAAACCATTGTCAGTTTCTCCAACGATGACAAATTTTATCATTCATTTTGTTTATATCGACCCGAAAAATACGACTATATATATATATATATATACGCATCGCTCATTCAGTGAAATGAATTAGAGCGCAATAGCTATTGGGCGCGTATAATGACATGCGCTAAAAAGTCTGCATACTTCCACTGAACGCCCATAGCCCAGGGTTAGAATCGCCGACTGACGCCATTTCAGTCGGGTTTCAATCCTGGGTAAAAAAGCAATCGAATTCTGACCATACTGATGAGCTGTGATACGGCGAAACAGATCTGTCTGCTGATGACTATATATATATATATATATATATATATATATATGTGTGTGTGTGTAAGAAGAGATAATTAATACTGAATTTATTAATAACACGAGTAATCAATGTTCGGATCATTTTAATTTCCAAGCATTGATCATTGATGTCTCAAAGCAATAGTTTCTTCTTCTTCTTCATTTTCTTCATCTTCTTTTTATTATTATTATTATTATTATTATTATTATTATTATTATTATTATTATTAGTTGATTTCCTTTGATTTCTAATGTATACTTATTTCCTAAGGTCAAAAATGACATCATGACATTTTACACTGAGCATTTAAAAAAAAAGAAAAAAACAAATAAAAACAAAATAAAAAATACTAAGATCATACATATATTACATAGATAAATATAGCTCTTCGTAAGAGATGTGCTATACTTATGAGTACAATTTTTTGTTTTTCTTTAAGGTTTTGGCTACCAGAGACCCCTTCAATAAGTCGATCGCAATATTTTTCTTTATACTTTGACAGTTTTTTGAAAATCTTCAATGATGCATTAGAATTTGCAAAGACTGACATGTCAATTAGAAGTCAGTCAGTCAGTCAGTCAGTTAAGTGCCATCCGTGATGAATATATATATATATTAAATCGTAATAGGGAAAAGATTGGAAAAAAGAAAGCCGGAAACCACATCCTAAACAGGGAACAAGGGATGAGTCTCTTAACCTGTTCAATAGACGTGGGTGGAGTGTGAACCGGGCGATAGATAGATCTATCTACTCCAATTGAAAAAAAACAAAAAAAAACAAAGTGAGAAGATTGGAAAAGAGAAAGCCGGAAACCACATCCTAAACAGGGAACAAGGGATGAGCCTCTTAACCTGTTCAATAGACGTGGGTGGAGTGTGAACCGGGCGATAGATAGATCCATCTACTCCAATTGAAAAAAAAACAAAAAAAACAAAGTGAGAAGATTGGAAAAGAGAAAGCCGGAAACCACATCCTAAACAGGGAACAAGGGATGAGCCTCTTAATCTGTTCAATATATATATATATATATATATATATATATATATCTTGGTTCTTTAGGTAATGTTAAGCTTAGTGACTGCTAAGTCATTATTTTCTTGCATTCAAAATGTCTACCGAATGCAATTACAGCACTGCTGGAAGCGTTGACAGCGATTCAGTCTCTCTCAATTTTAATGAAACGGAAAAAAATAAACGGATAAAGTTGTTCTTTTAATCATATGGGCTGTATCTAAAATCATTGCTATCATTAATTTTCAAAATATATCCGAAAATTCCATGTCCTTTTTTCCTGGAACAGTAATTTTTAAACGTCTATATAACCGCTATATGTACAAAAGTCTTTAGGTTTCATTGCAGAAAATAAATACGAGCGTAAAGTAAAAACAAACAAAAAAGGTTTATTTAATTTTTACTGTTCTGCATTATTAATATTACTTCTCTCTCCTTTGCATTCTTTTCCAAGGCCTCTCGATTGAAGTATTCTTACTGTTAATCTAAATCAAAGTTGGTTTGTGTTGCCATAGCGGGATATGACAATACAACTATGAAATAAAAACACACTATTGTTCAGGGATCAGTGTAATTTTCAGTAGCAGAATACAATTTCTATACAGCATATGAAGTCACATACAGAGTGATAAAAGTTAAAATATAAACAACCGGCAATAATTATTAGGCCAACCCATTTTTTAAAAAAAGAAATGATATATTTCATACTATTTTTATTATTTATTGCCAAATGAAAATAGAATGGTTCTTTTGTTATTATTTGCAAAATTTTACAAGGCAAGGAAGCAAAGATGAACTCTTCCGAATCACCCTAAATTTGTTTTATTCTTCATTGATGAAATTACAATATAGGTAATTATTAAATATTTATAAATTTATTTGATGCACATGTTTTTTGCAGTATTAACAAATGAACCATTCTATTTTTATTTACAATTATTCAATTGGCAATAAATACTAAAAAATAGTATGAAATACATTATTTTTTAAAACACTGGGATGGCCTAATAATTATGGTCGGTAGTGTATATTTGCAGTAGGATAATAGATGGATGTTTTGGTGCAGTGGATATCGGCTCGGAATGAGCCGATATCTCCTGCACATAGAACAGAGTTCGAATCCCAAATGAATTCGTTGCATTTACCTACGCACAAATATCATCGGGAAAAGTATTAATGGATTTCTTATCCCTCAGCTTTGGGTTAAATAGAAGGACAATTGGTTTCTATAGCCTTGGTTGGCAACCAATCTACCTCACCTGAGGATAAAGACATTTATGTAGAGTCATTAATGCTGCCGTGTATAGTCTGGTGCTCCGGTTATATATTTAAAGGTCATTGATAAAAAGAATCAACAATGCTATTGATCCTGACCAAGCATTTCGGCTTCAGTCACTTCCCACCGCCATAGTGTAGCTTCCCTTTGACTTTTCTGCAAATAATTTTACGGTAATTGTTCTGGTGAACTTTGTCTCTGGTACCAAAACTTTATGAATTTAAGCGAAGTACTAGATTGGCTGCAAGGTATCATCCTTTTAGCTGCTAAGAAATTTGATTCACTGTCAGACATTTTTTCTCTCCGAAATCTCTTTACATATCCATAAGTCGTACATACTTAGAATATTGCTCCTGCTTTATATTTAGAAATCATTGTTAAACTCCGAAGAAGAATCAGCAATATTATTGGTCTTGATCTGGCGTCTCGACTTCAGTCACTTTTCCACCGCCGTAATGTTAACCTCTTGTGCCTTTTCTATATAAAAAATACATGTTAATTGTTTGGAGGACCTCTTTGCTATGATACTTAGAATTTATGAATTTAAGCGCTTTACTTGATTAGCAACAAGATCTCATCAATTTACATTCGATTTGGCTGGATGTAACCGTTAGTTCTATGTTAACAGTTTCGCAAACTCTCGCTTGCGAAACTCTCTTTCAACTCCATACTTTACAGTCAACTTTAATTTTCAAAAATTCAGATGCAATGACAATCGCTATCAACTGTCTTCTTGGCTACTCTTCTTTTGATCTGGCTTCTTAATAATGCTTTTGCAGTTACTTTGGGAAAAGTATTAATTCGTCTCTTTCTTCCAGTTACAGGTTAAATAATAGGCCAGATTGGGTTCTATAGCCTTGGCTGGCAACCAGTCTACCGCAGAAAGCAATGGCAACCTACTGCGGGATAATCTTCTGCCCAGTCCATGTCTCTTTCGAGACATAATCGCCCAACCGTGTATCACGTATGGCACTTAACTGACTGACTGAATATAATAGTTGAACATATGATTAAGGCCACTACTGGGCATAAAGTGGGGGATCAGTTTTATATTGTTATGAAGTAATACACTGATCCCCTACTTATTACTATATAATAATATAATACATATTTTTCCTTTCTAGCTATGTGTCAAATAACAGGACAGATTGGGTTCTATAGCCTTGGCTGGCAACCAGTCTACCGCAAAAAGCAATGGCAAGGTACTTCGGGATAATCTTCTGTCCAGACAGTCATGTCTCATTCGAGGCATGATCGTCAAAAGCGTGTATCACGTATGGCACTTAACTGACTGGTTAGATTGGCGACAAGGTTTCATTATTTTACAGTTGAAATGGCTCGATGTAAGTTCTATGCTAAAAGTTTCTTCTGTCGCCTTTCTCGTTTGTGAAACTCTCTTCCGGCATCTTGCTTTGCAGTAAACTTAGATTTTCAAAATTTGATCTTCAAGTAATGTCAATCGTTATATTCTGTCTTATTAATTCAATATTCACTATTCTTAATAATGTTTTTCCTCATATTCTCTAACACTCAGTAAGCCGTCGTATCTTAGTAGCTCCATTGCCTTGCTTGGAATGAACTAATTTAAAAAAGTGAAATTGATCAAAGCTCTTTTCTTAATAGTAAGTGATTACATTAGCACTCATACAAAGCCTAAGAATCACTCAAGGTAGAGGGTTGTATGACCGTAAGAAAGGTCAAGAAGTGAAGTTCTTGGGGGCTACACAGGAAAGATAACGGTTAATCTTACACCTGAAGAGGTCAAGTTCGTATCGATTGGTAAAACATGCTGCGGGAAGTCCGTTCCACAAAGCAGTAGTTATTCAGAAGGATCTGTTCGAGTGGAACTTATTCCTTACTAATGAAATGTTAAAGGAATGGAGGTTATTCATCCTTGTGTACCTGGTATGGCAGCTCACTGTTGCAATGGTCAGGGCCGGTGGGACTCTTGACAATGACTAGGGATGAGTTGAATGGCATCGAATAAAAACTTTATGAATTTAATCTGAAAATGTGACTGCTTACAGTCAGTTACGTGCTATACGTCATACACGCTTTGGGCGATCATAACTCGAAAGAGACATGACTGACTGGGCAGATTATCCTGCAGTAGGTTGCCATTGCTTTCTGTGGTAGAGAGGTTGCCAGCCAAGACTATAGAACCCAATCTGTCCTATTATTTAACCCATAACTGGAGGGAAGAGACGAATTAATACCAAGGATATTTGTGCGTAAGTGAATGCAAGGAATTTAACTGGAATTTGAACTCGGCACTCCCGATCTCTCGTTCCGAGTTGATATCCACTGCACCACAACGCACATACTCGACTACTTATAAGCAGACGTAAATGTAATAAAAGTATTATATATTATATTATTGTATGTTGCATTCAATAAAACATCTTTGAATGACTTTTCACTATCTCAGTAGATATTATAGACGCACGTATGCACACAGATACATAATGGACTCTTCCATCGATTTTGACGCATTACTAATTACTTAAAATTACTTACCCAGGTGATTGTATTATATTGGTAATAGCATTTATAAAACCATAGTTTTCGAAAATACTAATGATAAAGAAATTGTGAAAATAAATTTCCAAAAGAGCTCTCCACGTGTTTTATTACCAGTGATATTAACTGGCACAGAATTTTATGTAATTATCTACCTAAGTCTAATCTTTCACGGAAAAAAAAAAACAAAGTTTGTATTGGCAATTTTCTTTTCCGTGGACAGGATACCACCCAAAGAAAAAGTCCCCAGTCTGCATCGCTGTTTAATTTGATCCGATTTGTTTTCTACGGTTTAATAATTCTTTTCAAGTTATTTAAAGCCAGAAAATATTTTGCGTGTAAGTGAATATAACGAACGTAACTGGAATTGAAACACAACTTGCCGGTTAACGGTTTCGAGCTATTATCAATTACACCATCCGCACATACAAGCTTACAGCACCTGATATCTCCAAGCGGTCACCCATCGAGATAAACGCAGGCTTTACGTTGCTTAATTCAGTGATCATACAAGAAATGGTGTTTCAACTTACAAGAGCCATAAACCTTGCTGATTTTTCTTAAATATGGAACGTTCACGGAGTATTAAAAGCAATGAATGTTTAAATGAATTAATAAAAAGTTATGAATATTAGTTCATTAGATAGATAGATGATTTTCTAAGCGAATCTTAGATAAAGCACAAGGCCAAAAGTATGGTGTACTCAGTGAGACTGAACTCACTACTTCGTTGTAACTGGTTCTAGCGAGACAAGCTTGCTAACTACTACACCACCTCGAGGTGCCCAAGACAGATAGATAGATAGAAAGTGTGTGTGTGTGTGTGTGTGTGTGAGAGAGAGAGAGAGAGAGAAAGGGATAGGAGAGAAGTGAACTAGAACAGCACCAGGTAAAAATGTTTTCATATATAAAGAAAACAGAAAACTGTAATGTATAATTAGAACCGTTGACCTGCGATAAATTGTCTCAATAAAAATAAAAACGCTCATTTATATATATATAAATGCATATGCTGACAAAATTATGTACGTTTGTATACATCTAAAAATGTAATCCTCACGGAGTATTAAACCCAATAAATGCATAAAATAATTTACGGAAATTTTCAGCTTCAAAACTTTTCGTAAATTAATTATATATATATATATATATATATATATATATATATATATATATATATATATGTGTGTGTGTGTGTGTGTGTGTGTGTGTTTGTATGTCTATGCGTGTGCATGCATATGTGTGCGTGTTTGTATAAAAATTTCTGATAAAGTATATCTGTAAAAAGACAATATAAATGAAAATGAAAATAAAACTTATTTTATCGAATGAGTTTCGTCATCTAAGAAAAGTTTTCTTTCTGTCTTTATATATATATATATATATATATATATATAATGTGTTTGTGTGTATATACATACAGAGTGCGAGGGATAAATTGTCGCCATTTATGTCTATTTTAAAAATTTTGCACATGCGCGTTGGTTTTATCGACTGCACTGTAGGGTCAGTTGGACACTCTCTGTGAAAAAGAAGTGTACCATGACGCAATTCACTCCGTCAGAAACTTGTAAACGGCATGCTGTACGACTTGACAATCGCGCCAGCAACCATACGAACATTTCAGTGTATTTGGGTGTCAATCTGAGGAAAATACAGACCATTCAGAAAAAAAATTGTATGAGTCTAATGGTGACTACGAAGGTGCGGCAGTTTTGAAAATTCATTGTTATCGTTCTGATGAGAAAATAATTTCATAATTTGTTAATGAGGGCCTTAGACTCAACACCGAGACCTACATAAAGTTCTTTGAGGTGGTAGCGCTGCTCTGGATCAAGAGGGTGGCTGCTGGAATACCGTATATCGGATATCGGGACTCTGCGCTATGCCAAACAAACAGGAGAAACCAGTTATGGCTGACATATACATACATACATACATACATACATACAGATAGATATATATATACTCTCCAGATTTCTTCTCCGTCATGCGGGGCAAAGACAAGGCTCCATTTAGACATCCTGGAGTCTCTTACCGTCAATTTACGACGTCCTATCCTGTGTAGGCAGAGAGAGTTAAAATTTAAATTGGAGCTTTCTGGGGAGACTACCACCCAACATACGCGCAAATAACTTTGGGAAAGGTATTCATCCGTCTCTTGCCACCAGTTATGTGTTAAATAATAGGACAGATTGGGTTCTATAGCCTTGGCTGGCAACCAGTCTACCACAGAAAGCAATGGCAACCTACTGCAGGATAATCTTCTGCCCAGTTTGTCATGTCATTTTTGAGACATTATAGCCCAAAGTGTGTATCACGTATGGCCCTCAACTGACTGACCACCCTACATAGGTAATATAATTTTTTCTCTTTCTTGTGTCTTAACATCAGTTGTTGTCAAAATGTTTTCTTAGCAACTTCTCCCTTTTAATTGCCGACCATTTCTAATCTGACGAACTGTCGAACGAAAGGCGCGGAAAATAAAGTTTTTCCCCCTTTTTTAAGCGAGATACCTTTGTATCTATTTTAATAAAATGATCCTATTTAAAACAAATATATATATATATATATATATATATATATATATATATATATATAGGTGCGATGGATAAATTGTCTTCTAACTACGCAAAAATTAAAATAACATCTAATTTTAATAGATATATTCATCAAAAATATTTAATCTCTCATTTTAGCCAATATATTTACCATAATGACACAAGAATCCGACAGAAATTTGGAAATAGAATACTGTACTACTTGGTATTCGCGTCAAAAGCTCCAAAACAATGAAAATCTGCACACACGTCGCTATGAACAGACTCGGTAATCACAAAACTGCTCAATATATATATATATATATATATATATATATATATATATATATAAAGTGAAAGAGAGAGAAAGAGAACAAGAGGGATAGAGAGATAGGAAGGACGTAAAAAATATATGTACATTTGGATACAACTAATATATGTAATTCTTACGGATTCTTAAAAGTAATTTATGCATAAATGAAGTTACATAAAGCTGGAAAAAAAAGAAAGGTTTAAACAAAATATTAGAAAGATAGTTATATCTGACCAATGAAATATATATATATTGACAAACTTAGATAGATTTGAATAAAATGAGATAGATAGATAGATAGATAGATAGATAGATAGATAGATAGATAGATAGATAGATCAGAAGACAAATAAAAGGGCTGATAAAGGAAAAATATATTCAAGGATGATTGGGGCTTTTGTTAAAGTAATAAGCTGAGGAAGCGGACTGGTTGCATTATGGGAGAAAAGAAGTAACAAAAATCTAAAAAGGAAATTAAAGAAAAAAAGTAAGATAAAAACAATTTTAAAAATACTACGCGTAGAATGCATAGGAAGGTTGTGTGAAGAATAAAAAAATGAAGAATTTCTGCGGAAAAAAACCTGAATTCTAACAAGGCAAACAAAGTAAATTGGGGAGAAAACAGAAATTAAAGAAATACAATCAAATATGTCAAAGTGGGACTCTGTAAAAAAGCAGTTGGAAAAATAAAAAATAATATTATCACCTTACCATGAAGCAAAGGTTAACAATCTAATTTCGCGAGGCATTACTGGGTGCCCCACAGTTTTGGTCTTGCAGCAGAATTAGTAACACTAAGTGAAACTGCCGTGGAGTAATGCTTAGGGAAGGGAACATAACTGATTTTACGGTTGTTGTAATTTCGATCCTCGCTATATTTGTCCGGACTCACTTATGCTAGAGTACAACAGGGTCCCAACATAGGTAAAGAAATTTGTTTAATGCTGATTTTTTAAAGCTAGACAGTTGTTCTGAGCATGAAAAGCTGGTTCCACACAATTTGTTCCTTTCCCTCGATTTGATCGTTTGTCCTAATGCGGTAAAAAACTAAATCAAAGAACGAAGTGAAGAAGAAAAAGAAAAGAAGAGAGAATAAAAACGAGCGAAATATTAATTGAAAAACTAATATAAACAGGTGAAAAGGATAAAAATGTCATGAGTAAAATCGTTGAATAATTTCATATATAGAATATAGTAAGAGTGAAGAAAAATAAAAATGAAAGAATTAATTAGGGGAATATAGGAAAATGTGAAAAGAAAGAAAGAAAGAAAGAAAGAAAGAAAGAAAGAAAGAAAAAAAGAAAATGAAGACAAGAATTCATGGATATAAAAAAGAAGGAAAATAATTACGAAATTAAAAAAAGATTAAGCAGAAGGAATAACGAAAGACAAAATAAATTTCGGAGACATTGAAAGAAAGAAAGAAAGAAAGAAAGAAAGAAAGAGAGAGAGAAACAATGTTAAGGAAAATAGACATAAATCTGGGGACAGAAATAAAGAAAGGAAGCAAAGCAGGAAAGAGGGAGAAGAAATAAACAAATTTAAGAAGAAATTAAGAAAGAAAGAAAGAAAGTTGCAAGGAATTAATTAGACAGAAAGGGTTAAGGAAAACAGAAATTCATGGGAATAAGAAAGAAAGAAAGAAAGAAAGAAAGAAGAAAGAAAGAAAGAAAGAAAGAAAGAAAGAACGGAGAAGGAAAATAAAAGAAAGAAAGAAAGAAAGGCGTGCGAATACAATCAGGAAGAAGGAGAAAAGCAGATAGAAAGATAACTTTAGGAGAGAAAAAAAAAGAAAATGAACGAATAAGAAAGAAAGAAAGAAAGAAAGAAAGAAAGAAAGAAGACGTAAATTAAATAAGTTAACTGTAAGGAATATTAACAGGAAATGGTTTGATGGATTACAAGCTGCAGAGAATGAAAAGGTAGCAATCAGATACGATTATAGTAATCGACAAAGGGAATGAAAAAGAGATTTAAAAAGAGAAAAAAGAAGAAAGACACATACAAAAATAGATAAATACGAAGAGACACTAAGAGATAGGGAGAGTGACAGAGAGTAATTGACACAAGAACAGTGTCAACATAGTCGAGGTAGACAAGCAATTTCCCATTACCGCTGGCTGACCACCGCCTCGGGGCCCTCGTTGCAAGGTAGATGTAGGTCAGTCGCCCCCAGGGCCCAAATACGGTGTTCTGTGTGGCACCTGCCGCAGGGGATCTCACACTTGCCTCGCTTGATTACTCGGACTGCTCAATGAAGGTCTCCACTAATTACAGAATTCATTGTCAATAACGCTCTATCAAGACCCTCTGTACTGGTCAGTTGTTACAGTGCGTTACTTGATCAGCCTGAGTTCTCCAATCGATCTGTGTATATATGGATGCTGGAATGTGCCAACGGGGGTTAAAGCATTACACCATTGGGTCCATTGTTTGACAATCGTTAACAAACCGCCGTGCTGAGATACGAAGACAGGGTATTGAGGTTTGAACAAAAAGAAATCTGAATAGATCAGTTGGCGGAAATTTCTTCGGTCTCTGTTTAGAAACCGGGTCTACTTTTTACAATTTAGATTTTTGAGAGTTGTGATGTAGTGGATGTCGGTTCGGTATGAGAAATTAGAGAGCCGAGTTCAAATTCCAGTTGAATTCGTTGCATTCACTTACGGGCAAAAACACATGGCAATTATATTAATCCGTCACTTCTCGCTTCAGCTATAGGTCAAATAGCAGGGTAGATTGAGTTCTCTTGCCTTGGTTGGCGACCAGTCTACCGCAGAAAGTAATGGCAACGTACAGCAGGTGAATCTTCTGCCCAGGCAGTCATGTCACTTTCGAGACATGATTGCCTAAGCGTGTATCATGTATGCCACTTAACTGAATGAATCAGTATCAGAATCATTAAAGAAAGCAGTAAATAGCAAAGAAGGAAGTAGCTATTTTTGTACGCCCGACCACAGAGCCCACCACAACAAACACAAGTACTTTTTTTTTTACTTATAGCAACAATTAATTTCGGAATCTATCTATCTATCTATCTATCCTAGTCACACTACTTAAGATGATTCGTTATTTTCTGTGTAAATTTCTACGATGAGGAGTTTTCCTTATTTATATTCGAACACCCCGGGTTCAATTCCCAGCATAGGATGTCATGAATTTCGGCTCGTAATGAGAAATCAGAGAGCCGAGTTCGAATTCAAGTCGAATTCGTTTCATTCACTTCCACTCAAATACCCCTGGGAAAGTTATCCATCTCTTTTCCATCTAGCTATGGATTGAATAGCAGGATATATTGGGTTCTATAGTCTTGGTTGGCAATCGGTCTACCTCAGAAATGTAATGGCAACTTACTGCAAAAAATCTTCTGCCTAGTCAGTCATGTCTCGAAAGAGACATGATCACTCAAACGTGTATCACGTATGGGATTTCGCTGATAAACTGATATTCGAACTATTGTCATTATCTTTGTTGCTGTTATCACAACCTTCCGGCCGTTGGGCTCTCCGGCCTTCATCAGGTGTATATCGATCTTGTTGATAGCAGCAACTAAGGTGGAGATAACAGTCCGAAGATAAATGGTGTAAATAATGATTCCTTATTTAATTTCATCAGAAATTTTAAAAGTAAAATAATGTTGGCGTTATGTCTAAATTTTTAAATAAATATACTACAAAAGTAATTAAAAATAAAAAATACAATAAAATACTAAAGTAAGGCTGGAGGAACTTAAAAAATCTGTAGTGAGGAACGAGACAATGAAATCAGGCATGGCTAACCATGTATGAATAGAGGAAAGGATAATCATCACACCTCTGGGGAATGACATGAAAATATTGGACAAGAAAGTGCATTGAAGAGTTGGACGTTTGAAAGAATCAACGCATATGTTAAGCTTTGAAAACCTTCTTAGAAGACCAAGCATAATATAAATACAATATGGGAAACACCACTAAAAAAAAAAAAAAAAAAAAAGAAAAATGACAGAAAATCTTCAACAGTTTTAGTAGCAGCTGTAACAAAAGAGAAAAATGCTGAGGACAGCCAAGAACAGCAACAGAAATCATCAGCAGAATTCAGTTTGAAATTCTCTGTAGGTCAACCGGATCGAGATATATCTGATGAAGGCCGGAGGGTACAACTGCCGAAACGTTGTGACAACTTTGATAAATTTCCTTTTTGTTACTTAGACTTTATGAATTTAAGCACACCTTTATTTTGGATAAAAGGTCATATCATCTTACAGCTGAAATAGCTTGATGCAACCGTAAGTTCTATGCTAACACTTTCTTTTCTCACATTTCAAGCTTGTAGAACATTGTTCCAGCTTCTTGCTTTAAAAATGTAAATGCAGTATCAATTATTATCCTTTTTCTTCTCAATTTCTGTTCTTTTATTGTTCTCTCTTTTTAAAAACTTTTTTTTTCTCATATTCTCTCACATTCATTAACCGCTTGCGTCTTAGGGGCTTTATTTTTTACTTGGGTGAATTCCTTTAAAAAAATAACAGCAATAAAGATGAAGACAATTATCCGAATGTAAATTGTGTAAATATTGATAAATCCTAACCCTAGAAATTCAGAAAGAAGAATCTTAGTTTATAATTCTACCAACAAGCTCTATCTATTTACCTTGAAAAACATTTAACTATTAAATATGCAAAATATTATAATCATTAGCTTCGAGACAATTAAAGATTCGGTCATCAAAAAATAGGAAATAAACTATGTATCCGAATCTGTGATATGTAAGACAGATTACATCCCCAAAACATATATGACAAAATATTTAGAAATCTGAAGGTCTACATTTATTGACACAGAAGAGACTTTCGTTAAGACATATTATCTCACAGAAACAAAACATGACATAATTTTGGTTTTAAAAATACTTCTTCTTCTTCTTCTAAATATTATTATTATTATTATTATTATTATTTGCGTCTTGTCCTTTCAGAACGTGAACGATGATGATCTTCGCTTTGTAGCACTTAAAAAGATTTCTATATTTCCAAACCATGTACTGCAAACAATTTACATAAACTCGTTAGGTAGGTTTTCCTCTTTCTCTTGCCTTTAATCTGTCTTGTGTGAGTAGCGAATTTTCTGAGCCCTTTTTCTTCATTATGCACCCCCAAAAATTTCCTCTCTCTCACTGGATTTCGATCTGCCTTTGTGAGTATCAAATTTTACAAGCCCTCTTTCCTCATTATGTGCCAAAGAAATTTCAACTGTCTCTTCATGATGTCAACTGTAAGGGTCCTTTTTGTTTCTATTTTCTCTAAAACTTGTTAAGTAGGTTATGTGCTGCTTACCTCTTTCCTACTTGCCTTCAGTCTCTCCTGTGAGTATCAAATTTTCTAAGCCTTCTTTACTCATTATGTACCCAAGGAATTTCAACGGTCTCTTCCTAATGTTATGTATAGGTGTCCTTTTTGTTTGTTTTTTCCTTAAAACTTTGTCGTTGTGCAGTTCATAGTTTTCTCAGTGTCCTTCTATAGAAATACATTTTCCTTGCCCCAAATGTTTTCTTCATCTGTGAGAAGATTGTCCAACATTCACTGCAATATAGGAGGACCAATATTATATAACAGTCATGTAATCTTTTTTTTTTCATACAATTTTACTCTTTTTTTAATATTTCCCTTAACTTTTTGGAAGGCGTCTTTCACTATCTTAATGTACCTTCGGATTTCAGTGTCACATCTTAAAACACTTCCTAAACACTTCTTCAAATCATAGTTAGTATAAAAAAAGAAGAAAAATACAGAGAATAAATATTGATACAATGAATACCCATCACACTCTCTTTTCATATTACTAATATTTGCCAAAATCTATACATAAAGAATGTAAGAAGCAAATATTTGCAGATGAAATAACTAAGTAATATGTATTTACGACAAGAAATGTTTATCACACAATTAAAATACACCATAAAAACAATTTTAATGCACGCTAAAATTAGAACCTGGGTATGACAAGTTGCATCCGGCAGCAAGGCTTCTGATTGGGAGGTTATAGAACCACCTCTTAATTGCTGCTGTTCCCAGGTCTACCCTGACCCGGAGTGGTAGCACCTGTTAGAGTCATAGCTATGGGAAAATATTTATCCCCCCTCCCCAAACTGCAATCAAAACACTATGAAAGTATAAAAATAGGATTTTATAGTAAAAATTCCAGGAATGCATTTTTGAAAAAAAATTGATATTACCAGCAATGAATATTTGAATGAAAAATATTACCAGCAATACATTTCTGAAAGGAAAAAATGTTACAGACAATACATTTTTGAGAGAAAAATATTACCAACAATAAATTTTTGAAGGTAAAAAATATCAGACAAGCAACTCGAAGGCCTTTTCAAAAATACAAAACCAGAAGACAAAAACCCAATCTTTTTCATTAAAATCTGAATGAATTAACCTTATTTCTATAACCCAACATTTAAAAAAATACCCTAAAAACCTACTTTTTAGGCATTAAATAACCCGTAGTAGTTGATATGTCGTTAAACAAAACTTAAACTCAAACACTAAAATTAGTTTTTTCAAAAATTGAACCAACACACAAACGTCCTAAGATGTACATGTGACGTATGCACAAACAGTATAGAAAAATAGAATTTTAAAACTGATACATACATAAACACTAACGGCATAAGATATACACCAGCACATTTCCGACAAAGCTATATAAATAGCGAAACATCTAAAATTTATATATCCCATTCTATCTATCTATCTATCTATCTATCTATCTTCTTCGTAATCATAATTACTCTCATCCAACTCTTTCCGAATCCTCTGTACTGCCCTCAGATTTAGACCGAAATACTCTGAACTGTTCGTATTGGAGATTCCGGTGCGAATGCCAAGCAGTACAGTATGCCGTTTGCAAAGTTCTGTTGGAGTGAACTGCATCACGATGATCATTCTCTCAAAGACAGTGCCCAACTGACCCTACTATATTGTGCAGCTGACAAAATAAAAAACAAAGAACGCGCATGCGCAAAATTAGAAAATATAAAATGGCGAGAATTTACCCATCGCATCCTGTATTGGTGCATTTAATTACTTTTGTAGAAAGTATGTAAATAAATTGAACATTTGAAGTTAAGCGGTGATGGATTTTCTTGATCCGATACCGTATTTTTCAGAGGCGTCAGAAAGACCCTCCAATTAGCAACGGATTAGACTGCTTTGTGAACAAATTTTGAATTTTCGTTTCTAGGAAACATGAAATAGTTGTGACAGTGATATATAATAAAGTCGATAGTTTCCATTCTTGGGTGAAGAGCTGGTCTGTGCAGAGGTTTAACAAAAAGCATAAAAGATTGACAAATGTTGACACTAGCCGCCATATTAATGTTATTCAGTTTATGCTCATCAACAAAAGGCAATCACTGATCAGCGTTGAACAAGAACGAAAAGTTTATGTAAAGAAAAGAGTGCTAGAAAGGTAAGATTGGGTTGACAGAAGTATGAAGTGAAAAGAAAAGAAAAGAGAACGACAATATGATAGAATGGTAGAAGGTAAGGGAAAAAGAAATAAAGCGTGATACGAAAGCAACTTTAGATTAAAAGGGAAAAGAATGAAACGAAGAAAGAAGAGAAAGACAAACAGAAAGTACAGAGAGAGAAAATGTGAGAAAAAGGAAGATAAAAAAAAAATGTAAACAGTAAAGTTAAAAAGAATTAAGGGGTTTAAAGAGAAACAAGATTAATAGAAATAAGTCAGAGGAAATGGAGAATAAAGTGGCAAGGATAGAAGAGGGTAAAAGGAATAAAAAGTCAATTTCAAAAGGAAAAACCTCGAATCGACAGAGAAGAACATGAACTAAAATGAGGTACAGAAAGTCAAGAAAAAGAAATGCACAGGACAAAATGAATAACCAACTAATGTAAAAAGGAAGCAAGCTCGAATTAAGAAAAAAAAAACAAAGTTAAAAGAAATGATGTAATTTAGAGAAAAGCAAGAGGAAAGACATATAAAAGGAAAAAAAAAGAACTAATATAAAAACGAAACATGAGCGAATTAAGTGAGAAGCCAAGTTACAAGGAAGAAACTGAATAAAGTACAGCTGAGAAAAACCCCAGGAAAGAAATGTAGAGGATAAAGAACCACTGTAAAAACGAAGCACCTTTGAATTAAAAGAAAAGCAATGTTATAAAAAAAGAAAAGTAATTAAGCGAAGCATCGAAATGCAAGAAAAAGAAATGTCTAGGGTAAAAGAAATAAGAAAAAATAATATAAAAATGAAGCATCGTCAAATTAAGATAAAAACAAGGTTAGTATGAAGAAATGAATAGAAGTGAAGCAGAGAAAAACCAGAGAAAGAAATTTCGAAAGGAATAAAGAGCCGATATAGAAAGGAAACAAATTCGAATTAAGTGAGCATAAGTTTAAAACAAATAAATAAAATAAAATAAAACAGAGAAAATGAAAGAAAAAGAAATACAGAGAGTAAAAAGAATGAAACCACTAATATAAAATTGAAGCAACTTTGAATTAAGAAAGAAGCCAATATCAAAGTAAATCAAAATGAGACAGAAAATCCGAAAGAAAAAAGATATGTCGAGGCTAAAATGAATAAAGAACCAATGTAAAATGGAAGCATGGTCGAATTAAATGAGTAGTAAAATTACAAGAAATAAACTGAATGAAATGAGGCAAAGAAAGACAAGACAAGAGAAATGTTGTTGGTAAAAGGAAAAAAGAAATGATATTAAATCAAGGCACGATCGAATTAAGTGAAAAGCATATTCAGATGAAAGAAATGAAAATATATGCGACAAAATGGAAGCAATGTTTAATGCATAAAGAAGTAATATAAAAAGGAAGAAAGTTCAAATTATGAGAGAACTTATGTTAGAAGAAAACAATGAAATGAATTGAGACAGAGAAAGGCAAAAAGGAAAGCATTGTTTAATGACTAAAGAACTCATATAAAAAGGAAGAAAGTTCAAATTATTACAGACCTTAGGTTAGAAGAAAAAAATGAACTGAAGTGAGACAGAGAAAAGCAAAAAGGAAAGCATTGTTTAATGCTTTAAAAACTAATATAAAAAGGAAGAAAGTTCAAATTATTACAGACCTTAGGTTGGAAGAAAAAAATGAACTGAAGTGAGACAGAGAAAGGCAAAAAGGAAAGCATTGTTTAATGCCTAAAGAACTCATATAAAAAGGAAGAAAGTTCAAATTATTACAGACCTTAGGTTAGAAGAAAAAAATGAACTGAAGTGAGACAGAGAAAGGCAAAAAGGAAAGCATTGTTTAATGACTAAAGAACTCATATAAAAAGGAAGAAAGTTCAAATTATTACAGACCTTAGGTTAGAAGAAAAAAATGAACTGAAGTGAGACAGAGAAAGGCAAAAAGGAAAGCATTGTTTAATGACTAAAGAACTCATATAAAAAGGAAGAAAGTTCAAATTATTACAGACCTTAGGTTAGAAGAAAAAAATGAACTGAAGTGAGACAGAGAAAAGCAAAAAGGAAAGCATTGTTTAATGCTTTAAAAACTAATATAAAAAGGAAGAAAGTTCAAATTATTACAGACCTTAGGTTGGAAGAAAAAAATGAACTGAAGTGAGACAGAGAAAGGCAAAAAGGAAAGCATTGTTTAATGCCTAAAGAACTAATATAAAAAGGAAAAAAGTTCAAATTATGAGAGTCCTTAGGTTGGAAGAAAAAATGAATTGAAGTGAGACAGAGAAAAATAAAAAGTATAGCAATGTTTAATGCCTAAAAAACTAATATAAAAAAAAGTTCAAATTTTTAAAGACCTTGGGTTAGAAGAAAACAATGAAATGAAGTGAGACAAAGAAAGGCAAAAAGAAAAAGCAATGTTTAATGCCTAAAGAACTAATATAAAAAGGAAGAAAGTTCAAATTATTAGAGACCTTAGGTTAGAAGAAAAAAATGAAATGAAATGAGACAGAGAAAGGCAAAATGGAAAACCAATATTTAATGCATAAAGAACTAATATAAAAAGGAATAAAGTTCAAATTATGAGAGAACTTAGGTTAGAAGAAAAAAATGAAATGAAGTGAAGCAGAGAAAGGTAAGCAGAGAGAAACATAATGTCTTAATAGAATAATGAATCAACAATAAATGACGAAGCATTTTTTTAATGAAGAGATAAGCAATGTTAGAAAAAGAAATGTGGTGTGGCAGGAAATGCAAGACGAAATGTAGAGGATAACACGAGTAAGGATCCAATATAAAAAGAAAGTCTTCTCGAATTAAAGGAGTAACAAAATTAGGATAACGAAATGAAATTAATTGAGGCAGCGAAAGACATGAAGAGAGAAATGTTGATCGCCATAAGGAATTGATATAAACAGCAAGCCACTTCAAATGAAGAGAGAAGCAAGAGTACAAAAAGGAAATAAAATAAAATGAGGCAGTGAAAGTCAAGAAAAGAAATGTGGAATATAAAATGAATAAAGAAACAATATAAAAAAGAAGCGTCTTCGAAATAAATAATAAGAGAGAAGCAAAGTTAGAAAAAAAAATAAAGGAGACAGAGAAAGAGAAGAAAAATTGTGGAGGGTAAAAAGAACCAATATAAAATGGAAGAAACTTTGAATTAAGAGAGAAGAAAGGTTAGAAAAAAAATTAAAGAAAATGAAGTAGAGAAAGATAAGAAAATTAAATGCAGAGCGTAAATTAATAAAATCTAATAAAAAAATTAGCAAATGAAGAGATAAGCAATGATAGCAAAAATAAATGGAATGAAGTGAGGCGGAGAAATGCGAATAAAGAAAGTTTAGTGAGCTACATTACAAAACTGATCGTCCGAATCCTGATGAATCGAGCGAGAAGCAGAATTAGGTCAGAGATAGGACAAGAACTCTGCGGGTTCGTTAAAGACACTGGAACAAGGAACGCCATATTTATGATTCGGATGCTATCCGAAAGGGCAATACAAATGAGAAATGACGTGTACCTAAGTTTTATCGATTATGCGAAGGCATTTGACAAAATACGCCATAAAGAATTGATCATGTGAGCAATGATGAAGTTTTGGAAAGATAAAAACGAAAAGGAAATTAATACTGAGCATCAGAAAGAGATAGCTAAAGTTCCTGGGACATGCAATGAGGGAGGAGGGCTTGGAGAATCTTATAATAACAGGCCAGATAGAGGGAAGGAGAGACAGGGAAAAACAGCGTGTAAGGTACTTAACGTGCCTGAGCAGGTGGATGGCAGAACGGGATTTGGGTGAGGTAACAGGAGAAAGCGTGCTAAGAGCTACCAGAGATAGGCCACGATCGCTTACGTCTTGAAAGAACAATGTACAAAGAAAAAGTCGAAGTAGAAGAAGAGGTTAAAAAGAAATTAAGAATTAATTCAAAAGTTCGAAGAGAGAAGTAAAGTTAAAAGAAAGAAATGGAAAGAAGTTGGACAGATAATTTCTTTTTTTAGAAAAGAGATAAAACTAAAGAAAGAAAAGAACTAAATAATAACGAGAGAGAAAACGAAATGTGAAAAAGTGTAAGGCCCAAGGTAAAAGCGTTTATAACGATTAGATAGAATGAAACAGATGCAGAAGTTCAAATACTTGGGAAGTGTTCTAACAAAGGATGGAAAGTGCGATACGGAGATCCAAAGACACATTGGCATGACCAAGAATGCATTCCAGAAGCTTAATAGAATTTTAAGAGACAGGAGAATTTCGGTGGAAACGAAGAAGAGAGTCAGTCAGTTGAGTGCCATACGTGATACACTCTTGGGCGACAGAGACATGACTGACTGGGGAGAAGATTATCCCGCAGTAGGTTGCTATTGCTTTCTGTGGTAGACTGGTTGCCGACCAAGGCTATAGAACCCAATCTGCCCTGTTATTTAACCCATAACTGGAAGGAATAGGCGGGTTAATACCTTTCCCAAGGGTATTTGCGCGTAAATGAATGCAATGAATTCAGCTGGAATTCGAACTCGGCTCTCCGATTTCTCGTTCCGAGCCGATATACATGCACCACAACGCACAGAGAGTACTGGATCGTTAAGTGATGTCTGACATTCAATATGGCAGCGAATGCTGGAATATTTCATCACCGATGAAGGAAAGACTTGAAGCGACCGAAATGTAATTCTACAGAAGGATGCAGAGGATACCATGAACGGAACACGTAAGGTTTTGGAGAGAATGGACACAAAAAGGAAATTGATACTTAACATCAGGAAAAGCCAGCTGAGGTTTTTGAGACGTGTAATAAGGAAAGAAGGCTTGGAAAACCTGATGCTCACGGAGCAGATGGAAGGGAAGTGGGGAAGGGGAAAGCAGCGCACAACGTACCTGATAGACTTGAGCAGATGGATGACAGAGAGGGGTTTGAATGGTATAACAAGAGAAGGAATATTAAGAGCGACATTGGATAGGGAGATGTGGAGAACCATGATTGTCTACATCCTGAAAAAACACGGCAAAAAGAAAAAGAAGAAGCCTGATACTAAGAAAGAAAGTTTTGTGAAAGAGACACTCAAAATGAAAGAAAGTTATAAGACAAGAGAAAAGAATTACAAAGGGATAGAAGCAACGTCAAAAGAAAGGTAATACGGAATTATATACAATAAAAAAATGAACGGCAACGAGAGAGAAAGGTAGAATGCAAGACTCAAATAAGTCAGATAGAGTTTGAGTTTTGTTTAACGGCATAAACAAATCTGTGGGTTATTTAATGCCAAAAAGGTGGGGTTTTAAGTTTTTTTTGTTTTTGTTTTTTTGATGTTCGGTTATAGTGAGAAGGTTGATTTAGTCAGATTTGAATTAAAATTCTTTGTTTTTATATTTCTTAGAAAACCGAAAATGTCTTCGAGTTTTGTATTCAAAAATGTTTTTTAAGTCATTTTTCCTTCAGGTATGTGTTATGATAATAATTTTTTTTTTCAAAAATTTGTTTATAATATTTTTCCTTTAAAAATGTATATTTTCCTATAAAAGTTTATTTTTATGTATATATTTCTATAAAAGTGTATTTTTATCCTTTCATAGAGTTTTGACCCCAGTTTAGGGATTAACTGTTTGCACATAGCTAGAACAGGTGCTACTACTCCGTGTCAGGATGAACCTGGGAACAACAACAATTAAGAAGTGGTTCCATGCTCCTCACAACCTCCCAATCAGAGGCCTTGCTACCGGATGCAGTTTACCGTCATGTCCAGGACCAAATCAGATCGAGTAAGGCTGAATGAAAGAAAAATCTAAATAAAGAAAAAAGTGAAAGCAAGAGGGATAAGTATATATACAAAGGCAAATAGAGTAGTTAAGACACAAAATGATACAGATGAAAGATTAAACGAAAGAAAGAGAATGAAAGAAGAAATAAATAAAGGCAATGAATAATAAAATGAACCGAAGAAGAATAGTGAAAAAAAAAAAAGAAACGACGAAGCAAACAAAAAAGAAAAACTAATAAAGAGATCTGAAAACGTTAAGAATTGAAAGAAAATTAAAGAAACGAGAAGAAAAATGATAAAATAAAATAAAATAAAATTGCAAGATAACGATAAAGAAGAAAGCGAAAATCGATGGAAGAAAAATTGCATAATGAAAATAAGCAAACTAGCAACAAGTGAAAAGCTCGGAGTTGGTTTCTAAGAAGAAAGAATAATAATAAAAAAAATGAAGAAATTATTGAATAAAAAACAAAAATTAACTTTGGCTTTAGAGCTTACACTGTTCGTGCCTGTCAGGTGATTTTAGTAGAGAGTCGCTCTAATCTGTGTTCTTCGTGGAGACATTTCGTGCAGTTTTTGTTTCGTTACTGTGTTGGTCGGGTTGTTAGTGACAGGGATTTGGGGCCGTGCTTTTTAAGGGAAAGATTTGTGTGGTACAGAAAATTATGCGGATAATATTAATAGAGCTGTCATCAAATGTTCCCAAATTCATATTGATTGTTAAACTCCTTCTCCGTAAAAAAAGAAAGAAAAATGGAAGCAATGTTAAAGAAATACACCTTGACAAAAAAAACCGTTAACGACAAAAAAGAAAGGTAAAAGAATAAAAAGTTTATATTAAAGGGATATATATATATATATATATATATATATATATATATATAGCGTTAATAATTATAACAATATTAATAGTAACAAAAATAATACTGCTAATACTAGTAATTGTTATACTATATTGAAGTTCGTCTTGAAAAACCCACCGAGAACGAACTTGGAGGGAAAAGAAGGGGAAGTAAAAAAAGAAACAAACGAAGTACATGAACAAAAGTCAAATACTCGTAGGAAAGAAAAAGAAAACCCAAGACGAAAACCCTAACACTAAAGCGCTCAAGTAGAGCAACAAAGACAGAAAATCTAAGTGAGAGCCAACAAACCTACCTAGGTTTCATCCTACGGCTCGTCAGGGTAAATTAGCGCCAATTTACCCTGACAAGCAGGTATATATATATATATATATATATATATATATATATATATATATATACAGGCGCCTGCGTGCATACACACGCACACACACACACACACACACACACACACACACATATATATATATATGTATATTAAATCCTTAAAAAAGAAATAGCATATAGGTAAAATCTCAAAAAACAGATCCTATTAATATTAATTTTATTAATATTAAAAATATTCCAGGGATCGATTTAAATAGTATTATCTATTTACAGAGCCAAACATGTATATGATATCAATATAATTTTCTCGCTGAAATAGCTATTTAACAAATGTAGAATTCGGAATGTTTGTATATATATATATATATATATATATAGATGTAAAGGCAAACTCAACATCATTTAGATTGGTTATAAATTATAATTTCTGTCTATGAGCTAAATTAGCTCATTTCATCAGACCACACTATATATATATATATATATGTTAGGACCTTAAATATGTTCTGGCTGTTTTTCAAGCTTAACTTACAAAAATTATAAAGAATTGATCATACAACAGTTTCGAGACATTTTAAAGCATTAAGCATGATTCAAAAACAATGAAATTGGTTGCTGTAAGAGTTAAAACCGAGAGACGTCGAATGGTGTCTTGTCAAGTGTGAACAGCTGCTTCAACGGCAGCAAAGGAAAGGTCTTTTGCATCGTATCGTGACCGGCGAATAAAACTAGATACATTACGATAACCTGAAGCGTAGAAGATCGTGGGGTTATCCCGGCCATGCATAAAAATCGGTGGCAAAACCATATATTTATAACTCAAAGCTTTTTCTCTGCATTTGGCGGGATCAGTCAGTCAGTTAAGTGTCATACGTGATACACGCTTTGGGCGATCATATCTCGAAAAAAACATAACTGACTGGGCAGAAGATTTTCTTGCAGTAGGTTGCCATTGCTTTCTGTGGTAGACTGGTTACCAGCGAAGGCTATATAACCCAATCTGTCCTGTTATTTAACCCATAACTGGAGGGAAGAGACGGATTAATACCTTTCCCAAGAGTATTTGTGCGTAAGTGAATGCAAGGAATTGGGCGTAATTTATTATGAGCTGCTCAAACCGACCAAAACCATCATAGAATATTGCTATCGACTACAATTGATGAGTTTAAGCCGAGCATTGAAGTAAAAACGGCTGCTATACGAGCAGAGACATGAAAAAGTGATTTTGCAACATGATAACGCTAGGTCACATGTTGCAAAGCGAGTGAAATCCTACTTGGAAACGCTTAAATGTGAAGTCGTACACCACCCGCCGTATTCACCATACATTTCCCCGTCCGATTATCACATTTTCCGATCGATGACAGATGGCGTGGCTGAGCAGCACTTTTATCCTTATGAAGATGCCAAAAAGACGGGTTTTTCCAACGTGAAATTCAAATGCTGTTAGAAAAATGACAAAAAGTAGTGGCTAGAGATGGACAATACTTTCAGTGGCATGTTTCTTACTATTTTTTGTAAATAAAATACTACTTTTCATGAAAAATCAGTGAGAACTTATTCAAGGTCCTTACACACACACACACACACACACACATATATATATATATATATAGAGAGAGAGAGAGAGAGAGAGTGAGAGAGAGAGTGAGAGAGAGAGTGAGAGAGAGAGTGAGAGAGAGAGAGAGACAGACAGAAATTGAAATCATAATAAAGGAAGTATAAGATGACAGAATTGAAACGTGTGAAAAAACAAAAAAAGGATAATTTAAAGTTCAAAACAACAATTTAAAGTAGAAAGGAAAAAAAACGATGAAAATTGACTATATTGATGAATATACATGATAACAGGGAGAATGAAAAAAATGAAAGTAATAAACGAACGTAAAGCGTGAAAGAAAAAAAAAGATGAAGTATAAAGTGGGAATGAATCAATTGAGATAAAAAAATGAAAGAAAAAAGAATGAGCACTTCAAAGTACAAAAAGGAAAAGAAAGAAAGAGAAACCAAGAAAAGATTAAAAAAAACGTGCAAGGTGGCATAGTGAGAGGTTGAAAAAACAAAAATGCAACATGTAAGTGAGAATAATTTTAATTACAAGAAAACAAAAGTGGAAGACAAATTAATGAAGATAGAAGAAAATAAAAAAAGAAAAAGAAATAAAATATGAGCATAAAATACGAAAGAGAAATAGTAAAGAAAATTTAAATAAAGCTAATAACAGAATCTGAAATAATGAGGAAAGCAAGAGGGAAAAAAAAGAGAGAGAAAAATGGCAACGATCAAACACCGACGTAAGAAAATAAGGAGTCCGGCTAAAATAAAAAATAAAAATAAATAAAGTGAAAGTATGATAATGAGTAACGGGTCCCCTGACAGCAACGACGCGCAAAAATGGCACTGCTTCTAAAACTGTCGAAAGTGGGCAGGTAGCAGAATGGGCGGGAAAATGAACGAGGGAAACACAGAGCCTATAAATCAACCAGAAATATCGCCCTGCAAACAGCTGGCCTTTTATTAATGCATTCAAATATTTGTTTAGTCGTGAAGTGAGGCCAGCAAAATCGCTAACAATTTTTACGGCCTTTCGATTTGGTGATGGCCCAAACAACGGTCCTCTTCCGCCCCATCGTCCCCGAAGCGAGCCATTCAGGTTCAGTCACTTATTGTCGGACAACGGAGACCGAACACAACTCTTTCCCGCCATTTATCCCAGCCGCCAACAATATAAACTTTGTAATGAAGAGCCATTAAATTATTCACGTAAACTTCCCTGCTGTCAGTCTATCTGAAAACTTCAAGTAGGCCAGAAACGAACGCCTGTACGCGTATCATTTTGATGGTGAAATTCGTATGTCTGAGTGATTATCTTGAAGTACATACGTGTATACTTGTTTCACCACTTTATTATGTGAGATAGATTCAGTTGTGTCTTGTAATTCATGCACTTTTCTTGACATGTCACCTAATACACATTCCTATTCTTCCCCTCCCTCTCTCTTTCTATCTCTTCCTCTCTTTCTCCCACGCAAACACACACACACACATAATCTGAGAACTTCAATGAATGGTTTCATAACGTCGCCAACACTACTGATCTCTCAAAACACTTTCGTAATCACCATTAGACTCAACCAACTCTTTCTGAAACATCTGCACTGTCCTTAGATTTATACCGGAACATTCTGAAATGTTCACGTTGGAGCTCCCTGGTCGAATATCAAGCAGAATGGCATGCTATTTCTAATGTTGTGGTGTGAAATGCGCCGTGTTGCCTTTTTCTGCATAGACTGACCATGTTCAGTAGACAAAATCTAAAACAAACTAAGGGCACGCGTGAAATTAAAAATATAAGATGACGAAAATGTACCCATCGAATTTCTCTCTCTCTCTCTCTCTCTCTCTCTCTATATATATATATATATATATGTGTGTGTGTGTGTGTGTGTATGTATATCCAAATGAATAAGGAACGAAGAAAATATTTATAAAGTTCAAAACATTAAATTAAAACAGTGCCCAATACAGAAATAGAGCAATAAATATTTATTATAAACTAGCATCATAGTCCGGCATTGCCCGTGTAACTCAGAACGTTTTAGTAATAAATAAATTAGGCATAGGCACTTTTTTTTAAACATTTTTTGTTTGTTTGAAAAAACACTTTTTTTAAAAAATATTTCTTTTGTTTTAAAATCAAAACGGGGAAAAATTTCACATCTTTGGTTGACTAAATGAATTTTTAAAACGTCGGAATAAAAATTAATATAAAGGTTCATTTTTTTAAATCGCGTTTGACACGTGATTTGATTTCTGTGACGTAATCTATCAACCATCTTATATCTTAGATACGGAGTAAATGTAAAAAATATGCACCATTGGCCAAAAAGTGCGAAAGGAAAATTGCTGAACTTAAACTCAAAAAGTATGTGTCGACCGGGCTTCCCTGTAGATATGTGTCCCTAGAAAGTTTGAATGGAGTAGCTTAAAAAATGTAGGCATGCATAGGGAACAGTCACATAGACTCACAGATTGCTTTTTATATATATAGATTATACTTTAGAACATGTACAAACTGCAATTTACTACAAAAGTGTACATTTTGTTTCGACATTGAAAGAATAATGTCTCATCATTACTACCTGATGAGACATTGTTCTTTCAATGTCAAAACAAAATGTACACTTTTGTAGATTTTAACTTGTACATGTTCTAAAGTATAATCCATATGTATAAAAGGCAATCTGTGAGTCTGTGTGTGACTGTAATCTATGCACGCCTACATTTTTTAAGTTACGCCATTCAAACTTTCTATTGACACATATCTACAGGGAAGCCAGGTCGACACATACTTTTTGAGTTTAAGTTCAGCAATTTTCCGTATTGCACTTTTTGGCCAATGGAGCCGATTGTTTACATTTGCTCCGTAAAACAACTAAGATCTAAGATGGTTGCTAGATTACGTCACAGAAACCAAATCACACGTGTCAAACGCGACTAAAAAACAATGAGCCTTTATATTTAATTTTTATTCCGACGTTTTAAAAATTCATTTGTACAACAAAAAAATGTGAATATTTTTCCCCGTAAGTTTGAAACAAAAGAAATATAAAAAAAGTGTTTTTTCAAACAAAAACAAAATATGCAAAAACAAAAGTGACAATGGTTAATTTAATTATTTAAGTCATTTTTTTTCAGATCTAATATTTCATACGTCAGAATATAAAATTAAAAAACAAATTATTCTTTTTTTTTCGCTTAATATTTCAAGCAGCAAATCAACTGTCTGTAATTCGTGTGGCATTAATGTAACTTTTTCCTCTAAAATCACATATCTACATTTTTAAATATTTATCGAAAATTTATGAAATTTATTTAGTCAACAAAAAATGTAAATATTTTCCCCCGTAATTTTGAAACAAAAACAAACGCTATGTTCTTTATAATGTCACGCAAAACATCAACTCACGTTTACGCAAAACAAAAGAAAATACATTTTTTAATGGAATTTTTTAACAATTTTTAAACAACAATTTTTTATATAATTATTATTTATATAACTGAGTTTTAAAGTGAGGCGGCGACCAGAAGCGCTCGGAAATCGCAACGCGCTGCATTGATCATCTAATTAAAAAATGTTCTGATTTGCGCGGGCAACGCCGGGCTATGATGCTAATTTATAATGTATATATATAGTATGTAAAAAAATTTCGAATTTGCATTCGTTTAACAGCTACTTCAGAAATTGGGTATTTTTAACATACTATACATGTTTGGCTCTGTAAATAGATAAGACTATTTACATCGAGCCATCCACCATTAACATTTTTAATATTAATAAAATTAATATTAATAGGATCTGAGTTTTGGGATTTTACATATTTGCTCGTCCTTTTTTTATTTAATATATATATATAAGTAAAGAATACCTAGTGAGCCAGACAGACCTACCTAGGTTTCACCTAAACGGATCGTCAGGGAAAGCCGGCTTTCTCTGACGATCCGTTTAGGTGAAACCTAGGTAGGTTTGTCTGGCTCACTAGGTATTCTTTACTTATCTCGCTGTACCTAAGTATTGTACGTTTTTTGTTAGTTGATTACTCGTATCGGGTTTTTTTCTTTGGATTACGTGCTGACTCGGTCCGAACCCTTTTGACTGATGTTCATGTACTTAGCTGTTTCTTTTTTTTAAAACCGTTTTTTCCCTTCTCCGTAGATTCGTGGAAAGTTTTTCGACACGAGTATAGTTATAATCTCATTTATATATATATATATATATATATATATATATATATATATATATATATATATATATAAAATTTATTTGGTTAAATGTTAATTTTAATGGATATTCATATTTGTGTAGATGATTTGTTTTCACAATTAAACATACTATTTATTTACATATGTCGTACTGTATATTCCATAAATTTTGTTAGAAAAATATGATTCCTCCAACACACACACACACACACACACATATATATATATATATATATATATAAAACCAGTATATATATAAAGATTAAATTTTAAATATATATATATATATATATATATATATATATATATATATATATATATATATATATAGATTGGATTTTAAATATATAAATATATTACTTCAGTTGGAGTTAGTTGTATTATGAATGAGCACAAAATGTGTAAATTGGTTTTCTTCTCTACTAGCTCATATACCATATGATGATCGGTGAGATAGATAGATAGATAGATAGATAGATAGATAGATAGATAGATAGATAGATAGATAGATTATTAATAAATGTGTCTTTCCCTTAATCCTTCATTTTGAAAAACATAAAAAAGAACGCTAGACTCTGGAAGTTCAAACACCGGATTTGAATATCACACTCCGGGAAGCAATGTTAATGGATAAATAATAAAAAAAACTGTTATATATATTGTTACGCACCACCCTAATTTACTGTTATGGGAGGTACAATAGGATACAGAATAAAGTCACAAGTATTTTCCCAGAGGTTTCTTTTCTGATTGGTTAAACACGTCTGAACTAAACCGAATTATACAACAAACAAACACGATAGTGGACAAACAACAAAGGCAATGATATAAGAGTAAGAAATAAATATTCTGTTTCTTAAGTGTACAAACGAAAAACATTATTAGGGTATTTTAGAATATGAAAGACAGGGCATAACAAAGCAATGATTTAAAATAGAAATTACACGACAAAATAATGTGGGGGTTTCTCTTGTCAGAAAGGTGAATATTATTTTAACAAGCAACTTAAAATCATCTTCCATGTAATTACAAGCAACAAGAATCAAAACGAGTCAAGATAAAACAGGTAATAGAAACAAAAAGCTTGTCTGTTGTTTGAAAAATTCTTTCGTTTTCTTTTTTCTTTTCCTTTCCTTTTTTCTTTTAATGTTTTTTGTGTGTCGCTCATTTCTTTGATATTTCTTCTTTTTATCTTCTATACTTTTTCTTTTCTTGTCTTCTCGTTGGGTAGAAATTTTATCTGCGAAACAGATTCCTTTAGTCCTCTTTCTTCCTTTATCTTCTTCGTCTTTTCTTTCTCTATTTTCTTTTCTCTCTGCTGGGTAGAAAGTTTTACCGGTGAAATGGATTTCTTTGAATCAACTTTTTAAATCTGAAATCTTATTAGATTTCTACTGATTTCACACATCCAAATTCATAGCAGGTCATAGCAGGATTAGCTGTCGTCCGTCCGTCCAGTTTGAATTTTTTGAAACTGGACTAAATCCACACATCCAAATTTTTCTCGCAAAGGTTTTGGCACATGATTTCTGATTTTCAAATACGAATCTTTACACGTGTAGACAAAATGAGGTCATTGTCCCTCGTATCTCAAAGTCTTCAAGGTCGCTTAAATGGCTGGAAAATATCCGGCCAAACTATCACGTGATCAGCCAGGAGAAATATACTTTTCATAAGACATCCAAATGTTTTTACATGTATGCAAGTTGAACTAAAACCGTTAATTATCAATTTTATTTTATTTTGCTTTCATTTTCACTCTTTCTGAAAGTACTGGCTCTTCATTCAGAGTACTTCTAGAATATTAATTTTATCCTTTAATAAAATTAAATGAGGGTCCGTAACAATATATATATATATATATATATATATATATATATACGCATCGCTCATTCAGTAATGAATTAGAGCACTCTGGCTATTGGACGTGTATAATGATAATATACATGCTAAAAAGTCTGCCTTCTTCTACCGAGCGCTCATAGCCCAGAGGTAGAATCGCCGACTGAAGCCAATTCGGTCGGGTTTCAATCCTGGGTTAAAAGCAATCGGAGTCTAACCGTACTGATGAGCTGTGATACAGTGAAACAGATCTGTCTGCGGATGACTATTTACGCTCTCACATCCTGATTGAGCACTCTGGAAGAATGGTAGACTTTGAAAAACAGTAGCTATTCTCGCATGTACGCATCGTTCATTCAGTAATGAATTAGAGCACTCTGGCTATTGGGCGTGTATAATGATAATATACATGCTAAAAAGTCTGCCTTCTTCTACCGAGCGCCCATAGCCCAGAGGTAGAATCGCCGACTGACGCCAATTCGGTCTGGTTTCAATCCTGGGTTAAAAGCAATCGGAGTCTAACCTTACTGATGAGCTGTGAAACAGATGTCTGCGGATGACTATATATATATATATTATCTTACGATGACTGTACGACTGGGTTGTTTCATGCTGTACGCAATCATCAGGTGCATATTACGAACTGACTTTTTAAGAGATCTGAATTTAATATATTAATAGATCCAGGAATGCTAGTTTGTTGTTGGTCTTTTTTCCATAGTGAACTGTATTGATGATCTTATTGATCATTTCGAACAGAGAGTGGGGTCAAGACAACCGTATACCGCAAGCCAACATTCACCGGTCAAACTTCAAAGATTGCAATATGAACTTTGGTAAAAAATGGTTACTGAGCCATTAAGTTTATCAGTCCCAGAAATTCATACACTGATCTCCTCAAGGACACATAGCCCAGTGGATATAGATGTTAGTTCCAGTGATATCACCCAAAGAGTTGTGAGTGATGACCCCCACACACAAAAAAAACCTTACCTGCTTTATCTTGACTCGTTTTGATTCTTGTTGCTTGTAATTACATGGAAGATGATTTTAAGTTGCTTGTTAAAATAATATTCACCTTTCTGACAAGAGAAACCCCCACATTATTTTGTCGTGTAATTTCTATTTTAAATCATTGCTTTGTTATGCCCTGTCTTTCATATTCTAAAATACCCTAATAATGTTTTTCGTTTGTACACTTAAGAAACATGGCTCTCAGAAGTAATATCGTACATGAAATGAGAATGATATACCCCAGTGGTCGTAATAAAGGGCTCGGTTCGAAATTTCTACCACCTGAAGAAGGCCAGAGCGTACAACAGCCGAAAATTTTTAAAACTTATAATGTTATGGTAATATTTTTTAATCTATCAGGCGTAAAATTTAAAAACACAAAAGTTACTTGGATAAAAAAAAAATTAAAATTTTAAATTAAAAAAAATATTACAATGTCAAAGATAAATTCCAAGGAATACCCCGCCTCAATAAACCTTCTCAATAATAATTCGTAATTATTAACGTTAATATTTGCGGGAGAAAGAAAGAAAGAAAGAAAGAAAGAAAGAAAGAAAGAGAGAAAGAAAGACACAATCGTATAGCGGAATCTGTATCAGTCGTTATCTAAGAATTTACGTAAGTATTTTTCTATGACGGTATGTTGTCATGATGTGATAAAGTTGTAAGCTTGAAAAGGGGCCACGAACGAAGGTTTATTGAGGCGGGGTATTCCTTGGTGAGTACGAACATCTTCGTCGCCAATTTGATGTGGATCCGAAAGTGGGGCCACGAAAAAATAACTCGGACAATGAATAAATAGGTTTAACATATTGTATTTAACAAGGGAAATATAACTACAAGAGTGGCAGTAAGCCTGGCGAGCTGCTCCCGGAGCTACTGCTCTGAGAGTATAAACCTTATGGTTTTAATAATGACTGGAATTCCCTTTTTTCTTAAGTAAATTAGGGTTATTTGTATGTTTTTAAGATGTCAATTTTTTCTAAAATACATAAGTTATATCTGTCTCCTTTTTCGTTATAAGATTTGGTGTTAGCGACGATATTCCGGGTAGTAATTGGGTTCTTGTTTTTTAATTTCTAATAATTTATGGATAAAGTAAAGTATATTATTTATATCTAAGCTTTATGCTGGCCAATATGTTAATAAGTTTACATTTTCGACAGCCAGATATCATTGAGATGTACGTGCTTTGTGGCATGAAGCTCCGTTAGGCTGAAAAAAAAAATGGCGGCCATTCAAAAATTAAAAATCATTTGCTTCTTCGGTAACACAATGAATTTAATATTATTTAAGCTTTTATATACTTTTATCTATTATCAATTCTTTTTATATGTGCTTAAAGTTTTATACTGTAGTCCCCAGAGTATTGTTTTAGTTGTATAATGGGACCCTTGCTTTTAGCTTTCGGTCTTTTCTTTTGTTAGAATGTAATTCAATTTTTGTTTCACCCCTAAAAACGATTTTATTATTTTATTAGATCGTGTTAGCTCGATCATTCATGAACCTATCATGCCAACTAACACAGATCTGCATCAAGATCAGAAGGTCATTAGGGGGGCATTATGTGACATAACATAGCTGGTCAATGTAGGTGGTTGCTGGGTGACCAACTCGTCTTTTTTCATGGCTAGGTGTCCAGAATAGTAGATCACACGCGAGTTCTTGTTTTGTTCACCAGCTGTAGCCTGCAAAGCACATACTTAAAATCTCCTGGAGGTAATTATCCAACGATTTCGTTGGAAACGAAGAATAGAGTACTGGATTGTTATGTGATGTTTGTCCTTCAATATGGCAGCGAAAGCTAGGCAATATCCTCAAAGTGGAAGGAAAGACTTGAAGCAACCGAAATGTGGTTCTACAGAAGGATTCTGAGGATACCATGGAGGTAGCACACAAGGAATGACGAGGTTTTGGAGGGGATGGACACAAAAAGGAAACTGATACTTAACATCAGGAAAAGAGAGCTGAAGTTTGTGGGACATGTAATGAGGAAGATGTGCGTTGTGGTGCAGTGGATATCCGCTCGGAACGACAACTCGGTAAGCCGAGTTCGAATTCCACTTGAATACGTTGCATTCACTTACACGCAAATATCCTTGGGAAAGGTACTAATCCCTCTAATCCTTCCAGTTATGGGTTAAATAACAGGACAGATTGGGTTCTATAGCATTGGCTGGAAACCAGTCTACTGCAGAAAGCAATGGCAACCTACTGCGGGATAATCTTCTGCTCAGTCAGTCATGTCTCTTTCGAGACATGATCGCCCAAGCGTGTATCACGTATGGCATTTAACTGAATGAGGAAGAAGGGTTTGGAGAACCTGACGCTCACCAGACGGATAGAGAAGAAGAGAGACAAGAGAAAATAGCGCACGACATACCTGATGGACTTGAACAGATGGGTACTGGAGCAGAATTGGGTCGAATAACAGTAGAAGAAATATTAATGGCAAAAAGGGATATTGAGAAGTGGGGGGGTATGATCACTTACAGCCTGAAAACACGGCACATAGAAGAATAATGGGCCAATCTTTACAATCTTACGCGAACGCAGAATGCGCTTTACAGGCCAAATACTATTTTACTCCAATTAAATGGGTTTCTTTACATTTCTTATATCTTTGAGCACTCTAATTTGGTATTTAAATCTTTTTATTTTATAGTTTTGAATAATATATATATTTCATGTAGCCATAATTATTTTAATATTTTTAAGGATATTTTTTTAATTTCTGAAAAGTTAACTAGATTTTGGTTCTGTCTGTAAATACTTGTTTCAGAATAAAATCCTTACATTTGTTTTGATAAAATCCATCGGAGGACGAAACGCGTCAACTAAGAAAATATTTCTTATTATTTTTACTGTTATTGTCTTTACTAATAAGTACAATCTAACTCGGTGAAGGAAATAAAGAGTTGAGATCTAAATTTCAGCCACCCGAAGAAGACCGGAGCGTACAACAGCAGAAACTTCGTGAATGTAGCAAAAAAGATGAAGACAACGCTCCATATAATGTAAATAATGTAAATAAATACATTACCTCATATCAGAAATATAGACAAATTTATTGGAAGTCTGATGAAATAGTCTTGTTTGATTGCAGATAAAAGTTTTAAAAAGAACATTCCCAAGAAAGTTTTTTCGAAATTCTAAAAATCCGAATCTTTTTTCTCATATTTACTTATATTTTATGAGTTTTTTTATTTTCACTTCAAAAGCCGCTCACTCAATAAAAGAGGGAAAGTTTACGTGTAAGCGCGTCAAGTGGAGCCTCGAGAAAAAAATGATAGTATGTTGCAGGAGTAAATAAATATTGAGATGTGGCAAAATGAACCATATGTTGTTGTGTTTGTTTTTACTATTAAATATTGATTACTAACAACGAAATCAACCGAAAGGCACAGCATCTTTATTAAATCTCGATTACATAGCCCCGTAGACGTCACTTACATTGTTTAATAAAAAAGAAATAGGATATCTACCTAATATAACGTTTATATTAATCTTATTCTAATTCAACATGTCCTTCCTTTAGTTTCTTAATTACGTTACGCCCTGCAAATAATTCATAAACACGAGACTATTCGGTTGTGATAACGTGGAAAAAAGAGAAAGAAATATCAGAGATGCTACTTGGTTTGAGGAATAAATGATTAAAGAAAGAATGAAAGAAAAAAGTGTTTAACGTCTGTTTCAGTGAAATGGAAAAAGTTGCCAATCTGTTCATTTGTATCCCATGATTTATGATTGTTATTGAAATATTTTGTTATAGTTGTTAAGCTCAAATATTTAACGGATAAAAGACAATACTTGATTCAGTGTGAATATAAAAGAAAGAAAGAAAGAAAGAAATAATGAAGGGAAATAAAAAGTCTTTAGAATAAAACTCTAATAAATAAAATAGAATAACATCGTCTACTGAATTATTTTTTAATTATTATTAAGAGAAATGTTCATAAGACAGGAATTTGGCTAGAAAAAAGAAATAAAGGAACATAAAAATACTTGACATATCTTGCCAATACCTCATAAATAATGGACTATTCTGTTTTGATTGTTGGGGGAAAAGACTCTACTTGTTTTCAGTGTGAAAATGAAAGAAGGAAAGAAACAAGCAAACAATGTAAGAAAGAAAGAAAGAAAAAGAAAGAAAGAAAGAAAGAACGGAGAGAAGATAAAGTGGATAACAACTATTTCAGTGAAATGAAGAAAGTTGAGTTCACCACGGAAGTCATTTTCTTTCCTCCCAATACTTCACTCGACGCAGACAACGAAGGACTGAACCACAATCGCGAATATCAGTCAACCTCCTTCGTTCCTCCGGACACAACCTCCTTCGTTCCTCCCGACACAACCTCCCAGAGATAAAGAGTGATAATAAGGCGTTGTGACTGACGGATACACACGACTCTTATTATAGTATAGATTGTCTTTTTACAGATATATTTTTAGATATAGTTGAATTTTTACATGTATGATGCGGTCGTAATTTTTTTGATACTGCTTTGTATATAATTTTGGATGTAGCTGTAATTAGTTTGACATTGTTAAGGATATCTTTTTAATTTCTAAAAAACTAACGAGATTTTTAGTTCTGTTTGTAAATACTTGTTTCAGAATAAAATCCTTACATTTGTTTTGATACAATTCATCAGAGAACAAGACGCGTCTACTAAGAAGAGTTTTCTTAATATCTTTACTTTTATTGTCTTTACTAGTAAGTACAATCTAAATCGGTGAAGGGAACAAAGACTTAAGATCTTCTGAAGAAAGCCGGAGCGTACAACGGCAGAAACGTCGTGAATATATCAACAAAGATGAGGAAAACACTCTATATAATGTAAATAGTGTAAATAAAAACAATACCTTATGTTAGAAATATAGAAAAATTTTATTGGAAGTCTTTGATGAAATAATCTTTTTTGATTGTAGAAAAAGTTTAAACAAGAACATGCTCAAAAAGTATATGTGTATATTTTTAAAATAATGTTTACCCTGCATAAAGCCCAAAGAGTCACTCCAGATAGATGGTTACAGTGTAAGAACAACAGTTTATAGGGAAAAGATAACGGTTTAATTCTACACATGAACAGATTAAGATTATAATGATCGGGGTAGAATTCTTTTGGGAGTCGGTTTCACGAAGTAGCATTTCGGGGGAGGAAGAAGCTACTTGAATGGAACTTATGTCTCACCAATGGAATATGAAGGGAATGAGAGTGTTTCGCTACAATATGCGTGGCCTTGGTGGATCTTTAGCCGTGAACTGGAGGACCTATGGTACGAAGTTCGTCTAAACATTTTCCCTGGAAATAGCAACAGAACAGGGAGAAACTGTGGGAAAAAAGTTGGAAAATAATTAATCACACACAAGAAAATGGAGACGCTTTTGGACTCTGTCGAAACTTGAAAGGGAAGATCAGGTAGCGTCTACTCATATATAACAGCAATGCTTCATTTTTGGCTTGATCTGGTTCTTGAACTTGATGTGCGTTTTGGAGCAGTGGATATCGGCTCGGAACGAGAAATCTCAGAGCCGAG
Source organism: Ascarosepion bandense (assembly GCA_037127315.1). Taxonomy (NCBI): domain Eukaryota; kingdom Metazoa; phylum Mollusca; class Cephalopoda; order Sepiida; family Sepiidae; genus Ascarosepion; species Ascarosepion bandense. Next base: position 3,497,422 of record JBBBDQ010001908.1, read on the forward strand.
TTCGAAATTCAGTCGAATTCGTTGCATTCACTTATCGGGCGTTGAGAAAGGTATTTTGTTTGAGCACTTTCAATAGTAGTTGCGATAGAGCAGCGATAAACTTACTATATCCCGCCTGTGTGAGAGAGGTTGGAGAGTGGAAAATAATTCATCGCCCAAAAGAACGATTTTGAATTCTATCGAAAAAGTGAGAACTGGGTGTCTCTTGCCCAAATATGAGGTGCATTGGTATATTGTCGTATCACCGGGGTAGATGTTTACACATAATCTAAGTATATTCTTAGGCAGATTATTAACGTAAATCAAAAAGACGGTTTGACCGAGGAGTGACCGCCAACGCCTTGAGGGACTGGCCGTTAATAACTACATTTCAGTGATTTAATATTTGGAGAACACGTCCAGCATACCTTTGTGCCAGACCTAGTGTAAGACCTTCGAGATATCTAATGCTATGGTCTTCGATATGTGTTTATCGCCAAGAGTATGTTAGATATTTTTAACTTTGTAAGGTAAGTGCGGATGTGCGTAGTGGTGTAGTGGATATCGGCTTGGAATGAGAAATCGGGGAGCCGAGTTCGAATTTCAGTTGAATTCCTTGCATTCACTTACGCGCAAATACCCTTGGGAAAGGTATTAATCTGTCTCTTCCTTCCAGTTATGGGTTAAATAATAGGACATATTGGGTTCTATAACCTTGGCTGGCAACCAGTCTAATGGCAACCTATGCGGGAAAATCTTCTGCCCAGTCAGTCATGTCTCTTTCGAGACATGGTTGCCCAAGCGTGTATCACGTATGGCACTTAAGTGACTAATGGTAAGATAAAACAAATATGGAACATGTGTGAATTGAACTCAGAGCTATATTAAACGCATTCAGATATTAGCTTGCTCACCACTGCTCCGCGGTAAATTCTCCAAGGAGGTCTGTCTACTAGGCCGGCTAGCTTATCCCCATTGTAGACGCCTGCTAAGGCACATTTGTGTTTAGTCAACACCCATAGAACCCACTTGTGTTTTATACTGCAAGTACGCTGAGTGAACTTTAGTTACAGTTTCTGAGACAGGGCGCGTTATCTAATGTGAACAACAGTCTGAACAAGGCCAGGACGCTCAAACCCTCGGTCACGAGGACTTGTAACTTCGTGTTAGTACAACCATCGACGGCTTTGAAGGAGTTCGGTAGACCCAATTTTACTCACAAGGCCGTGGTATGTTTTTCAGACATTTTCCAAAGGTTTCGCATGTCGGGATCGATTTTTCCAGACCAATAAAAGTCACCTTCCTGATAAATTGACCGACCATGGTGAGATTCGAACAAGGGACTCATGGTCAAAAAGGGAACGTTCTGAACGACTCGGTCACGTATATTCAAATGTATATGTATTTTACAGCTTTAACGTGCGTACATGACCGTACATGGCTCTCCATAACTTCTATTCTTCCTAATTCTTAGCAATGCTTGTTTTGTTTTGATCTTTTTGTTAGTTAGTTTTTCCTATCAATCTATCTCCCTGTTATACCATCCATTTACACAAGCTTGTTAGGTAGATTACTTGTTATTTCTCATCTTTCTCTCTTGCCTACCATATATCTTGTGGATATCAAATTCTCGAAGCCCCTTTTCTTTATTACGTGCCCTAAAAATTTCCAGTCCTTTTTCTTATTCTAAGTTCTTTTTGTTTCCATTATCCTTAAACTTCATCGTTACTCACATGTTCAGCTTATGATATGCCCAGTGTTCTTCTGTATGACCATATCTCTGTTGACTCAAATTTCCTCGTCATCTGTGAAGAAATTTTCTAGCATTCATTGCTATATAGGACGATTGATATTACAAAGAAGTCAAGCACATTTTTCTTTGTTTTTAACGAAAGTTTCATTTTCTTAATACGTTGCTTAGCTTTGGAAAGACATCTTCCTCTATTTCTATGCACCTTCAGATTTCGGTGTTACATTTTACACCATCTATTTAAACATTCGGGATGTGTGTTGTGATGCAGTGGATATCGGCTCTGAACAAGAAATCGGAGAGCCGAGTTCGAATTCCAGTTGAATTCGTTGTATTCACTTACGCGCAAATACCGCAAATGGGAAAATATTATTCCGTCTCTTCTCCCTCCAGCTATGGGTTAAATAGTAGGACAGATTGTGTTCTATACCCTTCGTTGGCAACCAGTTTACCGCAGAAAATAGTGGCAACCTAATGTGGAAAAATATTCTGCCTTTGGTGGATTCTCTTGCTAACAACCATATATTCTGGCTTATAGTTAATCCTTTTTTTCTCACTTTCCTTTACTAACTTGCGTAGGAGTTATTACTGTTTCGTTTCTGTCTTTGCTATCAACACAGTATCATGTGCACATTTATGTCATTAAGATTGTATCGGCAAATAATAAAAAATGATCAGCTTCTAGTATTATTAATCCTTGTCTCCCCAATGAGATGGGGTGTGACACAAGGTATGTTTAAACATGGGGAACCAGAGTGGGCACAACTGGCATAAGAACAAAATATTGCACAGCCTCCGCAACAGTTTGGCATCGATATGACTACTGATATCCCTCTTTAGTGCAATATGCTTAGGAGGTGTAGCTTCGAGCAACTGTTCTCCGAGACCGGGAACCTGTTCCCTGAGATTGGGCAGCTGTTCCTGTGGACTGAACACCTCAATATTTATTTTCTTCAACTTTGTCTCTGTCCTTGGGTAAAGACACAACTGAGTTGCATTCTGTCCGAAAATAAAGACGCAATTGAGATATGCTACACCCTACCCGGCATGTGCCAGGTATATTTACCCGGCCTCCCCACTAATCAGGATGTGCCACAAGGTCGTTTTAACGCGGGGGGCGCCGTACATGTTATTATCATGCATATGAGCCAAAGACCAAAATTAATTTTTAACCAAGCCTCCGCGACTACTGTCAGGTTGGCATTGGTATTACACCGATCCAACCTCCTTAGTGGGATGAGGAAGGTGCTGCCTCAAGGTTGAAATACCCAGGGCTTCTCCCATCTAAAATGAGCAGAACTATAGCTCCATTTACAGCACAGAGGCATTAACCACTGTAAATCTTCATTGGCAATGAGTAACTCCTGTGCCAGGTAAGTAAAACAGCTGCTGATTGTTTTTTTGTTTTCTTTGGATTGTCTCACTGTATAGTATCAACAAATCCAGTTGGAATATGTCCCGTTGTCTTAAGCCCTTGAATTTATGTGTATACTAGCAGTATAGCCCGGCATTGCTCGGATATAATGAAAACTTTAAAACTAATCCATGGTCCTGGAACTCTTTGGACGTTGGCACGAAAGTCTAAAAAGTAATAGTTGTTTCCAGTTAAAGCGAAACCGTAGACTGAAAGAAAAATGAATGGATGTAAGTCAAATTTTGAAGTTTGGTGAGAATCGGATAATAATTGTGGATTTGTATAAAGGACATATAGACAGATAAACAGACACACACACACACAAACATCTTGCCTTTTATATATATATTATCGATTTTCTGCACTATTGTAAGAACTGCAACCTTGAAACTTCTGAATATCGTTTCTTATGTCTTTATCTATGAGTGTATCAAATTTGATTAAAATCGGACCACTCCTTCTATAACCCGACTTTTTCGATTATCGATTTTCGATATTTATCGGGGGTACCTCGACACAAAACCTAGCTAATAACACTCGCAGACGCTTATAGTAAAACTGTAAATTTTCAAGAAAATCGGTTCAGCCGTTTCGGAGTCTATAAGTAACGGACACACACACACACACACACATACACACACAGACAAAGTTTCATTTATAAATAAGTTTAGATATTCAGTTAATTTTCTGTTTATAGAAGCAGTTTCTTTTCAGCATATATTTAGGATTACAATAATAGCTTTTCCAGATAAATAAAGTTTTCCTAACAGTTCAAATAGATCTTTGCGTCGCACCATATCAAATACTTTTGTGTAGGTTATGGAACATGCATATACGTAATAAATACACGCGTGTATGCATATAAAGCGAGAAATCAATGTAATCGTTTAAGAATAAGACAGAAATATTTGAAGTACAAACGTTAGTTCGATGAGACATTCAAATGCAGATAAATTAAAGAAGGAAATGAAACTTTAGTAACAAAAAAGACGAAATTAATCAGCGTTGGACAACGTGAGTAAATAAAACCAAAACTTGAAATAATTAACAAACCTTTAAGAAAACCATTCTCATTTTAAACCTAAGAGACGAAAATAATAATAAAAATATTGCATATAAAAAAAGAATGGCTTTTGATACTCGATCAGAAGTAGCAACATGCATCGCTGATTAAAACAAGGAAAGGATATTATTAATTCTTGCGTTGTCATCGAAAATTCACAGGAATTCCACCTTTCTTCATTAATCTCAGGCTGATTGCGTCAAAGCGCGTGTTCATACCATTTATTTTCTGCTGCTTCTTCTGCAGTCACGTGCCCAACGTGAAACGCCGGCGATTTTGAGCGCGCATACATGAGAATACGTAAATACACCTGGGCTGTTTTCGCAGACACACAGACGCACATATCGAGAGGGACAGGCGTAAAATCACCTGCACAAATTATGACACGTGGATTTTATACTAATAATGACGAACAAGAGTGCGAACGACATATCCTAAAAAATAAATCTGGGCATTCATTCTCGATCTCTGTTGATAAATATTTTTAAATTCTTTCTAGTTTTTATTCTTGCTGTTTTCCTTTTGATCTTTTCTATAATTTTACAATTTCTTTTTTCTTTTTTTCTTACCTTGTTACTCTTATTTTTCTAAATTTCGTTTTCATGTTCACGTTTCTTTTCTTCTTTCTTTCTTTTCTTCTTTCTTTCTTTTCTTCTTTCTTTCTTTTCTTCTTAATCTTTTCTTTCCCTCTACTTTCCTGTTATTCTCATTTTTCTACTTTTTAAAAAGATTTTCCTCATCATTCTATGTTCTTTTATATGTTTCTTTCTTTCCTTCTGTTTTTTCTACATCTTCTTTTCTTTCTTCCTGTCTCCTGTTAAGCTCCTTTTTCTACGTTTGTTTTTACTTTCAACAGCATACTTTGTTCATTTGTTTATTTTTCACTGCACTTTTTCTTTCTTTCTTTCTTTTTTTCTTTCTTTCTTTCTTTACGCCTTCTTCATTTATTATTCCTTCCTGCTTTCTTGTTAAGCTACTTTTTCTACAATTCCTTTTCTTCCACCCACCCCCCATCATTCTGTGTTTCTTTATTTGTTTTTGCGTTTCTTCTCTTGTTCGTATTTTTCTTTCTTGCCTTCCTGTTAATCTCTCTTTTTACCATTCCTTTTTTACGGTCTTTTTTTCTTCTTTCTTCCTTTCGTCTTTATCACTTCTTCTATTCTGATTTCTTGTTAATCTCCTTTTTCTTACTGTTCTTTTCTTTCCATTGGAATTGATTATTTGTGTTTTGTATCTTTCTTTCTTTCTTTCTTTCTTTTAATCTTTTTCCCTCGTTTACTTTTCGTTTTATCGTCATTGTTTGTGTTTTCTTTCTGTCTCTCTTTTTCTTCGCTCTTTATCTTTCATGCCCTCAGATTAATCTCCTTTTCGTACCTTTCATTTTCTTTCGCTCGTCATTGTTTGTTTATTTATTTATTCACTTTTTCGCCTTTTCTTCCTTCCTGCTTTCCTGTTAATCTCTTTCAACTAATTTTCCTTCTCTGTCTATCGTCATTCTTTGTTTGATTCTTTCTTACTTTCGTTCTTTCTACTCTTCTACTTTGTTTTACTGCATTCATACTTTCCTGTTAATCTCCTTTTCTAACTTTCCTTTTCTTTCTTTCTTTCTTTCTTTTGTCCATTCGTCTTTTATTCCATTTTGACTTCCTGTTAATCTCCTTTTCCTACCTTTCTTTTTCTTTCGCTCATCATTCATCCTTGTTTGTTTGTTTATTTGTTTGTTTGTTTGTTTGTTTGTTTCTTATTCTTTGTCTTTTCTTTCTTCTCGCTTTCATGTTTATCTCGTTTTTAACCATTCTTCTTGTTTCCATCGTCATTCTTTCTTTCTTTCTTTCTTTCTTTCTTTTTAACCTTCCTGCTTTCGTGTTAATCTTCTTTTTCTAACTTTTGTTTTCTTTTCCTCAGCATTGTTTGCTTCTATCTTTTTTCTTCTATTCTCTTCCTTCTTGCCTTGTTGATAATCTCCATTTTTTAATTCCTTTTCTTTCCCTCATTTTCTATTTGTTTGTTTGTTTATTTCTTCTCCTTCTTCTTTTCTTCATTCTCGCCTTTCTGTTAATCTCCTTTAACTACCTTTCCTCTTCTTTCCTTCTCCATTTTTTGTTTGTTTGTTTATTTCATTCTTTTTTTCATCTCTTCTTTCTAGTTATTTTTTTTTTAACTTTTGCCTTCATGTATATTTTCCTGACTCTAACTTTGCTTTTCCTTCCATCTTAATTCTCTTTTTGTTTGTTTGTTTGTTTGTTTCTTTCTTTCTTTCTTTCTTTTTTCACGCCTTCTTCATTTATTCTTTCTTTCTATCTTCTTGTTAATCTACTTTTTCTACATTTCTTTTTATTTCCCTCGTTATTCAGTGTTTTTTGTTTGTTCGTTCGTTTCTTCTCTTCTTCCTCTTTTCTTCCTGCCTTCCTGTTAATCTCCTTTTTTACCATAAGTCACTGGTGCCTCCTCAACAGGTGCTTACTCGTGCAACCAGACTGGCAACTGGGTCCCACCCTTCACAGCCAGGTTAACCAAATGCAGACGACAATTCTACTCCTGCAGCTTCTTCTCTCGCACTTCACGCCTGTGGAACTCGCTCCTATATTCTTGCTTTCCTGACGGCTAAAACCTCCAGAAATTTAAATGCAATGTCAATACTCATCTATTAACCACTGGACTCTAGCTCTCTCCCCACCCCGTATATCCTTCCCATTCTCTCCACCTATGTATCTGTCATCGCACTTGCATTCTCAGCTTTCTATTGCTCCTTTCTAACTAGCTTGTACTCCTCACTCTTTTCTAATTAATCTTTTTACAGTTATGTACCCCCCGCTCATCAGTGGCATTTCTGCCTTGCTCGGGGTGAAATGATTAAAAAAAAAAATTCCTTTTTTCCCTCGTCAGTCTTAAATGGTTTGTTTCTTTGTTATTCTCTTCCTCATTCTTTGTTCGTTTGCTGTTATCTTTAATTCTTTCTTTTCTTCTTCGTCTTTTATTGCTTCCTGCCTTACTGTTAATCTTTTTCTAGCTTTCCTTTTTATCACTCGTCATTATCTGCTTTTTTTTTTGCTTCTTTGTTTCTTTCGTTATTTATTCTCTTCTTTTTCGTCTTTTCATTCCTGCCTTCTTCTTAATGCCTAGTTACAACTTTTCTTTTTCTTTTCATTGTCATGTTTTTCGTTTTATTCTTTCTTCACTTATTCTCCGTCATTTCTTCCTTCTCGCCTTACTGCTAATCTTCTTTTTCTACCTTTCCTTTTCTTTTCTCCTGTTGGTTTAGTTGTTTGTTACATTTTTTCTAACTGTCTTCTCGCCTTACTGCTAATCTCCTTCTTCCTTCTACCTTCCATTGTCTTTTCCCCGAAACTGTATGTTCGTTTGTTTCTTTCTTTCAGATTTCCTTCCTTGTTTTTACTTCCTTCCTCCATTACTCTTAATCTCTTTTTTTTTCTCTACATTTCCTTTTATCTAACTTTTCTTTTTTTTCTTTTCCTGGTTATCCTTTGTTTACCTATTCATTTGTTTGTTTGTTCTTTTGTTTGTTTGTTTCTTTTTGTCTTTTCTTCCTTATTGCCTTTGTACTAATTTTCGTTTTCCTCATTTTCTGTTCTTTCATTCTTGATTTTTTTTTGTTCGTTCATATGGTGGTTTCTTTCTCCATAAATTACTTTCTTTTTTGTCTTTTCTTGCTTCCTGGTTTCCTGTAAATTTTTTCTTATCTTTCGTTTTCTTTGCCTCATCCTTCTTTCTTTCTTTCTTTCTTTCTTTCTTCATCCTATTTTATTCCTCCTTTTGTCTTCCCGTTTAATATCCTTTTTATACAATGTCTTTTCATTCCTTCGTCATTCTCTTTTTGTTTGTTTGTTTTTCTTCTTCGTCGTCTTTTCTTTTGTTAGTTTGATTTGTTTGTTTGTTTGTTTGTTTGTTTCTTTTGTTAGTCTCAATTATCTATACTTTTTCTTTTCATCGTTATTCTTTGTTTCGTTGTTACTTTTTTCTTTGGTTGTTTTTCTTTCTTTCTATTTTCTTTCATGCCTTCTTTGATTATTCTTTCTTCCTACTTTCCTTAATCTACTTTGTCTACATTTCCTTATCCTTTAACTCACCGTTCATTATTTGTTTCATTCTTTCTTCTTTTCTTTCTTTCTTTCTTTCTTTCTATTTATCTTTTTTACCATTACTTTTTTTTACCTTGTCATTCTTTATTTTTTCTCTTCTTCTTCGTCATGTTTTCCTTCCTGTCATCCTGTTAACCTCGTTTAGTTACCATTCTTTTTCGTGTTCTCATCATTCTTTGTTTGTTCTTTTTTTTGTATCGATAATTCTTTCTTTTCTTCTTTTTCTTTCTTCTTTTCTTGATTTCGTGCCTTCCTATTAATCTCCTTTTTCTAATTTTTCTTTTTTTTTTCATTCATCATTATTTGTTTATTTCTATCTTTCGTTATTTATCTCTTCTTCGTCGTCTTTTATTTATTTCAACCTTCTTCTTAATCTCCTTTGACAACCTCTTTTTTTCTTTCCCTCGTCATTCTTTGTTTTTCTTTTTCTCTCCCTCTTATTGTTCGCTTTTCTTTCTTCCAACCCACCAGTTAATCTTCTTTTTTTTACATTTCTTTTTCTTTCCCTCTTTTGGTTTGTTTGCTTGTTTGTTCTTTTCTTTCTTTGTTTATTCATTTTTTACTTCCTTTCTTCCTTTTCGCATTCCTGTTAATCCCCTTTTCTACTGTTTATACCTTTCCTTTTCTTTCCCTTCTCATGCTTTTTTTGTTTTTGTTTTTGTTTTTGTTTCTTCTCTTCTTTTTTCTTCCTCCTTGCTTTCCTTATAATTTCCTTTATTCTCTCTTTCTATTTCTTTTTCTGTTCAGCCTTTGTTTGTTAGTTTATTTGTTTCTTTCTTTCTTTCTTCTTTGTTTTTTCTTCGTTATTGCCTTCCTGTTAATATCTGTTTTCTATCTTTCCTTTTCTTTTATTAATGATTGTTTGTTTTGTTTGTACGTATGGTAGTTTTTTTTTCCCATTAATTATTTTCTTTTTCGTCTTTTCTTGCCTTCTACATTCCTGTTAATCTCCTTCTTTTATCTTTCTTTTTCTTTCCTTCGTCATTCTTTATTTGTTTTTTTGCTTCGCTTCTTTCTCTCTTCTTCTTCGTCTGTTCTTCCTTCCTGTCAGTCTCGTTTATCTATCTTTCCTTTTCTTTTCCTCATCATTCTTTGTTTCTTTCTTTCGTACTTCCTTTTTTCTTCGTCTTGTCTTCATTCTTACTTTCCTGTTTAATCTCTTTTACGATTAATTTTGCTTGTTATTATTTGTTTGTTTGTTTCTATTTTCTTTCTTACTTGCTGTCTTTCTTTCTTCTCTTTAATTTGTCTTTTATTCCTTCATGTCTTCCAGTTAATCTTTTTTTTTTCTATCTTTCTTTCTCTTTCCAACTTCATTTTCGTTTGTTTGTGTATTTCTTTCTTTTCTTTTTGTTTTTCTTTCTTTTTGCTCTCCTGTTAATCTTTTTTACCAACATTCTATTTCTTTCCAGCGTACGTCATTTTTAGTTTGACTTTTTTTTTCCTTCATTTCTCTCTTTTTTTCTCTCTCCCACGAGTTTTCTTATTTTTGCCATCCTGTTAATCTCCTTTTTCTACCTTTCCTTTTCTTTCTCTCGACTTTCTTTGTTTGTTTTTTCCTTTCTTTCGTTCTTTCTTCTCTTCTTCTTCGTCTTTTTTCTTCCTGTCTTGTGAATCTTTTCCTACATTTCTTTTTCTATCCTCTTTTTTTGTTTTTTCTTTCTTTCTTTTCTTCTTCTTCGTACTTTCTTCCTTTAGATGTGCTGGTGGTGTAATGGATAATTGCTTGGAATTAGAAATTGAAGAGCCGAGTTCCAATTGCAACCGAATTCGTGATATTAACTTACGCGTAAATACTCTTGGGAAAGGTATGGTTCAATCTTTCTCTCCCCAGATATGGGTTAATTTGTAGGAACTCTTTCAGTAAATTGCTAAAATTCTTATTTTCTGTTCCAAAATAAGCCGCAGAACATGATAAGCCGTAAAAAAAAATGATTTTTTGTTTCTTTTTTTTTTTTTCACTTTCTATTTTCTTCTATATTTATCATGCCTTTCCTTTTTTGTTTTGAGATTTGCTTTTGAATTTATTTGTTTTTATTGTTTATTTTTCTTCGTTTTTTTTATTTTGGATTTTCTCTCATTTTTAACTTATTCTTTATCTGTGTTTTCTTTCTGCTTTTTCTTCATTTTTCTTCTTTATTTATTTAGCCTTTTCTCTTTATAACTTAAATTTTGATGTTGCATTTTTTAAATTTTTTCTTTCATTCTTTTGTCTCATTTCCTTTTTCAAACACAACTTGGCTTCAAACTTGTCCTTAAACTTGTATGTTTCTTTCTTGTCATATGGACACAATGCAAGCTTTATTTTTAATCTGACTCAACTGATGGCATTTTTTTTCTTTCTCTCTCTCTTTAAAATTCAAATTCATTTATTTTTGCATTTGTTTCTTGCATCTAAATCCTCTTTCTAAGATGCATTGTCCTCAGAACATTTATTCTTTGTGGAACGTTCTTCATGTTTAATTTTCCGTACAATTAAACGTTTTCGCTTTCACTTTCATAACGAATTCTCTTTATTTACATTCCAGCAGGGACGCTTTTTGAACATCTTAACACAGACTTTCACGTTCTCTCTTTCTGTTTCAATCATCTATATATATTTTTTTGTTTTTTTTTACTGTAAAAGTCTATTTTTATTGCATTCTTTTGTAAATGTTATTTTATAAAAATAAGTTCTTTATTTGAATAAATTTTCTCTAATTTTTTTCAACTCAATTTTCATATTCTTTTTTTGCTACATTTTTCTTTTTGTTTCAAAACACTTTCTCTCAAAGATCTTCATATTATTTTTTTTATCACTTCTTTCCTAATCTTATTCTCAATTTAACTCTTAACCCTCCAAGCATTGTTTGAACAACTGAGCTTTATCCTGGGTGTTGATGTTGTTATAACAACGCTTCAGACTTCTTTTGGCGTAAAATCCATAAAGAAAGCAAAAAGTTTTCTTATTTTCCCGAACAAGATGACGACAGAATATCGATCCTAATATATCAACATGATCCGTTAATTCCAACAACGTGAGGTGCACAGCCTATGTGATTTTTTATTTGATTTTTTATCTGTTCTTAACTAAATCTTATTCTCAAATTAACTTCTAACCCTCCGAGCTTTGTTTGGACATCTTAGCCTTTTCTTTGGTGTTGATGTTGTTATCACAATGCTTTAGCCTTATTTTGCCGTAAAATACACAAAGAAAGCGATAGGTACATTTTTCCTGAACAAGATGGCCACAGAAAATCGTTCCTAATATGATATATTAGGATTCGTTGATTCCAGCATTGTGAGATGCATAGACGATAATATTTTTCTTTTTGTTTTTATCACTTCTTTCCGAAACTTATTCTCAAATTAACACTTACCCCTCCGAGCTTTGTTTGGATATCTTAACTTTTTCCGGAGTGATCATGTTGCTATTTCATCGTTTCAGTTCTCTTTTGGCATAAACGCTTTAAAGATAAAGAAATGTCTTCTTATTTTCCCGAACAAGATGACGACAGAAAATTGTTCCTAATATATCAACAGGATCTTTTAATTACTGAATGTGAGATGCACAGACGATATTCGCTGCTATCCATGAAATACATGCGATTCTATTTTATGCAATATGTACAAAAATGTATCTTTTCCTGATAAAGCGTAGAGTGATAACCCATTAACTCATTTTTTTTCGCTCTTTTCTTTTTCTGCTGATAATTTTCGGATGCCAACTATTGCAGTTGTTTTCCGTTCTTTTCATTTTACTTATGTCCATTTTTTTGTTGTTGTTTAATTCAATTTTGCACCTCTAATAAAATTTATAAAGCCTTCAAACTCCAAGTTTGAACAAAGATAATCAATTAACCATGACTTAAACAACTAGACAACAAACCGATATATGCCGCCTCTTTCAATTACCTCAGCCGTTTTCTTTTAATTATTTCAGTTTCATCCAGAATAGAGTAATAATATTTTTCCGGATAATATCAGTCATATCAGATTTTATTTTTATTTTCTTCTAGGGTGTAGCATTCTGTAATATCATAACCTATACAGCCACTGGGACGACTACAGGGTCAACATGTTTGCGTATAAAGTGATGAGAAATGAAATGAATAAAGAAAAAAAAAAGAGAAATAATAAAAAAGACGTGAACCCCCACCAAAAACAAAAAAAAAAACAAAAACAAAAAACAAAAAAAAAACGAAAAAAAAAAGCAAATCAGAAAAGAAATTAAAAGGATAGACAAAAAATCTATATTATATAAGGAGATATGCTTCTCTGTCCGTCACAAACTGCGTTTGACTGCGCATGCACGTATCTAATGTACATGCTTGTATCTATGTTGCGTGTCAGCGACATACATATGCTTGTACCATTCAATGTATAATCAGGCGCATATGCACACAATTTCACCAAGTTTGAAATTTGACTTAGTTTCAGCTTACATGCCACATTGAAACACCGGTTCTTGTATGATCATCGAAGTTAAGCAACGTCGAGCCTGGTCAATACCTAGATGAGTGATCGGTTGAATATCAGGTGCTGTAAACTTGGATGTGCGAGTGGTGCAATGGATAATAATCCGGAATCGTTGCTTGAAGAGGCCACATTTTAATGTCAACGTATCTTCCAGAGATAGCATGATTTGGAACTTCATAGCCCGGTTTGAAAGAACTGGATCAGTCGGCAATCTTCCGAGGAGGGGTTGTAAATGCACTGTGCGCTCTGACGCAGTGCTGGAAGCTGTACGGCAGAGTGTTCTTGAGGATCTATCAGCTTCTAACGGTCATCGCTCTGCACAACTAGGCATCGCCGGAGCATCGTTTCAGAAGATTCTGAAATTGATTTAAAAATGTTTCCGCACAAGATTCAAATGTTTCAACAAATTTTTTTCTGTCTCTCAATACTCTGCTTAGCTTTTGAAATGCGTACTTGATCCATGTCAATACGCCTTCGAATATCAGTGTCGCACTTTCCATCAGCTGTTAGAACACTTCCCAGGTATTTAAATTTCTGTATGTGCTTGATTTTAGAATCCCCAACCTGTAATTGGCATTTTGGGTTCCCTTTTTTGACCATGAATTCAGTTTTCTTATAGCTTATATGTAGTCCTTTCTTCAACGCATTCCTTTGTATCAGTTCTAGTAGTTTTCTTTCCATGTCTGCTAACAGCACCGTGTCAGTTTAAATACCTCGGTGTATGGATCCGTTGCAATAAATTTAGTATAGAATATAAGGATGTTGAGCAAGGAAAATGTACTTGGGGTAGTTTTGTTTAAATTCAAAGAAAGAAAGAAACAAACAAACAAAAAGAATACACAAAGAAAGAAACAAAGAAAGTTTTGAGTTATGTATTTAAGCTGTTTTGTCAAATGTAAAAAAATATATGTTGGTGTCTAAGTAGTTAAGAAATTTCTAAACTATCACAACCTTTGTCTCAGATCAATGATTAAGGCTTTTTGTAATCTAAAAATATTTTCTAGCTTTAAATAACCTGAAAAACGTTAAACCGTAAAAAAAACGAATTAATCAATCAATCAAAATAAGACATTAGAATTCCATGGGCTGAGCAATGGAATTATAAATTTGGAAACAAGAGAATCAGTTAATTTTTAAAACTCTAAATCAGATATTTGTGACAATTTTACTAAACTGTTCCGTTAAGTTTAGGCAGTAAAAAAAAATCCAAAAATTCTGCAGCTTTTTACAAAAGATGTACCTTCATCATATTATGTAGGACTGGAGCTACAAAATAAAACAAAGAGCAGCTTTACCAAATAATAACAAAAAATCACGTTTCTTGACGACTTCTAACAGTAGCAACAACTAAAATGGGTAGCACGTGTAACCAGAAAAAAAACTAATGCTAGAATCAAGATGTTGACTTACTACACTACTGTAGACAAAAGGTTAAGAAGGAAACTTTTATAAACACAGAAAAGATCTATAACAGTGGACTTGCGAACCTATTTCCCTAAAAAACTGTTTTAAGAAAAATATTTTATAAATGTCAACCGAAATAAAAAAGTACTAGATTACTACTTGATATCCATTTTCTTATATGACAGTGAATGTTGGACAATTTCCCAGCGAATAAGAAGAAGACTGGAGACAACAAAATGGTTCTACAGAAAGATATTGAGAATTTTATGGACGGAGTTAGTAAGCAACAAAGAAAGTCTAAAAGCAACAGAAAGAATACTCAAAGTCAGGAAAAGATAGCTGAAATATCTTGAATATATAATGTGGAAGAAGGGCTTGAGAAATTTATTATTCAAGGGGCATATTGAAAGCAAGAGAGATAGTGGGAAGCGGCCAGCTAATTACCTGACGATTTTGAGTGAATGGACAGCGAAATGGTGGGAGGACGTTAACAAAGAGAGGAAACTACTAAAAGATACAAAGGACAGTGAGTTGTGGAGAACCATGAGAGCTTATATCTTGAAGAGACGCGGCATACAGAGAAGAATAATCTATTTATTGCAAATTGCTGTAAATTCGTTACGCTCCTATCATATTTCTTATTGATCAACTCAAACCGCCATTCCTTTACTTTTACACATTTCCAGATTTTCGATACTCTCTTCAAATTTCTTTTCAAATCTTTCGATCCGTTAGCCCAATGAATTTTTCATTTTCGAGTTCTTCATATTTTCGCTTCTATTTTACATTTGCGAAACTTAACTTCAATAAAGGTTGAAGAGAATCGGATATGTTCAGAATGATTGTTTTACCGCAAATACTGAAAGGGAATTGTCCTGCTTACTTTGGAAATCATTATCTAATATTTTCATCTTTTCACTGAGCTCGGATACTGACCATTGACACTAGGAAGAAATACACACCTACCGCGACAAATCTTTTTACCCGTTTTTTTTTTTAAATATAGTTTTCTTGCAGTAACATCATGATTTTCTTCTTTCTTTCTGTCATTTTTATTTTCTTTTAATTCTTTCTTTGTTCATCCCTTTGCTTCCATTTTCTTTCTTTCTTTGCGCCACTTCTTTGTGTATCCGTTTTCTTTCTTTCTTTCTTTGTGCATCCTTTTTGTTTCTTTACTTCTTTCTTTCTTTGTCTATCCCTTTTGTTTGTTTGTTTGTTTGTTTGTTTCTTTCTTTGTCTATCCTTTTTGTTTCTTTACTTCTTTCTTTCTTTGTCTATCCTTTTTCTTTCTTTCTTTCTTTGTGTATCTTTTTTGTTTGTTTGTTTCTTTCTTTCCATCCCTTTTTTTATGCATCTATTTTCTTTCTTTTCCACCCTTCTTTGAGTATCTGTTTTCTTTTCATTCCTTCTTTGTGCAGCCATTTTTCCTTTCTTTCTTTCTTTCTTTCTGCGTAATCTCTTTTTAACAAATGTCGGTTTCTTTTTACCCTAATCTCTATTCTCTTTAATCTCTTACTGTTCCTTTATTCTCTTTCTGTAATTTTTCTGAAGCCCTCATCGCACATCCAACTCATTTCTAATCTCGGCCTTTACTTACAATTTTATTTTCCATATCACTCTATCGAAAACAGTCTACAATTCTCCGTTGCCACTTGATTCATTGGTAATACTCTCATTGAATACATGCTGCCTTGGTAAAAGACATTCCAGTGGAAATTAAAAATAAACCAAATCCGAAATGACATAACAAAAAACCTTAAAAAATTAAGACAAAACGAAACGAAACCAACTGAAAAAAAAACACCATAAAGAAGAAAAATACAAATTAAACAGAAAACAAAAAGATACCAAAATACAACAAAACTCGTAATAAATGAAAAGAAACGAAACAATGAAGAATATGTGGGTGTTGACTGGGTGGAGGGCTGTGTTGAATGCTTGTGGGGCTTCTGAATTTGAGGCCTACAGCAGTTCAGGAAATGAAAACAGTCTTTCAAACTGTTCTGTTCAAGGAAAAAAAATGGTAAAGCCGAGAAAAATATCAGATAATTATTTTTCATATGTTTACATTCTTGTTACAAACAATGTATATTGGAAGAAAGGAATCAGAATCAGACTTTATGTAGAAGTTTAAGTGCGTGTGTGTTTCGTCGTGTGGGTACATATACAAGAATTTAATTGGATGACCACATGTGAGTTTTCCACTCTCTCTTTCCTTCATTATATATATATATATATATATATATATATATATATATATATATACACATATGTGTGTGTGTGTCTGTCTGTTACACGTGCCTATACATAAGTGAGAATTTATGGGGGTATTTGAGAAAATCTAAGAAAAAATACATAAAATATTACACACACATATACTAACATAGCCTACTTTGTCATAGGTAGCCCAACAGCTGTACACACTGGTAAGATTAAATCAGTTTGTTTGTTTTGTTTGAGATAGATAGATAGATAGATAGATAGATAGATAGATAGATAGACTACAATGAAATTATAATTTTTCCCCTAAATTTGACTGTATACGGCACAATGTCACAAGTGCGGAACATTCAATGAGGATCGAACTCATTAGAGTTTTACGACACTGCACGACCACACGACTCCCTGTGATACGATAAAATTAGTGACCTTTTCATCAGAATCTTTATGTTCATAATGTGTATATCGAGATGTAGATAAATAGCATATATATAGTCTACATTGGTCCCTACGCTTGTGGACCACTATTTCTGTTTGAAGAAAGTACATTTGTTTTGCATGTTATCATTTAAAACTTCTGCCAACAAGATCGATGAATTTTAAACGTGTAAATACTGTTTGATCTCAGTCTTAATTATAACAATCAAGGCCTCTGATTAGGGGGTTAAAGGTTTTGAGGAGTGTCGAGCCACCTCGTAAATTTTTGTTGTTCCCGGATTCACCTTGACACATGGTGGTAACACCTGTTAAGGTTCAAGCTATGGACAAATAGTGAAAATCCAATCAAACACAAAATACTATGAAAGCAGAAAAATGCATTTTTATATTGTAAAATGACCAACAATAACTATTTATAGTAAAATAACCAGCAATACAATTTTATAGAATTGCCAACAATATTACAGCAAAATGAATAACAATACATTTTATCTGCAGTTGAAGACATACAAATATATTTAAAATATAATTACTTTAAGCCATAAAATTGTGGTCAAAAGATTTAGATTTTGGCATTAAATAACCCCTAGAGTTTGATATGCCGCCAAACAAAAACAACCACACCAATGCTGAATACTCGGAAACGAGAAACCGGGGAGCCGAGTTCGAATTCCAGTTGAATCCATTGTATTCACTTACGCGCAAATACCCTTGGGAAAGGTATTAATCCGTCTCTTCCTTCCAGTTATAAATTAAATAGCAGGACAGATTGGGTTCTATAGCCTTGGTCGGCAACCAGTCTACCGCAGAAAGCAATGGCAACCTACTGCGAGGTAATCTTCTGCCCAGTCAGTCATGTCTCTTTCGAGACATGATCGCTGAAGCTTTTATTACGTATGGCACTTAACTGACTGACTAAAACGTGTCAAATAGAAACAAAATATATGATCTTTTTTTATTTAAAAAATGTTGTCTTAAATTACTGTAGGTACCTCAAAAAGTTAAAAATACATTTAAAAAATGAAAAATCGTTCTTGAAGCTTTGATCGTAGATTTCATTTCAAGCTCATAGATTAAATTTAGTATTCCCAATCAAACCAAATATTTTGTTTCATTACAAACCGAGTTTAAGCTGATTGGAATCTTTTCTTTATCAGCTGAATCAGACAGGACAAGAAGAAATTTGGAACGCCATTTCTTATAAGTTTTTAAAACTTCTACTTTTTTAAGTAATCTTAGAGATTTAAGAAAATATTCTAAGCAATCTAGTATTTTGTTGAATTTTAGGAGATTGCCTATCAAAACTTTACTTACGAAGGTGTTTGTTGAGAAAAGATTAGAAAATTAACAATGAGTTTTAAATTCATTGCACGTATATTTTTTATTTTTGTTATTGCTGTATATGAACAACCGTATTTACAAAAATCAACACATTTATACATATAGGCATAAAAAATTATTTTTAAAAGTAAATTTTCGTTTTAGGTCCCGAAGGCTTTTATCCCTTCAATTTTTTTCAAAATAGCCTTATTTACGTGCACATGTATATGCTGAACTCAAATCAACAATTCGATATTGAAGAAACCTACCTATTTTTTTATTTTATCGACCAGAAAAAAATCGGACATCTTCTCGATATTTTTGTCACTCACTACCAGTGATAAGACATTCGCTGCCGAGTGACTTTAGGCGTAGGAAGATAATTTTAGCCTACTTACTTCCTTAACTGAAAAGTCTTAGATCAAATTATTACGCGATTTTTTTTTTCGGTACTCAATTTCAGCAGAAAGTTGCGTGTATGCGTGTTTTTTTTTTTAGTAATTAATTTAAGAAAGTTGCGTGTACTTAATTTGAGAAGAAAGTTAACTTTCAAATATATGAAAATAAGTGATAATTGTAGTTTTACTTAATTTTTACCGACGAAAGTTAACTTTCAAATATATGAAAATATAGAATTTTTTAAAAGAAAGTTAACTTTAAAATGTATGAAAATAAGTGATAAGTGTAGTTTAATTAATCTTCAAATATATTGCGTGTATTTGCGTATTGTTTTTTTTTTCTTTTTTGTGGTGGAGGGTACTTAATTTCATAAGAAAGTTAAATTTCAAATATATGAAAATAAGTGCTAATTGTAGTTTTACTTAATTTTTTCAGGCGAAAGTTCACTTTCAAAGAGATGAAAATATAGATTTTCTTAAGAAAGTTCACTTTCAATTATATGAAAATAAGTGATATATTTGCGTGTTTTTTTTTTGGTACTTAGTTTCACAAGAAAGTTACCTTTCAAATATATGAAAATAAGTGATAAGTGTAGTTTTACTTAACCTTTATATATTTGAAAATGCTTATAAATGATAAATAACAAAAAGAACAAAATAAGTAGTACAGGAAAGTATTTTTTAATAATTAACATTGAAAATAAAACAATAATTACATCAATTGGAAAGGAAGTTAAAAGTTAGAAAATGGAAAAAATGACATTGACAATTTTTTAAAAATGCAGTAGTTTTCAGAAAGTTACGTGTTTTTTGTTTGTTTTTTTTCCTTTTTTTGGGTACTTCATTTCAGAAGAAAGTAGCGTGTACTTAATTTCAGAAAATAATTAACTTTCAAATCTATGAAAATAAGTGATAAGTGTAGTTTAATTAACCTTCAAATATATTGCGTGTATTTGCGTGTTTTTTTTTTTTCATTTTTTTTTTTGGTATTTATTTTCAGACGAAAGTTAACTGTATATGAAAATAAGTGAAAATTGTAGTTTTACTTAATTTTTTCCGACGGAAGTTAACTTTCACATATATGAAAATATAGATTTCGAAAAAAAATAATCGCGTAGTAATCTCTGCAAAGAATTTACAGTAAAGGAAGTAAATAGACCAAAATTTTCTTCCTATGCCTAAAACCATTCAGCAGTAAGCCGATAATGGAGACAAAAAGATCGAGAAGTCCGTTAACATAAAAAAGATAGGTTTCTTCATTATCTAATTGTTGAGTTCAGCATATGCATTTGCACGGAAATAAGGCTAATTTGGAAACATTTGAAGGGATAAAAACCTTCAGGACCTAAAACGAAAATTTACCTTTTTAAAATATCGAGGTTGAACTGTAGTAAAGTTTTTTATTCACAGTTTTAATTTAATAAAAGTATCATTTAGCCACAAAAAATTAATAAAGAATTTAAAAAAAATTTAAAATGATTCCAACTAAGATATTAAAAACTAAAATAATTCTTGCAAAAAATGTTTTATGACAATAATGTCCATAATATATATTTATTCTTTCATGAATAAAGTATATGATAGACACAATTAACAGTTTTTGTAATTAAATAACGGATTAGTTTTATGACATTTTTATTTTACAATCCAGAGTAAATCTTTTGCAATTAGGTGTTCCATTTGATCATGGTATTTTGATGAATTAAATTCTCCGATGACTTGTCCTTATAACAAATATAAACATTATGTTAAAAAAAAAAAAAAGAATTTCTCGAAATTTCATAAAAAATTGTTTTAAAAATATTTGTACAAAGATTTTCTTGAAGAGTAACATTTAAACAATAACTCAATTCTTGAACAGGATTTGAAAGTTTCACTGAAATTCGACTATTATGTGAAAGAATTTTGTAATGAGAAAGTAAGAAAGAACTTTCTTTAACCCAAAAAGACGCTAAAAATTCCGGTACAAATTACCGCTTGGGTTAAAAAAAAAAAAGAAAAAAAACAAGATTTTGTAAAAAATGTTTTCTATGGTTCGATAAAGAATAACAAAAGTAATTTTTCCATGAAATAAATTTGATCTGTCCTCTAAATAATGACTCAAAGACTTTGACAAGATTTGATTATTGTAAAAAGTTGTGCATTTTTATTTTTAATCTTGTAGCCTTCATTTTTAGCAAACTTTTGGAGGTACCTCTACTACGGAGAAAATATTTAAATGTAATAATATTAATAAATAAGTTACCTCTTGCTATCCCCAATATTCGTAAAACATTTACGTAAGAATATAAGATGCAAATATTTGCAACTGATGTAATCTCGTATTGGACATTTACTTCCAACATTCGTCAATTAGTATGCACTAATAAATCTACTTCTTACGCCGACAGTTACATTAAACACAAACTAAACAAAGTATATTGGTGGCGTTACACATCTAATAAAAAAAGAAAAAATAAGTTAAAAATTCAACTCCTCATTAATCCAAAGTTTTAAAAGTCTACTCCCTATTATGAGAATCTCAAAATACGTTAAAGATGCTAAATAAATATCGAAACATATTAAATTCATAGATATTTAAAAATTATATCTACCTGTTTCTTTTCTATCTGATTGTCGTGAACAAATGAAATATTTAAGAGGCAACAAAATATGTGTTATAGAAATATTGTATATTTTACAGTAAATACAACAGAAGAGTATTACACGACTGGTGCGCGTGTCGGTTGTTCAGCGTTCAATCAATTCGACTGTTGTGGCAAGCCTCTGATTGCACTATCGTTACTTCCATGGAAAAAGATCGGACGAACTACATTATTTGGTTCCATCAGTTTTGACCTTCACGGTTACAACCCTCCATGCCACTTATATTGTAACAAACCTCCCAAATTTCTTTCGTATTTGATCAGTAAAAAGTAAGTTCCGCTCGAACAGCTTATTCCACGAACCGCTTCTCTGTAGCTCCGACCCACAAGATGTTTCTCCGATCACTACACTCTTAATCTGCCCATATATTGGGTTAACTGTTATCTTCCGCTTCTATTCGTATAAACTATTTTTTGACTTCTCTTCCTTCAATGGCTTACGGGACTTGTACAGGGTGAACCTCATTGTGAAAATAAATAAATAAATAAATAAAAATATGTGGTCCGAAAGAAAGTCCTATCGATTTTTGAAGTTACTTTTTAGTAGTTACGGTAAAATAACCTTTTTAATTTTACGTTCTTGTTGTTTTTTTTTAATATCGGGGGGGATTTAAAATGAATTTATATTATAAAATGAATTTAGATTATAAAATGAATTTAGGTTATACCCATATCTATGAATTCAAAAAGAGTTCTTTAGCAATGGGCGCAGCGATAAAAAAAATATCATGGTGTCGCTGCATATGAAATTTTAAGGATATGCCAACAATAGTTTGGTCAGTTTCGATTGGGAGCGTTTTTTCTTGGAGCAAGACGACCAAGTTCTTTCATTATTGGGCTTCTTTATACAGAAATCCCAAGAAGACTGCAATGTAAATTACCGAAGGAGTTCAATAATAATCTTTTTTGATCATAAAACATTTTCATTAATTCTGAAAAGGGTCACTCTTGTTCTGTTGTAAATTCAGTCGCTTTTCATCGGGTTTCTTTTCTTCTAGAGTGTCATGTCACTTTAGGACGTTGACAATCACGTCTCTCTACAACTTTCTGTCCTTTGTAGTTCTTAGTAAATTTTGTCATTTGCTATCTCACGTCATGCCTGTTCTGCTAAGCATTTACACAAGCTCGTTAGCTAGGTTATTCGCTGTTTTCCTCTGTTTCTCTGTCATTCAATATGACCTGTCAGTGTCAAATAGCATCAGAATACGCCGAAAGAAACCTACTGAGGAAAAATCGAAAATCTAGTCAGTTATAGATCGAAAGAGACATGATCGCCCAAGCACTTAAAAAACGGACTGATTTTAACATATATAATGTTGGCTATTTCCGATATGGCATCAAAGCATTTATCATTTTTATTATTATTTTCTTTGATTTCTGTTGTATCGTCATTTCTTTCTGGGTCCTAACCAGAGAAGCAAAATTAGAAATGGCTTCATGACATTTCCTATTGAACATTTTTGAAAAATAAAATAAACATACAACAATTACACGTTTTACATTGCTTGTGAGAACTACTTTTGTATTTCTTTAAGGCATGGGCTACCGCGAATCTCTTCAATGGGTATCAGGTCCTAATAAAGCCGAGACCCTAATTACTGACCTCAATTATTGGAATTATTGATGCCTTCGTGCGCCACATTTTTGAGATTTCCAATTTAAGATCCTTGTATTGTGGCTGTTATTTTTTTTATATCTTCAAAGATCCAGAAACTGCCATGCGAATAAAAAGTACCTTCTGTTTTTATGATCTTGATCTATATGTCTGGGAGATTAGTTTTGATTTTTCTGTCTGTGGGCATTCTAAAGTCCCATAATAATGTTACAGGTCCTGTCTGTAAACGGATCAGGGTGGTGTTCATACCAGTTTCTTGTAGTTTCCTTCCCAAAAAGTTGCAGATTTTCCAGTGTAAATATTGAAGTACGCTGTCATGTCGAGAGGATGATAGTACCATGTAACCTGATACAAGATGGTCAAATGTTTTTGGATATTAATTACAGAATCTGCATTTGGAGTCAACAACAATTTTCACTATATTTGCTTTATAATTTCTAGTTAGCAAGCATTTGTTCTGTAGAGCAATAATTACATTTTCGGTTTCAGCTTTTAAAGTTCAGTACCAGCAAAAGTGAACTTAGAAGAGTTAAGTTAAAAAGAGATAACTACATAGCTACCAGAAGAGGCATCGCACATGGAATGAGAACAATATACCCCAGTGATCGTAATAAAGGGTTCAGTTCGAAATTCGTAGCACCTGAAGAAGGCCAGAGCGTACAACGACCGAAACGTCGTAAACATGGCAGTAAAGATGAGAACAATAGTCTTAATAATGTAAATAGTGTTTTTAATTCGGCTCTTTAATTACTTGCTGGCACAATAATAATAATAATGCCTAACAAGCTGATGCAGACAAACCACGTACACATTAGTGGTTTTCTAGGTGTGCAAAAAACCATTAATGGAATTAACCAACGTCTATATCCACTGGGCCGTCGTCAAAGATACATGGCTCAGTTGATATAGAACAAATAACTTAGAATAAATAACTAAATAAATATGAGGACAATAGTCCGAATAATGTAAATAGTGTAAATACCACCTCATCTCAGAAGTATAGACAAATACCTAATTAACAAGTCTTTTTCGCGGCCTAGAATCAAGCAAGTACAAACATTTTGAGTACTTAGGAATTGTTCTAACGGAAGACGGAAAGTGCGACACTATGATCCGAAGGCGAATTGGAATAGCCAAGGACGCATTCCAGAAGCTGAGTAGAGTATTAAGAGACAGGAAAATTTCACTAGAAACAAAGTATTGGATTACTATGTGACGTCTGTTCTTCAATATGGCAGTGAATGCTGGACAATATCATCAGAGATAAAGGAAAAACTTGAAGCAACTGAAATGTGGTTCTACAGAAAGATGCTGCAGATATCATGGATCGAGCATGGGAGTAATGATGAGGTTTTAGAAAGGATAGAAACGAAAAGGAGATTAATACTAAACATCAGGAAGTGACAGCTGAAGTTCTTGGTACGTGTAATGAGGAAGGAAGACTTGGAGAATCTGATACTCACAGGTCAGATAGAGGGAAAAGAGAGGGAAAGCAGCGGATAACATATTTGAAGGGCCTGAGCAGATGGATGGCAGAGCGGGGTTTGGGTGGGGTAACAGAAGAAACCGTGCTAAGAATCACCAGAGATAGGAAGACGTGGAAAGCCAAGATCGCCTATGTCCTGAAGAGACATGGTACATAGAAGAAGATGATGATGAGTAAAAGGTCTACTGTAGGAAACGTTCTTTTTTTTAAATGAAGAGTGTTTTTCGTGTGATATGCGCAGGTCTGCATAAAATAATATTTTGTAACTCTGAGATGTAAGAATATCCAAGAATTTTAGTCACGTGATTTTTGGTTCCCTTTTTTTATCATACCAAAAATTCCTATCACAACAGGGATAATCGTAGTTTTAAGTTTCCCCATGTTTGATACTTCGATTTGTAGGTCCTTTGATAGTTTTTGATACTCTTTATTTTTAGAAAAAAATTAAATCTTGTGGTGAAGTTATATCACCCAGTTGGCTCAATTACAGCTGAGTAGTGAGTTCGATCCTCACTGGGTGATGCTCACTTTCGGTCTTTAGCCATATCTAAACTACGCTTAAAAATTATAATGTAAATTAGTTGGCCAGTTTCTCTTTTGAAGTTTTTAATGACGATGTTTGGTTTATTTGCATCAATTTTCATGAGGATTGAGGAATTTCACAGTATAGCCCTCTATCACCACTGGTGACATCATTTGGGTGCTTCAATTATCATAATTCGAACAGACAAGCGAATGAATATATTGTTTCAGCCTGTTAATTCCTAATAATGTATTCTTTCTCAGCAAGGACTGGGCACCCTGATACTGTGTGGTCAACAGTTTCATCAAATTTATTGAATAAGCGACAGGCGCGATTTGTTTCATGGCAGGGTTATTATTTTTATTACAGAGAAAGTAGCAAGAAAACATAATGACGGTGGGGTGTAAATATAGAAAGCCTAATATGTGAACCGAGTTCGAATTCCAGTTGAATTCATTGCATTCACTTACGCGCAAATACCATTGGGAAGGGTATTAATCTGTATTTTCCCTCCGGTTATGGGTAAAATTACAGGACAACTTGGATTCTATAGCCTTGGCTGGCAACCAGTCTACCGCAGAAAGTAAAGGCAACCTACTGCGGGATAATCTTCCGCCCAGTCAGTCATGTCTCTTTCGAGATATGATCGCCCAAGCGTGTATCACGTATGGCCTTTAACTGATTGACCGAACATACCTATCATGACAACCATCTGATAAGCGTACACCAGGAACAACGCAGTCAAGTGTTGTTAATTATTATTATAATTATTGAATGAGAGAACAGCATGCCAACAAAGTAATGCAGGGATACAAATATACGAAGCCTAATATAGCCATCACGATAGTCTGATAAGGTATACTAGGCACATGCAACACAGCCAAATTTTGTTAATTATTAATATTATTATTATTTGTTTTATTATCTTTGATTGGCATTACGTGTTATTTGTTTATTTAAGCAGCTTCGAATGTTATAATCACTGATTGTGCCGTTTTTCTTCGATTGGCCGAGAGCAACATCTCTGTTCAATACCCCCCCCTCTCCTCCACATTTTCTTCCACCGCATTCGTCTTTTTCTCCTCATCTTTTTCTTCTTTTTCATCACTTCTTTTCTTCAAACATTTTTTTTAAATTTCTTGCCACAACCCTTACTCTATTATTATTTCTCCTGCAACGATTCCATTTCGGCAAATATAGCAGCGAACGGGACGAACGCGTTCAAAGATTATTGTTACGTGGTGACAGGCAATTACTGGTTTAAATTTGCCAGTTTTCAAATTATATTTTCAATATCTTTCCGGACAAGGACAGGTCTTTATTGCAAGTAAAAGTTATCAATCCAAGTCGCCTTCATATCGTGTTTTTTACCTCAAATTTTTTTGTCTGTGTACGCATTTTCCTTTCTTTTGTAGACTTATTTTTTATCCTCATCTTTCTTTGTGGAAAAGTAGTTTTTGAAATAGCCCACACACCCTTCCTATTCTCCCCATATTATTCTCCCAATGGTCTTAAGGTTTGCATACTATCCACCTCCACCCATCTTCCACCTTTCCAAACTGAGAACGAGCGACTCAGTCGGTTGGAAACGGTGTATCGACAAGTCTTGGCAAGTTTGCCTCGTTTTCGACTTAATAACGCCGTCCGCCATTTCATGTCTTCAGGGCCTAAATATATCCCAGACGTCTGTTCGCTGCTGCGTGCAGCCAATCAATATTGTTCTTCAAACAGCACGCCTTAACTGGTGATATTTAATGAGTGCTTTTTATTTCATCCATATTGGATTTGAAACCTCGGAGAAAGAATTGAAAAGAATGAACGCTGTCACAACTAGAATTAAAAAAAAATTGAAAAGAGAAAAAGTTATTAGAAAAAAGAAAAATCAAAAAGTTAGAATACAGAGGTTCGGGAAGAAAAGGAAATTGTTGAAATTTATTGGCATTTTTCCGCCATATTTGTTGGCTAACAGTTCAAACTTTTGATTACAGTTATTTCAAACTACTATCCAGAGTATGATTAGCTGATGTGTCGTGGCTTGTGAGATCAGAGGTCAAAATATCATTCGAATCTTAAGCGTTGTCGAGAATTTTTGATGGGATCTTTTTTTAAATAGGTTTTCTTTTCACTAAGCAATTCAATCAAGTGTTTAGCCAAGTTTAATAAATTGATTCCCCCAACTTAAATTAAGAAATCAATTATATCCACACGAAACAACAAAGATGAAATTGGACGCCTTGGCGAAGAAGCAATCAACTGTGAAATTTTTGATATAACTTGTACTTCAACTGCTTGTGGCACAAGTTGAGGTGCAGTATTTTCTTAACACTCTCGAGAAGTAGAATCGAAAGTATAACAAAGGAGAAGGGTAATGAACTATTTAACGTTAGTAGCGGTGAAACGTCTCTCAGATTAAAGTTTTGTCCCCAAAACGACAGGCGTAAATTACATTTGATTGTACATATAAAAACAGCTAAATATTTTTTTTTCATTATTTCTTTGGCGCAAAAACAATGCTTGTCTCTTACAAGAAGTCCAATGATATTGTGACTGAACTCTAATAAATAGATAAAATATATATTTTAGCACCATTAGTAACATGGTGTTAGAAATTATTGATGTTGCTTCTCCTGGGCAAATAAATAATACAAGTCTGGTTAACAAGGTCATTTTCTGTGTAGATTTAATATTAACTGCAATGAGGATATTGTTTGAGTGCAGACCCATAACCCTCGACAAATTTCTGAACATTACATTTACCGTATAATATGTATGAGTGACTACCCAATTCATTTTTGAGACGATTTTTAAAAATATCTGCCCAACATTCTCGTTTCTAGGATTTTCATACCGGGTAGAGGTGTGAGGTTACGTATTTCTGTATTCAGCAGCCGGGAGTATCCGTGAGTCAAACCTGCTTCTGGTTTTCAGTGCCGTGTCTATTCCCGCATAATACCACACTATCACTTCCTCTTTCATTCATATCATACACCTTGTTCAGTAAGTCCCCACCTGAAATGGCTCTCAAGCCTTATATTTTTTTAACTCTAATATATAAAAAAAAAACAAATTTTAATGAAGAGATTCTTAAATTATGGTTTACAACTATCTTATTTGCTGGAAAAATAATGAAATGTCTGTTCCAACCCAAGGTGCTGGTCGAATGATCGTTGAAAACAATTTGATGGGAAACTGAAGGGTTTTCCCTTGTAACATGTGTTAACCTTTAAAAAGACTTCATCAAACCAAAGTATTGTTCTCATTTACGAAAATATACAAGTGCGGTGGGGAGGAGAAGTATAGATGTAAAAGTTGTTTAAAATAATGCACCAAATAGTAAGAAAGAAGAGCGATAAAAACATGAAATTTAAAAATTTCTGCTGTTTCCATAATTTAACAATTTAGCTTCCGAATATCTTTTCCCTCAGTTACATAATCACAATCAAAGTTTGCTTATCTATTTCCCCATTCTCCTACATAATTCTAATAACGAGAACATTATTTTAGCCTGATGAAGTCATTTTAGAGGTTGAAACGTGTTACGTAGAAGTTAATCAACGCGGTTATGATACATAGACATTTATGCAACATATCCCCCGCAGCACCAAAACTTTCCTAAGAATAAGAAAAAGTTTCTTTTTTTTAATTATGTCCTTCGTATTCAGTCAGTTAAGTGTCATACATGATACACACTTGGGCGATCATGTCTGAGTAAGCAGAAGATTTTTCCTGTAGTAGGTTGCCATTTATTTCTACGGTAAACTAGTTGCCAACCAAGGCTATTGCACTCAATCTGTCCTGTTATTCAAGTATTTTATAAAGATCAGTCAGTTAAATGCCATACGTGATACACGCTTGGGCGATCATGTCTCTTTCGATCCATGACTGACTAGTCAGAAGATTTTCCCGCAGTAGGTTACCATTTCTGTCTGCGGTAAACTGGTGCTCAACCAAGGCTATAGAAGCCAATCTGTTTTGCTATTTAACCCAAAGCTCAATAAAGAAGAGATGTATTAATGCTTTTTCCCCCCAAAAAGTGAGTGCACCGAATTTAACCTCTGCTCTCGGATTTCCCATTCAGAGTCGTTATTCATTGTACCACAATGCACATACAGACTTACTTTAGGAAGCTGGAAAAAATGATGGAGCAACATTGACATGTATTTATTCTTTAAAATGAAATCTATCATTCTCGCCGATCTTCTGTCAGCGATCAACCATTATCTGAATCCCTCCCAGATGCTAGTCCGCTGGTTTTTAATAATAAAATAAAAACTGTAAACAGGCATACTTCACTTCATCAAAACTGTTGAATAGTTGGTCGCAGAGTAAGTGAGCCATTGAGCGGAATAGGCCATAGTCACTCGGAGTAGCATCGGAATTGAATGGTGGATGTAGATGAATCTCAACACCGTCCATGTAGTTGAGCTCTTTAGTATTCCGATTAAAAAAAAATTCTTTATGGAGAAAACATTTAGAAAACATAATAAAAACATTATTAACAACTATAAACACTCGCTGAAAGGATTATATCACATCGCCATCATTCTTTGGGCCCATTCTTTAAGAATATAACTTAATACAAAGAATACATACTTAAAAAGATCATCCACAGACTAGAATGAAGTGCCATCCTTTTGCGATGACTGACCGTACAAATGGGAAGACATTAAAACTCCCACTAATTAGAATCACATGCACAATCATGATTATACATTAACATCCGATTCCCGCTTACATATATAATAACCTACACATAGAATTATATAACTTTAATGCACGTGATACGCGACTGACCAATGAGAACTGATTCCGTCAAAATTAAAAATACCAGTGTTTCTGTCTTTTTGTTCGTTTTCTCTCAATCTCTGACGAAGATTAATGAAAGTGAAACATATATTGATATACATTTTCTGTGTTCTTTATTTTATCATCCTGTCGAATTCCGATCAATATTTGATCTGCATTTGATATTTACCTGATATATATATATGAAGAAGAACAAAAAAAAAATTATCATCATAGGGGAAGCTACCATTTGATCTGGTGCGTCTTAGACCACTCGACCTCGAATGATTTCACAAGCCTTATATGTAGATTAGACTGTGAAATTCGTGGTCGAGTGGATGCACAAGATCAATTGATGGCTTCCCCTGTGTTGATAGTGGTTGCAGGTTTGAATGCTGCCGAATGACACATATTTTAGTAACAAAATATACCGTAAACAATCAGTCCAGTAGAAATAAATATATAAATATGCTGTTTGATTAAAAACAGAATATCTACGCAAATACGAGTATCGATTAAAAAAAAGTTCAAACAAATAATTTAAATATGTCGGTTATTAAAACCATTTTGTTAATCCTCGGAATTTTCCGTAACACACACACACACACACACACACACACACACATATATATATATATATATATATATATATATATATATATATATAATTCCTATTGGAGAGGACTCAAGGTTTTATTATTTTGAGTGCCCTGGCATTTGTTTTATTATGAACAGTGCTCAATATAATAAGTATTATAGAGCTTAATGTAATTATATAGTTATGAATTAATTGTACATTGCGACACTGAAATTTCTATGTTTCAGGATAAATTCTTATCATCAGGCAATGTTTGATGATGGATGTGCAGATGATTTACAATTAAATAACAAAAACCTTTGGTTTACTGTGTATGTATGTGAGGAGATATAAAATTTACATGTGTTTCTTTTGACTAATCACAGCGAAGATTTATTTTGGGATTTGGCCCCAAAGAATACATACTTACCAACATTTTCTATTTTTTCTTTTTTTCTATTTTCCTTCCTCATCTTACCCGTTTCCCTTCTTCCTTTCCCTCCTTAACGGTCAAAATGTTAACTTGCCTTTAACCTGATCTTATCATTTTCCCTTTTTTCCTCTCTTCTCCCTGTAGTTTTGTTGCCTTTGATGTGATATTCTCATTTAGTACCAATGCTGTATTTTTTCTTACTTACTTATCATTTTTGGTCTATCTATTTATTTGTTGTAAAGCTTTTTATATAAAAAGATATATTTCTTTAAATAAATAATTTTATGTTTCAATTTATTTTCATAGTTCGTCAGTAATTATTTTCCTTAAGCACTTGTTGGTTATGTGCATGTTATTTCATTTAGATTTTACCCATTTTTTAATGTGAACAATTTGCAATGTCTACATATGACATTTATCTCATTGCGTTTATTTAATAGATTTTTATTCTTAAGTGTTTTAATAATTTTTCGTATAAACTTAGTAAACA
Source organism: Ascarosepion bandense (assembly GCA_037127315.1). NCBI lineage: Eukaryota > Metazoa > Mollusca > Cephalopoda > Sepiida > Sepiidae > Ascarosepion > Ascarosepion bandense. The sequence goes on from JBBBDQ010001908.1 coordinate 3,528,520, forward strand.
TGGTTTATTTAAGGACTTACATGTTTTAGTTTCTTTTAGAATTTTCTACTTTATTGTGGGTGTTTTTTGTTTCCTTTAAATACCAATGATATTTCGATAGGGATGTTCTGTTTTTGTATTTGTTATTATTAAATGAACAGGTGTGCTGGTCAATCCGCTGTTTCAGAGTATTTTTAGTACTCCCTATATAAATTTTTATGTTATTTGGGTTTTCTTTTGAAGATATTTCGCATTGATAGACGATTGATTCTGTTAAGCACCTGTTTTCGAATGAGCAGTCGATAGGGTTTTTACAATTACATTTTTTCTTGTCTAAATTGTTATTTTCTGTTATCCGGTAGTTTTTATTAATTTTTTAAAAGTTTTTTTTAAAAATATTATTATTGTGATGTTTTATAATTTATTCTAGATTCCTAGATTGTTCATACAGCTGTTACTTAATTTAATAATGTTTTTATTAAAGATCTTACTTAGTAGATCTTTTTCCGGAAAGTGTTTCCTAACTAACGCGAGGAATTTTTTCTCCAATTTACTACTAGACATCTGGTTGAAAGTGGGTGTGTACCAGATGATATTTCTATTCTTATTTTTTCTTCGGGGGCTACTTTTCTCGTCTACATATTTAATATTTGGGTTTTTGTATCCACTAATTTTTTATGGCAGTATTATAAAAATTGCTATGCTTATTAGATACTTCTTCATGTACTGAATTTCTACCAATTCTGTATTCATGTAAATTTTATATCTTCCCACAAACATACACAGCAAACCAAAGATTAATGCTATTTAAATGTAAATCATCTGTACAACCAACATCAAACATTGCCTGATGATGAGAATCTATCTCAATATATATATATATATACATATATATATATATATTAGTTTAAGGTTTTGTAAACCTGCTAAATACTATTTTATTTATTATAGAGTATATATATATATAATCTAGAATAAATAATATAGCACTTATTAGGCTTATAATGCCTTAAACTAATATTATTTGGATCTGTATTACTTCAGGCTGTTTATCGTCGTAAATTCCATTTAAGGGCTAACAAAACTGGTTACACATTTAGTTAGAGATTTTACCAAGAGTGAAAGTGAACTTTAAACTTGATAAGTTTAAGTTTGACTAATATTGTTTCAGTCTTTTTTTTACTAATTACGTCATATGTTATTTGCTTAATAACCTTAGACACGTTTTGTGATAAATGACGATCCACCTATAAAATTTTAAAAAATGATTTCAATAAGAAATGCAATCAAGGGAGAAAAATTATTGGAAGTGTTATAATCTAAAGATAAGACACTTGCAGTTCTATGATACCCATTTTAAGGGAACCGCAGATGTCTATCCCTATAATCTGTGAACGTCGCCATAAAGCGTACGGAATTTAACATAAAGTAACAAATATCTGTAAGTCTGTCTGAATGCCTGGCCTATGAATGATTACATATGAAAAATATCTGGTGGTCCTGTAGGTAAGGAAGTTATTGAATGTAAGATCAATTGATTTTGTAAATTTTACAAGAATTAAGGCCGCCATTCAAAATGGTGTTTTATAGATAACGCCTCGAGGAAAAAACTTGCCATATTCAACTATATTATATTGGGATGAATACGAACAAATGTTTATGTATCGGGCTAATTTGAGTCAATTTTCCGATTAAAAGTAAAGAAAAAAATGTTACTCAGAATTTTTCGTTAATTTTTTTCTCCACTGGTTTTTATTATTTTTCTTTCTCTTCCTTTTAACTCCTTGAGTCTTTCTTTTTTTCTTAATTTATTTTTTTTTTTAGAAATATTTTCCCTGGTCTTTCTTTCTAATTTTCCCTTTCTTTTCAATTATATAAAGATATCTTTGTCAGGTGTACATTCTAAATACAAAAGGCATTTTCTTTTTCGGAACAAATTATTGATTGGATATTGACATCTCTAATCAAACTTCCTTTTTTTTTTTAGTTGGCGGAAATAGATTGGTGTCGATCTGCAGTCATATTTGAATTTAGCAACTATGTGAGATTTGATGTTCCTAAAACGCGTGAAGTAAAAAAAAAGAAAAAGAAAAAACTGCTTATGTTTGGTTCGAAAACAGTCACCTATTAAAACTGCAACTTCAATTTTTAATGTTGATCATTTCAAATCAACATTTCTAAATACACAAACATACACGCATATATTTTTTAATTTATTTGTTTGGACATTCTTTTGATAGTCGATTTGAGTAGATAAACAGTAGAATGTTATAATGAAAAACAGAATATCTTCTCAAATATGAGTATATATACGAGTGAGACTGGTAACCCGTGAAGACAGAGAAGATAATTCAAAAGATTTTATTTAATTTATAAATTGTCTGTTAGATAAAAAAAGAGAGCTAAATGCATAGTATCCAAAGCAAATATCGAGAGGAAAACTCAACCCATAATTAAACTCTCTCTCTCTCTATATATATATATATATATATATATATATATTGTATGTATTTTGGCAGCATTTTTTCATTAATACAGGTTTCATTGAATAATATAGACAAGTTCTGTCTATTTATTTTGTGTAAGATCCGTTCGTATGATCTGATTAGCTTGATAGTGTTGTCATGGAAAGACAAGAAATCGCAATAATTGTTGATTTTTTTATCAGGTCTGAGATTTCGGCTTACATAAGCCATTATCAAAGGATGAACATTTAATGTTCATTGAACATAGAACATTTAAATTATTATTAAAAGAGTGGAGTTATACAGAGAAAATTAGACAGGTCCATTTTTTGTGTCGCACATGGCTGTAGGCCGAGAAGGAATGGTGGTAGTGGGTTTTTGTTCAATTGAGTGTATAGTGGCATGAGGGATTGGTCTGGGGACTGCTGCTACTATGGTGTAGGGGGTAAGTATAATAACTATGACCTCTGCCGTCGATTATATATATATATATATATATATATATATATATATATATATATATATTATCTCGAGGCATATAATACGCACTTTTAAGAAATATATCAAAAAATCGTCTTTTGTCATTAATTATTTCTCCAGGTTAATTTCATCCTTGGCATTCATTACGATAGACTATAATTTTTAATTTTAACCTCTGACTGTCAATTCTATCTTACCTAATTATATTGCATACCTAAACATTATTATTATTATTATTATTATTATTCGAGATCCTCACTGTATCTTAAATGTTTTTCCCGGGTGATGATGGTCATATCTCAGTTTCTACCAAAAGCTTTAGAGACACAACGCTTTACTCAGCACATAAGCCGTTCCTAGCAACGCTGGTTCACTCGCACTCCCAGTTATGTCAAATATCCAGGTATGAAGATTTCTCGAAAAAGTCTCAAGTGTGCCGACCACAAACAGGAACAATTTGATTTACCCTGTCAGATCTTGTTACTTTATGTATTTTCGCCTGATCCGCCTTCCCGATATTCTTATCCCAAGGCACCGCAGCTTCTATCAGAACACTTTCATAGCTGCTCTTGACACTGTAGTTGATCACCAAGCCATATTATTATTAATTACTTATCAGTTATTATTAAACGAGAGAGGAAAATACTAACAAAGTTATTCTATAAATATACGAAGACTAATATAGTCATTATAGCACTCAGTCTGATAACGGTAAATTAAGCACATGAATCACAGTCAAATGTGAGCGATATGGTGACAGGTTTTGATAAAATCAGCGCGTAATCTAGCAAGTTGGGTCTAGTTAGAATCATCTTTTGTTTTTGTTTTATTTTTAATCGTTTCACCCTCATGAAATTAGGACTCTTGGGGTTGATGGGAATTAAAGAGAATGAGAAGAATGAATGAGAAGTGAGGTGAAAGGACAAGCAACGAACAGGTTTCAGAAAGACAGGAGATGGCGATTGATAGAACATTTAAATTTTTGTCTATTGTAGCTGGCAGGTAAACAAGAAGTTAAAAGGTATTTCCACAGGAGAAAAATGCGTGAAAAGTATTTATTAGAATAAAACATACGGTTACATCCATCTTGTTCAACAGTAAAACGGTGAGACCTAGTTGCCAATCCAGTAACACACTTAAATTCATGTAGTCGAATTATCTGGGGAGATAATTCAGAATAATTGTCATGAAAATATTTGTAGAAACGACAGAGAGAAAACACGTTACGTCGGTGTAGAAGTGACCGAAGCCAAGGTGTCAGGTCAGGATCGATAACATTACAGACCTTTCTTGGAATTTTGTCAAAAATGTCGAGATATATAGTAGGAACACTAGACCAGATATAGCGGCAATATTTTATACACGGACGAAGAGTAGATTTATAGATATGCAAGATGGATTATAGATTATGAAAAATTGTCCGGTACGACAAAGTAAATGAACTTTCCTAGCAAGAGACGTAGTAACTGATTTAATGTGGTCGCTCCACTCCCTGGCAGTTGAAAACGTAAGCCCAAACAGTTGCTCTTCTGGGTGTTAGCATCATCCATGCTGACAGAAAATGTTATCTATTTACTAAATGAAAGTAGTTTTGCTTCGGAGGCCATGAAATTATACTTCAGATCGGGTAATACAGACAGTCTGCTATTGAGTGTATTCTGAAGTATATCAAGTCACCGTCTATATTTCATCTTTCAAGGTGAAAAAAATCAACTTTCTCTATACTCAGCTATAGTGCTCTACAAATATAGACGTTCGTGAAAAGAGATACAAAGCATGTCAGCGCAACTGGTTATAGTCAATCAACTGAAAATGTAATCTGTGATACGGAACCAGAGATTTCCTGTTCTTCATTTTAATTCAATGTAACCAAAATGTACATGTTAACAATGGCAATAAATTAAGTTGAGAAGCCTCGAGAGACATGTTTGGTGTCACACCAGGAATTATGGTACTCTAAAGGGAATTATCCTTACAAAGTACCGGCGACATTCGTCGGTGCCAGCTAATTCATCAAACTTTAATATGCCGTAACAAATCCCGATTTTTTCCCAGTTGGGAAATACTAAAGAAAGAAACGTATCTGAAAGGAAATATTGCCAAGCGTAAACCACTCACCTGAGAAAAATTATTAGAGTTGCCGAGAATAATGCGCGAAATACTAACCTACCAAAGAGAGAATGACAGGTGAATGAGAGCCATTTTTTGATTTCTTGCTTGATGTTTAGTTATAAAGACGTTCCAAAAGAAGACTATCTCGATTTTCATAATTTCTCTTCAGTTCATAGAAAATTAATTGAAAATAATTTTTGAGGTCTAAACAAATGTCTCTCTTTCGTTTGACAATTATGGATACAATGCTTCGTCTAAGAATAACAATCAGTTTCACAATGATCTTTTTAAGTCGAAACAATAGGAGTAGATAGGTTCGCCTATCGTTTTGTTCCCACTTCTCTCAGTTTTTTTTAAGCAGGAGTCGAGCTTTATCCATTGTTTCCTGTTTAAGACTGAGTTTCCTACTCCTAATTTCTGATTCAACTCTATACTTTTAACATCACCGCCTAAACCTCAAAACTTTTTTTACTTGTTTTTCCTCAATCGGAGTAGATAAGTTTACCAATCGTACGGTTCACACTCTGCCTAGGTATTTTGAACAGAAGTGAAGGCTTATATCCTTGTTCCTTGTTTAGGATTGACTTTCGATTCCTTCTAACGGCTTTACATTCTCTTTCACTCTCAGTAGCCCCTTGCGTCTTGCTATGATTATCTCCTTGCTTGAGGTGAATTGATTAAAAAGAAATAACTACTACTGTCTGTAAAACAAAACATAGAATACCCAGGTAAGATAAGAAATAGGTGTACATATTTAGATCTGATCTTCTGTAGTAGTTTGGTTCTTGTAGCTTAAATGATAGAACAGCTGTTAAGCATAGACATTCCTCCAAAGATAAAAAAAGTTTCCGAGTCGAGTATTCTTTTAGTTATATTTCTGAGTCGTGCTTTTAATCGATTATCGTGCATGATCAGAGTAGTTACGGAGAACAGCGGCTAAAATTACGATGGAAGAAATACTAGTTAAAATTGTTCTTTTATGTGCAGTGTATCTTCAGGACATGCGTTGTGGTGCAGTGGATATCGGTTCGGAACGAGAAATCGAGGAACTGAGTTCGAATTCCAGTTGAATTCTTTGCATTCAGTCAGTCAGTCAGTTAAGTGCCATACGTGATACACGCTTGGGCGATCATGTCTCGAAAGAGACATGACTAACTGGGCAGAAGATTATGTCGCAGTAGGTTGCCATTGCTTTCTGCGGTAGACTGGTTGCTGACCAAAGCTATAGAACCCAATCTGTCCTGTTATTTAACCCATAACTGGAAGGAATAAACGGATTAATACCTTTCTCAAGGGTATTTGCGCGTAAGTGAAAGCAATGAATTCAGCTAGAATTCGAACTCGGCTACCCGAGTTCTCATTCCATGCCGATATCCACTGCGCCACAACGCACATCCTCTTTGCATTCACTTACGCAAAAATACCCTCGGGAAAGGTATTAATCTGTCTCTGGTATTAATCCATACACAGGACAGATTGGGTTCTATTGCCTTGGCTGGCAACCGGTCTACCGCAGAAAGTAATGGCATCCTACTGCGGTATAATCTTCTACCCCGTCAGTCATGTCTCTTTTGAGACATGATCGCTAAAGCACTTAACTGACTGGCTGACCTTCAGAACGTCGGCGATCATGGTCTTCCACATCTCCCTATCCCTAATAGCACTTAACACGCTTTTACTTGTTACGCCTTCCAAAATCCGCTCTGCTATTCATTTGTTCAAAATCATCAAGTATGTTACACATTGCTTTTCTCTCCTTTTGTCCCATCTATCTGACCTGTGAGTATTAGATACTCCAAGCCCACCTTCCTCGTTACGTGTCCCAGCAACTTCGACTGTCTTTTCGTATTAGTTTACTTTTTGTTTTCAAAACCTCGTTTGGTCAATGGTATTCTCAGTATCCTACTGTAGAACCACCTTTAGGTTGCATCAAATCTACCCCTTCATCTTTCGTGAGATTGTTCATCATTAAATGCTATGTTGAAGGACAGACGTCACATAACAATCCAGTACTCTTTTTTTTGTTTCCAGTGAAATTTTCCTCAATACTCTATTCAGTTTCTGAAATGTATCCTTGTCCATGCCAATTCGCCTTCGGATCTCAGTGTCGCACTTTCCGTCTTCTGTTAGAAATCTTTCCAAGTATTTAAATTTCTGTACCTGACTGATTTTAGTATACCTCAGTCTGTAGTTGGCATTTTGGGCTCCTGTTTTTACTGATGACCATGCATTCAGTTTTCTTAAAGTTTATATGTACTTCTTGTCTTCAGCTATCTTCTGTAGGAGGTCTTGTAGTTTCCTTTCCTATCAGCAATGTATCATCTGCTTATCTTATATTGTTCAGATTGAAATAAGCTTATTATCAAAAAAAGCTATTATTTTCGCATGTTTGAATAATTTACAATAAACTGGGTGTAGAATGCTACGCTACAGCAGCGCAATGCAGTTAACTGGAATGGTTTGTGATGGACGAGTAGTTTTTAAGAAAAATGAGGACGAAGATGAAAATTGTGTGTATGATCAGAAAAAAAAGACATTTCTAGAACATATAATAAGTAAAGTGAGATTAGATAATTTTGACTTTTATAAGACATCCAACACAAGCAGAAGAAAATGGCGAATAATTTACCGAACGTGCCTGTGTAAATGGATGGCGGAAAATGAACTGGGATGTATGATAAGAAGACATATAGAGCTACGATGGATCATTGTAGAGAGCCATGATTGCCTACACTCAGAATGTACATAGCACAAAAAAGAACAAGAACAAGAAGAAAGTTCTGGAACACATAATAAGGAAAGTGTGCTGGGAGAATTTGAGACTGACAGGGACATATTAATGGTCTACGCGTGCAGAGAAAACAGCCGATAAATTATCGAATAAGTTTATGAAAATGGATGGTTGCAAATGAACTGGAATGTATGATAGGTGGGTGTACAGAGCTATGTAAGATAGAAAGTTGTGGCGGGCCATGATCGTCCACCATTAGAAACTACTTGATACAAAGAAGAAGAAGAAGAAGAAGAAGAAGAAGAAGAAGAAGAAGAAGGAATTTCTGGAATGCGCAATAAAGAAAGTGCGCTGGGAAAATTTGAGACTTCCAGAGATATACTGAAGGTAACACGAACAAAAAAAAACAAAAAACGTTGAATAAATTATCGAATGAGATGGATGGAAGAAAATGAACTGGAATGTATGAGAAATGAAAAGATAATATTTCCGATAAAACCTACAAAGGGTAGAAAGTCATGGAGAGCCATGATCGCTAAGGTTTAAAAGATACATAGCATATGAAAGAAAATTAAATTTGACAAAGAAATCTGGTCTATTCTATTTATAAGACATCTACATGGAATCTACATGGATGTGCGTTGTGATGCAAATGGATGTCACAACGAGAAATTGGAAAGCCGAGTTCGAATTCCAGTTGAATTCATTGCTTTCACAAACTCAAATAACTTTGCAAAAGGTATTAATCTGTCTCTCTTAACTCCAGCTATGGTTGATATAGCAGGAAAGATTGAGTTCTTTAGCTAAGGTTGGCAACCAGTCAACCTCAGAAATTAATGACAATCTGCTGCGGGAAAATCTTGTGACAAGTCAGTCATGTCACGTTCGAGACATGATCGTCCAAGCGTGTATGACGTATGGCACTTAACTGACTGTCATGACATTTAGTGAATATTTAAAAATATTTAATTTCACCATTAAGCTATAAATATAACGATTTATTCTTTTTTCATTCAATGAGAAAAATGAACGTCGATAAAGTTCAATATAATCCTGTTCTTTACCAATTTAAGAAAAACTTCATTAGATCTTCTTTCTTTCACAAGAAACCAAGCAAGGACCATATTTTTATGAATTTTAAAACAGTAATCATGCTAACATGCTAACATGGCAATAACTTAAATGTTAAATTAATAATACTGACATTATGAGAAAATAATAAAAATGTTGCATTAAATTGGGACCCTTTTAGAGAGTGTTAGTCCTACTTAACAGTTATTTATTTATTTTCCTGTCAGAAGTTCTCATGTACAGGATAACAGATACTGAACTAATCTGGCATAGAGATCCCAGCAACTTACAATGGAACTAGCTAGATATAACTGTAAATTCCCTTGTTCCCTGTTTAGGTATGTGGTTTCCGGCTTTCTCTTTTCCAATCTTTTCATTTTTCTTTTTTTTTTTTTTCAATTGGAGTAGATAGACTAAACTATCGCCCGATTCACACTCCACCCATGTCTATTGAACAGGTGTAGAGGCTCATCCCTTGTTCCCTGTTTAGGATGTGGTTTCCGGTTTTTCTCTTTTCCAATCTTTTCACTCTTTTTTTTTTTCAATTGGAGAAGATAGACTAAACTATCGCCCGGTTCACACTCCACCCACGTCTATTGAACGGGTGTAGAGGCTCATCCCTTGTTCCCTGTTTAGGATGTGGTTTCCGGTTTTTCTCTTTTCCAATCTTTTCACTCTTTTTTTTTTTTTCAATTGGAGAAGATAGACTAAACTATCGCCCGGTTCACACTCCACCCACGTCTATTGAACAGGTGAAGAGGCTCATCCTTTGTTCCCTGTTTAGGATATGGTTCCTGGCTTTCTCTTTTCCAATCTTTTCACTCTTACGTAGGCCCTCTGCGCATCAGTGGCGTTACCGCCTTGCTAGGGGTGATACGATAAAAAAAACAAAAAAAAAACTAGGCTCCGCAAACTGGAGGAGAAAGTTATCAATGATAACTGACTTCGAATTCACGGATATCTCCCTTTAATTCTCTCTCTCTCTCTCTTCTCTCTCTCTCTCTCTCTCTCTCTCTCTCTCTCACTTTTAAATTTGGTGAGGCGCGAGCAAATTTTCATTCCGAAAATGCGGGCCACAAAAAAAAAAGTTTGGAAACCATTGGAAGCTAACAGCTTCTTTTTTTTTTGTCAAATAACCTACTATACGTTTTAAAAAGTAAAATTTTCAGTGAAATCTGTTGGAAAATTCTTAAGTTTTTATCAGAAATACAGAAAATAGGGACTTTAAGCAAAATTATCGTAATATATAGATGAAAAAAACATCGGTTTAAACAGACACCAGGAGTATATGGTATACAAACCGTTTTTTTTTTAAATTATAAAACCGGACTTTTTTTTATATAAATAGCAAGTTTTTAGAAACACAGGATGCTTATTTTAATTGTCTGTTTCATGCCGGATTTTACGTTGAATATTATTGGATGTTTTTTCGTTATTTTATTTTATTTTTTTACAGTAAGGTTCATCCCGTGCAAGGCCCGTGGGAAACCCACTCTAGGAAAAATGTTAGGTTAAGGGATAGTTTATATGGATGGAGTGAAGATAATGGTTGATTCTAGATTTGAAGATTAAGATTGTAGTGATCAACAAAACACTCTCTTGGGAGTCTGTTTCATAGGGAGGTGGTTCACGTCAAGGAACTGTTTGAGTAGAACTTACTTCTCGCGAATAGAATACGGAGGGAATTTGGGTGGTTTCTTACTATGTAAGTGGTCGTAGCCTTGAAGGTCAAACCTGGTGGAATTAGGCGTGCCAGTTCATCCGAGAACTTTCTGTGATAGTAACGACAGAGCAGTGAGAGACTCACCACATTCCGCCTGTGAGAGAGATTTTGAGGATGTAGAAAATACTCAGCTACTGGCGTATGTTTACATTGTATATAAAACGCTAAATGTCCACCTTCTTCTACCGAGCACCCATAGCTCAGAGGTAGAATCCCCGACTGGTGTCAATTCGGTCGAGTTGCGATATATATATATATATATATATATATATATATATATATATATATCGCAACTAAAAGTTTAAAACAATTGACCTCATAGTCTATAATAACCCAACAGGCACTAAACTAAATTCTTTACAAAAAACCAATGTAGTGTACCAATTTACATGCCCATTCAGAGATTGCATCTCTGATACTACTCAAAAACCTAGTACATATATTGGTTTTACCACAACCACGCTCTCCCGTAGACTTACATGTCATCTTTCTGATCAGAGTACTATTAAACAACATTTCTCTGAAAAACATAAACATGTAGGTAATATCAGACAGATTTTGGTCAACAATACGGTGATCCTTACTCATACACACAGTAAGAGGAACCTGCAGATATTGGAGGCCATGTACATCAAATCAAAACAACCAACACTCAATAAAATCAACTTTAAAACAGGAAATAACATATTACATTGCATTTGACTAGATGGTTTTGTTGTCATTTCGCGCTATCCCGTGGTGTGACGTCATAAAACCGCATCACAAACTTAAGAACTGCGTTTATTATTTTTGGTAACTATTGCCGTTGCCAAGCGGAGTTTTATGTCAACACAAAATAAAATCGTCGGTGATGGTGGATTTTATAATATTTCAGTTTAAACTACCTCTCTGAAGATGGCTCATGTGAGCCGAAAGCTTAGAAGAAAACCAATAAATAATTATCCAAATGTTGGAGAATTTTTGTCTTTATTTTCAACTGAAATTAAAGCAAAAATACGACGTTTAGAACACATAATAGACATTCATTGTCTCTTATATTTAATAGCATATGTCTAGAAAAAAAAAATATATATATATGCAAATTCTATATATTAGAGAATTATATATATATATATATATATATATATATATATAATAATAAAATCGACTCTGTACGTATCCAAATCTTAAAATCTTACACAAGTAATTTTTAAGGACCACGAATAACCGGCAGAATCTAACTCCGTTAGATTCCTGACGAGCCGTTGTGCGAAACCGCGGTAGGTCTTGGCGATCTTGTGATTTTTTCTCGTGTATATATATATATATATATATATATATATAATCGTTTCACCCCAAGCAAGGCGGTACCACCACTGATGCGCAGGGGCCTACATAAGAGAGGAAAATTTTAGGCAAGAGAAGGATGGGAACACAGGTGTGAAGACAGTTGGGAAGGTAGAGAGAAAGGAAAAGAACAAGATATACGGGATGATGCAAAAAGGACTGGAGTCAAGTGGATAAAAAATGGGAATTGACATTGCATTTAAATTCCTTGGTTGTTGTAGCCGTCAGGAAAGCAAGTATATGGAAGGGAGGGAAATACGGGAAAGGAAGCTGTTGGAGTAGAATTGTCGGCTGCATTTGGTTGATTTAACTGTAAAAGAGTGGGACCTTAATGCCAGTCTGGTTGCACGAGTAAATTCTCGTGGGAGGTAGGCACCAGTGACTTAAGTTCATCGGATCAGAAACCATGAAAATATTTGTAGAAGAGACAAAGGGAAGCCACATCCCGCCGGCGAAAAAGTGGCTGGAGACGAGCTGCCAGGTCGAGACCAATCACAATAAAGATTCTCCTTTGGAGCCTCTCGATAATCCGGAGTTGAACAGCAGGGGCACGCGACCAGATGTGACAACAGTATTCTATGCACAGTCGGATGGTTGAACTGTAACAAAAATCTGGAGACGCCTTTAAACTCTATCAAGAATAGAAAGTCAGGTCTTGTTAGCTTCTGTACAAATATGGCAGCAGTACTCCATTTTCGGCCTGATCCGGCTCATAAATGTAGAGGATAAAATGAGGAGTCAGGTGCTTACTGGAACGGTACAGGGAGCCGATCATTTTACCTGTATCTTTGGCGATGGATCGTAAGTCCGGTGCAGCCAGCTCCCGCCCAAATATGGCAGCAGTACTTTATTTTTAGTCAGATCTGGCTCTTATAAATGTAGAGGATAAAATAAGGAGTCAGGTGCTTACTGGAACGGTACAGGGAGCCGATCATTTTACCTGTATCTTTGGCGATGGATCGTAAGTCCGGTGCAGCCAGCTCCCGCCCAAATATGGCAGCAGTACTTTATTTTTGGTCAGATCTGGCTATTATATACAGCATGTAGAATATGATCTGATCTGGCTCTTATAATAGCATGTGGAGTCAAGTACTTACTGCACCTTTAGCGATAGAACGTATAGAGGCATACAAATAGCAAATATAAAAGCTGGTATTTCGTTAATACTCATACATGAAAAAGTTGTCAAACGTTTCAAGTTGATTGTGAAATTTACTAGTAGATTATCTTTTGAATATTTACAAGCTACGCCAACAATCTCTTCTGTTAGACAATTATAAAGATAAACGATCACTATTTAGATTATATAGCGATCCAGTTAACAATAAAAAAGGATATATTAACAACAATTTTTATTAAAATGCATGGGTTTTCTGTAGTCGTTTCTTTTTTTTTTTTCCTTGAAAAGCCAAACTTCAATCATAAGAATTTACTGTATTCACAACAGAAAGTACGCGATTGTTTTGCCAGTATCAACAACAAATACGCAGCCTCTTTATTCTCTTAAGTGTTATTTTTTCGGTAGGCAAGAAGCGAGTAATGAATAGGTTAAAAAGAATGTGTATTGACCGTACATTAGAAGTCAGGAGAGGAATAATTGCCAGAGAGATAGAGAAAAAGGAAGGCATTAACTGCATCGCAAGGTCTTCAAATAAAAATGGCCAATAAAAGAGTGGCGTTAACAAAGCATTTGCTAAATGACAATGTATTGTGTTTGCGTGAAACATCATGCCGATTGTGTCCTATCTCTGTCACCTTCACTCAAGAGAGCTCAGACGTTAAATACCAGCATTACGCGACGGCTGGTTCACCGTATCACTGCCGGAAGGGATACTCCACTTTTACCAGAGCGCATGCGCTATGTTCTATATCAATTTGAGAACAACTTCATTAGGTGGCCATCTTTCTTTGACAAAACAACTATTCTTCGAGAGAAGCATTCAGAAACCAAACAAGAACCAACTTCTTATTTTTTTCTTCTCTTTATTTTTGGAGGTCGCGACTCTAAACATGTAGAGGTGGCAACAAAATTAGAGTTGCTAAAATCCCGCAGGGCAAGAGCAAAGAATAGAGGGTCCGGTAGAGAGACTGCATAAGCCGGAGAAGAGAGAAGATGCGGGGAGATGAAAACTGGTTAAAAACAAATGACACAAAAAGAGATGCGCCGGGTCTCTAGGTATAGAATACCGAAAATGTGGCCGTTGCCAAGGATACAGAACCTGGAGGTATAGAAAGACAAAAATTGGGAGAAAGAGATTTGCATGGCGTTTATATACTTGTTTATTACTTGTTTTAAAGGAGGCGGGAGTAACACGAAGCAAAAAGAAAACAGTGCTAGAAACATTAATCGAGTGTCGGCAGAAAAGGAAGTCGGTTATACGTATCAAAGCTTAGTAAAAGATCTCCTCCATCCGTCGGTGGGCGAGGCCTCCGGATATGAAATTCTTGAGTTGCAGTAACGTTAATTGCAAACAAAACCTCTAAACTGCATTAACTGAAAGTAAAAGCGCACTGTTACACATATACACACGAACCACAAATATGTACACACGAAAGAAGTATATATATATATATATATATATATATATATGAGAGGATGGTAAAATTTTAGACGACTCCCCACTTTCTAAAATCTGAACAAATGACCAAACATCAGAATGATATTTTTGAAGGGCTTCATGATCGGGCCCAAAACTTTTTCAGCACATCTGGTATATATATATATATATATATATATATATACATATATATATATATATATATATATATATTAGGGTTACACACGCATTGATACATGTATGTGCGTTTTCGTACTTTCGTTTGTGTGTGTTACTGTTTATATATAAATATATATATATATATATATCTATTTCCTAGTCATAAAAAATATAAATATACACATAAACACATACATACAGACGAACACACACGCATTTACTCTTTAGTATTTCAAGATAACTTTTGTAATTTTGTAAATATATCTGTTCAAATGAAATGTCAGCGTTATTTTTTAATTTTTGCGTAATTTAGACAATTCATTCATCGTACCCTGTTGATATATATATATATATATATATATATATATATATATATATATCGGCTACGCGAACACCCAAAATTACATAAATATCAACCATAATGACACACGCAGACAGATGTACATGCACTCGCTCGCGCACGCATAAACACACACACACACACACACATACACACACACACACACACATATATATATATATATATATATATATATATATATACAAGGTCTGCTACGGTAACATTTTGGATTTTTGGGACTTAAGGCGAGAAATGCAATGATGAAAAAGTTTGATAATGCTTTTTTTCTCATTGTAGAGTCTGTTTGAGAGATAAGTGAATTATCTGGCGAGACACGGGAAACTATCTTTAACTTGAGAAACGAAAATATTGATATGTATTTCCCTAACTTGCATGTTCCCCTCCCCAACCCACGTACTTAAGATGAACCTTTAATTACATAATATAAAAGGGAGGGAAAAGTTTCTGTTCCACCAATTTACTTACCTGCTGAAATAATTAGCAGTGGAAATTTCAACTTTCGCTAGGGCTCATAACCCAACACTACCGCACCGGTGGCAGATGTGTAATTATGTATGCATACACACACTATATACATGCGAATGTCAGAGGGAAAGAGGAAGAACTTGTATATGCCCATGTATGTGTCTTGTGTCTAACACAAGCAATAAGGGAAAGTTTACATAAACACCAACCCACATATAAAGCTAGCATAGATATGCACGCGCATCCTCACATAAACACATTCCTATGTTTATAAATGTGTGCGTGTGTGTAAGCACAAATACACCATCTTGTTTATTGTAAGACTTTCTTCAGTTTTCTTCTCCCAAAGGCCTATGTCTTTAAGCAAATCTGCAGCTTCGTTGAATATACAATTGCAATATCAAACAAAAAAGTTTGAATGCCTAGAAAACCAAACGGAAAAAATGGCCTCCTGGAGACGAAAGAAAAAACGTTACATAATTAAATGAAGCATTCTTGATTTCATTTAATCAGGTCTTATTTAGCCGTAAACAAAACAAGATACCAATAACAATTTATGCCGGGAAGAAAAAAAAAAAGATTCATTCTTTTTAATAAGCAAACGGCAAATGATAGAGTCCATTAAGATACGACTGATTTTCATTATATTAATGACGATGTACTTGGAAACTACCATATGACAAAATTAATCCTCTAAAACGAAAACATTCTTCATTTAATTTTCAAACGAGTAAAAGAAAGTGTTAGTTTATTTTAATTCCAGTCTGTCTACTTAAAAATGCGTGTTCTTTCACGATGTTAGCTATCGTGACTTTTATATTACATGTGAATAATCATCAGAAAGTTATAGGAGTTTCCTCTACTCCATTGCCTTCACTATGAATTACAACTCAGCTTTCCTTCTTTTAGCCACACCAATCTAGAGGACATAATATACGTTACTGTTTAATCCAACGTTGGGTAGTGGGGAGAAAAACGGGTTCGTGCTTTCCCCAAGGACAATAGCATTATCCTAATAGGTATACTAAATGAAAGAACAGAAATTATGACCAAGTATAACCATATCAACAAATACCTATGGGGATCATACAATCATGGATGAAAGTGTTCTAAGACCTTTAAGTAACTTCTCCTAATCTTAAAAATTGCGCGTTCATAAAAGATCCCTGTTACGTGAGCATTAAAAAAAAAACCGGTAAAATCAGTTATTGTAAATCGCCTGAAGACACCGAAAGGTAGAAACCTGGGTCACGTAATAACTCGTTCACAAATTATATATATATATATATATATATATATATATATACACTTCATAAATGAATCGAGTTCTTTCGGTGACTGGCGTGTGTATACACTGCTTATATACGACACGTTAAAATTTCACTTTTCTGATTCCATGTGCTTAGGGGATAGCGACTCCGATTGACACCTAATAGGTCGAGTTTCGATCCCGGCCAGAAGCAAGTGGATGTGTCTAGCCCTACTGATGAGCTGTGATACAGCGAAACAGGCTTGTACGTGAATGACTAATATATATATATATATATATATATATATATATATATATATATATATACATCCATATGAAGAGAAACTACAGTTTTACAATTCCGGATTCTCCGGCATTTACTTTTTATGGAAAAGTGCTCAATGCAATAATTATTCTAAAGCATAATATAATCATATAATTAAATTTGTTTTTTAATTCAAAATACATTGTGACACGGAAATTTCTGTTTCGAGATTTCTACCTCGTCATCTGGCAATGTTAGATCATAGTTGTGAAAATGATTTTCACAACTATGATCTAACATTGCCTGGTGACGAGGGGAAAATCGTTTTCACAACTATGATCTAACATTGCCAGATAACGAGGTAGAAATCTCGAAACATAGAAATTTCCGTGTCACAATGTATTTTTAATTAAAAAACAAAATTAATTATATATATATATATATATATATATATATATATATATATATATATATATATATATTGCATAACTTGTCTATATGTCTTAAATGAGGTACTGTTAATATTTACATTATTTACATTGTTCGAAGTGTTGTTCTCATATTTGTTAGCATATTCACGACGTTTCCACCATTGTAAGTTCCGATCTTTTTCAGAGCATTGGCATGTTAAACTGACTCATTTATTTCGATCATTCGGGTAAATTGTTCTTGTTCCATAAGTTATGCAACTTCTAGATGCCTTAGTTATGTCCATCTCACTTAGAGACACCTTCACTAAAATAGTAAAAAATAAAACTGAATTTTAGATTTTCTGCTGAAGTATGACTTCATCTTCTTCAAGTGCCGTGTCTTTTCAGGACGTAGGCGATTATGGACTTCCATTTGGCTCTATCTCTTGTCTCTCTTAATAATTTTCCCCTGGTATCTCTTCCAAGCATCGCTCCGTCAACCATTTGCTCAGACTTAACAACTGCGTCTCGCGCTGCTTTCCCCTGTCACTTCTTCAATTTATCCGACATGTGAGTATCAAGTTATCCAGGCCTTCCTTCCTCATTACGTGTCCCAGGAACCTCACTTGTTTCTTCTTGATATTTATTATCAGTTTTTTCTCGTTTGCATCCTTTCCAACACTTCATCGTTGCACACATGCTCTGTCCATGGTATCCTCAGCATCCTTCTGTAAAACCACATTTCTGCTGCCTCAAGCCTCTCCTTCATCTTTGATGAGATCGTCCAACATTCCCTTCCATACAGAAGAACAGCTATCACATAGCAATCCAGCACTCTTTTCTTTGTTTCTAATGAGATTTTCCTGTCTTTCAGTGCTCTGGTTAGCTTCTGAAATGCGTTTTTTCGCATGCCAATGCTTTTTTGGATTTCCGTGTTGCCTTTTCCGTCCTTTGTCAAAACACTTCCCAGATATTTGAAGTTTTTTACTTGTTTTATTTTAAATTTTCCAACTTGTAGTTGGCATAGTGGTTTCCTATTTTTGCTGATGACCATACATTCTGTTTTCTTGAGGTTTATACTCAATCCTTTCTTTCAACATATCTGAAGTAAATTAAATCAGCGATAAGCAAGCTTTAATTGGAAACATTCTATTTGCAATCAAGTTAATATTACCTGTTTCCTCAAAAGGAAACATCCGGCATTCATTTGCGCAGTTAGTTAAATCTTATAAAATCTTTCTCTTAAAACAATTCTTTAGGGAAATAAGTTTCAAGTCCAATAACTATTAATGCTTTGATGGTGGGTATTTTACTTCCTTGTATTTTGTTTAGAGTAGTTTTATATGATAGTATCTTTATTATCACATTATACTTACGTGTGCTATCTAATTTATATCTTTCCCTTAAAACAATTTTTCAGGAAAATAGTTTCCAAGTCGAGTCATTGTTAATGCTCTTTATTGTATGGA
This sequence comes from Ascarosepion bandense, assembly GCA_037127315.1. Lineage (NCBI taxonomy): Eukaryota > Metazoa > Mollusca > Cephalopoda > Sepiida > Sepiidae > Ascarosepion > Ascarosepion bandense. The sequence goes on from JBBBDQ010001908.1 coordinate 3,547,343, forward strand.
TTGTTGGAGGGTTCCTTCCTTGACTTTTGTTTGGAGTAGTTTGAAATGTCAGCATTTCACACTACTCACTACATTTCACACTACTATGTCAGTTATATCATTATTCTTACGTATGCTATCCAATTTATAAAACATTCATATTAAAATGATTTTTCAGGAAAATGCGTTTCAAGTCGAGTCATGTATTGGTTGTGGGGTTTTCCTTCATTGCCTTTTATTTGAAGAAGTGTAAAATGTCCACCTCTAGATGATATCAATTATTTTACGTGTGCTATTCAGTTTATAATATCTTTCTCTTAAAACAATTTTACAGGAAAATATGTTTCAAATCCAGACATTGTTAATGCTCTTTGACGTTTTGAGGGTCGGGTCTTTTTGCAGCTTTTTGCTTGGAGCAGTTTGAAATAAGCCTCTTGATTATGTCAAATATTTTTACGTGTGCTTTCCAATTTATAAAATATTTCTCTTAAAACAATTTTTCAGGAAATAGGTTTCAAGTCAATAAACTTGGAATTATTAATTATTATAATCTGTGAAACGTTGTGTCTATTATAACACCTATATTAACCAAGATGAGAACAAAAGTTCGGAATAATTACAAGGTTATTGAAAATTACTCATATCAGAAATAAATACAAATTATGACAAGTGGCACGGACCCACTAACAAAATCCAGTTGTCAAAATCCATCTGACACTGAATATAAAAGGCTAAAAAAATACACCACTAAATTGCTTCATAGTAGATATAGTAATTGGTATAAATGTGTTAGTTAAATATAGTGGTCATGAGTTCGATCCTTGGACTTGGTAGTGACGAACCAAATCCAACACGAAAGAAGAATAACTGACCATTACAATGACTCGAGTTGAAACCTATTGTCCTTTAAAATTGTTTTACGAGAAGTATTTTATAATTTGTTCGAATCCATTGCTAAATCCGCTGCTATGAAAGTCGGTTCTCTATCACATAGCAATCCAGCACTCTTTTCTTTGTTTCTAATGAGATTTTCCTGTCTTTCAGTGCTCTGGTTAGCTTCTGAAATGCGTTTTTTCGCATGCCAATGCTTTTTTGGATTTCTGTGTTGCCTTTTCCGTCCTTTGTCAAAACACTTCCCAGATATCTATAAATCTATCATCCACCCTTTTATGGAATACAATGGCAGTGGAATGCCTTGCTTGGGGTGAAATGATTTTAAAAAAAACGCGTAAGAATAATGAGATAATCAAGGTGCTGATATTTCACACTACTCTAAACAAAAGTCAAGTAAGGAACATCCCAATCATAAATTCAGATATAAGCATTGCCACATTTTGCAATAATCAACGAGATAATCCACATCAGCCAGTCTATGAACACCTGATAATGACCAGAAAGTACTTGGTCGAAACGTTGTGTTTATTATAACACCTATATCAACCAAAATGAGAGCAAAAGTTCGAAATAATTACAAGATCATTAAAAATTACTCATCTCAGAAATAAATACAAATTATGTTTCAAGTCCTGTCACTGTTAATACTCTTTGTTGCACTGATAGTGGGGTCGCCCTTTCTTGATTTTTGTTTGTTGTAGTGAGAAATGTCAGTATTTTTATTATCAAATTAAAATTATGTGTGCTAACCAATTTGTAATATATTTCTCTTAAAATAATTTTTCAGAAAAAATAGTTTCCAAGTCCAGTCACTCTTGATGCTTATATCTGAATTTATGATTGGGATGTTCCTTACTTGACTTTTGTTTAGAGTAGTGTGAAATATCAGCACCTTGATTATCTCATTATTCTTACGCGTTTTTTTTAATCATTTCACCCCAAGCAAGGCATTCCACTGCCATTGTATTCCATACAAGGGTGGATGGTAGATTTATAGATGTGCAGGATGGACACACGCGGGAAAAACTTCCGGGCCCTGCACAGAGAACCGACTTTCATAGCAGCGGATTTAGCAATGGATTCGAACAAATTATAAAATACTTCTCGTAAAACAATTTTAAAGGACAATAGGTTTCAATTCGAGTCATTGTAATGGTCTTTTTTTTTTAGGGTTGGTTCTTTCTTCTTTGAGCTTTGTTTAGTACCGTGTGAAATGTCAGCATTTTTATTATCATATTATACATAAGTGTGCTATCGAATTTCTAATATTTTTCTCTTAAAACAATATTTTAGTAACATAATTTTCAAGTTTAGTGATTGTTAATTCTCTTTCTGCTATTGGTGGTTGGTGTCTTCTTTCCTTGCCTTTTGTTTGGAGTGATGTGAAATATCAGCCTCTTGACTCGGTTATTATTCTTACATACTTTACTCGCTCGAAATTATTTTTGACCTTCGATCAGGGAATTTGGTTGTATATTAGCGATACTTTAGATATTTTGAACGACTTTGAAGACAATCATGGAATTCTCGATCTGACATAGATATTTAAGAATATGATTCGAGGTTTGGATTATAATTTTGGCTTTGTAGCTATATGCAGTGTTGAGTGAAATTAGTCCTAGCTTATTCTCTGTTCAATTTCATCATTTCTTGTACTAAACTTGTTGTAAGTGATCCATACACAAAGGTATTGCAGCGTTTACTATTCAGTAATTGCACATCCTGCATTTTTTGTGAAAGATTCGCGGTACACACCATCACTGGTTCCATTCTAATTCCAGATCATTGTTTCTGTTTTGAATAGTTATATCTCAAGTCTTGGTGGTCCTGGGTATGACGGTAAACTGCATCCGGCAGCAAGGCCTTTAACTGGAAGGTTGGGAGGAGCATGGAACCACTTCTTAACTGCTGTTGTTCCCAGGTCCACCCTGACCCGGAGTGATAGCACTTGTTAGGGTCCCATCTATGGGCAAAGAGTTAACACCCAAACTGGAGTCAAAACACTATGAAAGCTTAAAAATAGACTTTTATAGAAATATATACGTAAAAATGGACTTTTATAAAAACATATACATTTTTGAAGGAAAAATGTATTACCAGCAATACATTTTTGAATACAAAACTAAAAGACATCTTCAGTTTTCTAAAATTAAAAAAAAACTTTTTCATCAAAATCTGACAAAATCAAGCTTCTCGCTATCACTGAAGATTTAAAAAAGTACCATAAAACCCCCACCTTTTTGGCGTTAGCCTACAGAGGTTGATATGCCGTTAAGCAAAACTCAAACTCCTACTTCTTGGAATACTTGGTAGAGGGTGCTGATTTTTTTTTTCATGATTATTCTTGTCCTAACTATGAATACCTATGTCATCAGCATAGGTCTTCTACTCATCTGTACATTGGCCTTGAATGGAGATGCAGGAGTGTATTCTATTCGTAGATTCATTTGGGATATCTATTTTTCTCAGAAGCATATATGTCCTCGGACAGATATAACCAAACTTTGCACGAGGATAGACATGCAACCGAGATTAAATGATTCCCTTCAGCCAAAAATTACCAAGTATTTATTAATTCTACATCCTGCATTTTTATGAAGGATTCAGGATACACACCATCACTGGTTTCATTCCAATTCCAGATCACTGTTTCTGTTTTGAAAGTTTTATCCCAATTCATACATCTTGGAATAATTAGTAGAGGGTGCCGATTTTTTGTTCAAGATCATTCTTGTCCTAACTAGGAATACCTATGTCATCAACATAAACACTCTCATGCTCTGTACAATGGCCTCGAGATGGGGAGGAAAAACACTGTTTAATGTTTGTATTTTAATTTGATATACTGTATGAAATATATATTTGTGTATGTTCTAATTACGCAAGCTTCCTCAGCTTAGTGAGGTTATCGTTGAAATGTGACTCGAACAGTTTATTTTTTAGACAAAGACATCTCTTTCGTTTTAGTTTTGATTGTAGGATACTGGGAAGGCAGAAAGTGGTAATTGCTGTTGCATCTTAAGTTTTTGAAGATTGTAGATGGCAGGAAAGTAAAAAATCGGAAGGGAGTTCCACAGACGAAAAGTGCGATAAAATAAATTTTGCAATAGAACAGAAAGTTGCATCTAGGAAAATTAAAACTAATATAAAATGATACAGACTGTCACCATGTCTACGAAACTACTGTGAGACGATGACGACGGACGACATTTTTGGAATAACACCGAATGAGTAAGAATGGGGTAAACCGAAACTATAAGAGATCGATAAAATACGACAGTCTTTGTTGAAAAGATTGCGATTGGAATTAATTCGGGTGAAAAGGAATTGCTTGGACAGGTGCATATGCTTTTATACATTTCGAGTTATATATTTCCATTACTTTCATGAACATGAATTGAATTTACATGTTCTTGATCCCCAGAATATAACTACAATCGTTGCAATTCGTGAGTTGAATTTATTTTGTATTTTTTTAATCTATGAAACGAACATTAAATATAACTCTACAAATACATTCATGGCTTCTGCTCCGATGAATTTACTCGTGCCACAAGATTAGTAACTAGGTCCCACCCTTTTACTGTGAAAATATTAAAACGTAAACGCAAATTCTACTCTATCAGCTTCTTTTCTTGCACTTCCTGCCTGTGGAATAGCCTTCCGTTTACTTGCTTCCTCGACAGCTACAATCTCCAAGAATTTAAATCTAAAGTCAATAGTCATCTCCTATTTCACTAACTTGCATCCTCTCTCTCTCTCACACACACACACACACACACACACACACACACACACACACACAGCTCATCAGTACGATTAGACATCGAATTGCTTTTACCCAGAATTGAAATCCGACCAAACTGGTGTCAGTCGGCGATTCTACCTCTCTTTCTATATAATTTATTTGTTTAAACATTATTTTGCGTAAATATTTTTTGTTTACATTAATATACGAAAACAGAGCCGATATAATTTTTACAAAAATCAGGAAAGAGTGTACTTAAAGGTATTATTTTGGGCTTTGTTTATTTGAAAGTCTTTCGTGGTCGAGCGGACTAAGACACGTCAGATTAATTGAAGGTTTACCCTAAGGGACACAGGTTCGTATACAGGCAGAGGATGCATATTTTCTTAACACGATTTCCCGATTATTCAGGCCGATATATAAAACTATTTAATTATTAAAAAAATTATTTAAATAAATATAAGTATCCATTAAAAATAATGTTTAAAGTAAAAATATGTCGGAGTTAATCAATTTCGTAACATATCTTTTAAATATACATGATAAAATTTTAAGATATGCTTTGTTCATGGATTAAAGTACACGATATCAGGGATAGAACGTATGCAGATATTGAAGTCTACACCGAGCGGTTACAGTGTGTTTCCTTCATGAACATGTTATAAAATCCTTCTTCTGATTCATGTTGCACACATTTCTACCACTAGCTGGATGAGAACACTCCGAAACCCAAGGCTGAACAAAAACTTCGTGAACTGCGCATAGGCTCTGCACGTAGCTTCCGTTTCACTTACATCCCCGAAGAAAAGTACAATCCAGAATTTTCAATTACAGGCGTTGTCCACTAACGCCTAAATAAACAATGAAAAACTGAAACCGATCTGAACTGAATAAAATTATATAAAACCCATCACAGGGACTTCGTCAATCGGTCGGCACGAGACCTCTCATCTCCGAATGATATATGCCAAAGACTGTCTTCACAGTATGTCACAACTCACCCTCCCTCTCCTACTGTACGCCTCCGAGGACGACTTTATGACTACTTATCTCTTTCTGTTAACGAAAGACATTAACACCGATTTACCACTTATTGTAGTTAAACGTTAATACAATGATTTATTTTCTAAATCTCCGTGGTTTCTTTTTTGTTTTGCCACAACAGGCTTAATTATAACAAACGCAATCTTCAGGTTAAATATATATGTATATACACACCGCTTATATATAACACGTTAAAATTTCCATCTGTCCCGGACTCCTGCCGATAGCTTACGGGTAGACTTTTCCACTGACACCAACTTGGTCGAGTTTCGATAACGGATAGAAGCAAGCACTGGTTCGCTGTGATACAGCGAAATACCTTTGTATGTGGATGATCAGCCTTTGAAATTTACCTCGCCCGATTGACTCAGTGGATTAAAAACTTAATTAGACGATCGAAGTTTATAGCTTTACTCGCCCACGGTCGATTAAAAATTTCGCAATGAAACGTGTCCCTTTAAATATAGAAAAAGGAAATCTGATTTCTTTTGCAACCCAAAAGTATGCTATTGAAGATTCACAAGTTACTTATAATGACCTACAATGACATTATTGAACTCTTTGGTCTTATGCATGGCGCCTGATTTACGTCGAAATGTGTGGTTAAACAAAAGACAGTGACATCGCGCAATCAACAAAGCAAAATCTGACAAATGGAATTTAGATTGACAAGCTTTTGTCTTGCTTTTATCGTCCCGGTCAGTGTAAAAATTTAAATAACGCTTCCATAGTGGAGCCAAAATGTCTCTGTTGCCCAGATTAAAGACGCTCACAGATTTTTAGAAACTCGACTACGCACTGAAAAACAAATTATACAGGTAAGTCATTTTTTTTATAGAAAATCATTGAGAAAATCAGATTTGTTATTTTTTTTATCATCTATGAGATGGAGGTTGAAAAAAGAAGGTTGTAACAGAAGAAAGAAACTACAAATTTATGTACCTCCACTCAACTACCAAAAAGACCCCGGCATATTATGATGTTTAAAGGGATTAAACTTAATAAAAACAAAGTTTTATCATCAAAATGTTTATGATATTATTAAGAGTATAGATCAAATTTTGCTGTTATTATTTTTTCAAATTTATTTAATCTTTTCTAACATGTTCGAAATTTTAATTAAAATTTCATTTTTTGTTTTCTGTTAGCGATTCACACTATGCTTACCTAAGGCGACTATTAAGAAAATGAAGTCGGTCGAGTAAAATGATTTGGGGGCGAGTAAATTTTCCCTAGCTCTCGACCGCCGGTAGAGTGATTTCTTTTTCAAATCTCATAGGCTGTGGGTGACTATATATGAATTAAAAGCGCTCGTTTTTAACTTATTTGTTTAAACGGTATTTTAATGGATACTAATAACACATCACTTAATAAGTCCCCGGATTAACTAATAAAAGAAAAACTTTTCGGCAAAAATTCGAGTTTATTCATTAGCATTGTCTCCTTTTTATTAATTTGATGAATTTTTGTAGAACGATTTATCTTTGGTCTCAAAATACGCCTTGGTGTTCTATATCACTTCTTGGAGACAAATCTCTTTCCCTGGGGCATTCTTTTGAGGTCTGTAAACAGCCAGTAGTCTCTGGGGGCCAGATCTGGTGAATAGGATGGATGCGGAAGCAATTCGAAGTGCAATTCATGTAGTTTTGCTATCGTTGTGATAGACTTGTGACACAGTGCGTTGTCTTGGTGAAAGATTACTTTTTTCTTCTTCATTTATGGCCTTTTTTTGGCGATTTCTTCCTCCAAAAGCACCAATAATGCTATATAATGTTCGCTATTGATGGTTCTTTCCTTCTCAAGATGAATAAAATAGCTTGGTATCACAAAATACGGAAGCCAAAAGTTTGCCTGCTGATGTTTGCGCCTTTGGTCGCTTTGGACGGTTTTACCTGCTTCTATCCACTCAGCTGGATGCCGATTTGACTCTGGGGTGAAGTGGTGGATTAATATTTCATCCATTGTCACATATTTACACAAAATCTTCTTGTTGTGTTGAAAAAAGTTGCAAACAACGGTCTGAATCCTCGACGTGTTTTTTTTAACAATTGTGAGCAAACGCAGCACTCATTTCGAACACAGCTTTCGCATTGAGAAATGCATAATGGGGAATACATTGCCTTCTGAATTGTTCAGCTCCTCTGTTTAAACAGCGGTGTCATCATGAAACTTCGAAGTAGGCATGATTTGCTCATAATAAAATTAGACTAGTACACATTTGCATTAAAAAGTGTTCAATACAATTATATTGTAGAACTTTTGAATATTCTTCATTTGTAAACGAGTTATGACGCGACCTAGGTTTCTACCATGAGTAGTGTCTTCAGGCGATTTGCAATAAGTGATTTTACCGTTTACCGTTTATTTATTATTTTTTTTTTTTAAGAGTGCTCACGTAACGGTGATTTTTTGAACGCTCACGTAACGGGGAATTTTTGAACGCGCAATTTTTGAACGCGCAATTTTTAAAATTACAAGAAATTATAACGTTTTTATCCAAGGTTGTGTGAACCTAATAGGTATTTTTTGGTATGGTTTTCACTATACTCCACGTTATGTCTGTTTTTTTCCATATATTAATTTCAATTTCCACAGGTGGCTAGCCAATTTTGTACAATTTTTTAAAGTTTTCTATTTTAAACGTAGAATTGTAAGTTTTTCTTTTTTAAATTAAGACTAGTCTTAAAGGTATTTTTGGTTGATCCCAAATATATTTTGTTTTGGCCATTTAAGTCATGTACTTTTGCTTTGTAAATATCTTCTTCTGTATTACAAAGTGGGCGTTTATTTTTGTCACTGCAGTTGCATTCTTTATTAGTAACTAGCAGTATAGCCCGGCGTTGCTTGGGTGTAATGAAAGCTTTAAAACTATTCCATGGTCCTGGAGCTCAGACTCTTTGGACGTTGGCACGAAAGACTAAAAAGCAATAGTTGTTTCCAGTTAAAGTGAAACCGTAGACTGAAAGAAAAATGAATGGACGTAAGTCAAATTTTGATTTCCTGGTATCGATATCAAATATGTATTTTCGTCGTAAACTGAATTTTGAAGGCTAAATAAGTCCTCTGAGTAAATGGTATCATGACTGAGACTAAGAACTACAATTATACCTACTTAGAGCCAAACCCGAAGCAAAAACTAAAATAAAAGGGCTGAAACAAATACAGACATACAGGCAGATAACCACACACACACACACACACACACACACACACATCTTGCCTTTTATATCTATATATATATATTATCGATTTTCTGCACTATTGTAAGAACTGCAACCTTGAAACTTCTAAATATCGTTTCTTATGTCTTTGTCTTTGAGTGTATCAAATTTGATTAAAATCGGACCACTCCTTCTATAACCCGATTTTTTCGATTATCGATTTTCGATATTTATCGGGGATACCTCGACACAAAACCTAGCTAAGAACACTCGCAGACGCTTATAGTACAACTGTGTAAATTTTCAAGAAAATCGGTTCAACCGTTTCGCAGTCTATAGGTAACGGACACACACACAGACACACAGACACACAAACACAGACAGACAAATTCCATTTATAAATAAGTTTAGATCTTGTTTTGTCTAATGCTATTTAAGTTTCTGGCGTTTTGTTTCTTTATGAAACTATCTAAATTGCTAGTACAGCTATAAGTTAGTTTGATTGTATTTCTATTGAAAATTTTGTTTTTGGAAAGTGTTTATCTATAAGTTAAAAAATATCTCTCCTTTTTTGGTTTTTACCGCTAAGTTAAATGGTGGGTTTGACCAGATAATGTTTCGTTTTCTCTCATCGTTTTTGTTTGCATGTTTGGTTGAGAATTTTATTCTAACATATTATTATGACCAGATTTTCTTAGTGCATCTTCATAGTTTTTTTTCCTTTCATCAAATATTGTTTTCTTTGACGCATATTTTGATAGCCTGTGTACTATTGCTTTGTGAATATGCATAATTACGCTTTTGGATTTTGTGTTTATGTACTTTAACTGTGTTTTTTTCATGTATGGAGAGACATTGCAAGTTTGTAAATTTAATTCCACATCTAAATATTGGACTACTTTTCTATTCGTTTCTACTATTATCTCAAAATCTAGTTCTTTCCTTGTTTTATCACTTTCTCTTTTGTTGTCTGGTGCTATCATTAATCCGTCACCTCTGTATAATCCGCGGTTGTCTATATGGATTATTTTGTTGATTTTATTTAAAATGTATATATATACCCATCAATTCTGAAATTTCTGCTCCGTCATACGATCCTTGAGGTACATCAAAGGTGCCGTTGTTTGGTTTTTTTGATCCATGCTTTACCTTTGTGTAAAAGTATTGATTTGGGGCAATATAGGATTATATCAATATATTCAAATGGTATATTTATCTTTCCTTTAATCAAAATTAAACGCTTCCATCAAATCTTTTTAAGAAATTGATGGGTAAAAATTTTTATGTCATATTTAATGAACGTATATTTATTTTTGCAATGGATTAGCTTGAGTAGCTGTTCTTAGCAAGTCATTAATATTTTTTTAATATTTGATGGCTTATTTTACCCACTTCTGTTTTTGTGAAATCAGTCAAGCCTTACAACGGTGTCAAAATTTGTAGACTGTGCCAGGAAGCAAATTTAGCGACTATGCTATTCCCAAACAAAGATAAATTATTGAATGAAAGAACAGAAATTATGACTAAGTGCAACCATACCAAAAAATACGTATTAGGTTCATACAACCATGGATGAAAACGTTATGATTTCTTCTAATTTTAAAAATTACGCGTTCAAAAATGTCCCCTTGCGTGAGCGTTCAAAAAATAAATCACCGTTACGTGAGTGCTCTTAAAAAAAGAAGGTAAAAGGTAAAATCAGTTATTGCAAATTGCCTGAAGACACCATTCATAGTAGAAACTGAGGTCACGTAATAACTCGTTTAAAAATGAAGAATATATATATATATTGGAAGTAGTACAAACTAATGGATTGGTAGACCACTGTTTGTAGTGATTTACTTTATTAAGAGTGCTCAATACTAAGTAGAGCATTAACTAGACTTCTGTAATCTATACCCTAGCATATATTGATTCTCCTATCTTGTGATAATTAATTTATTACGGCTTAACAGATAGATCACCCACCAAGTCAACTACATGTGTTTAACGTGCAATGTATTTTAAAAGAAATTCCCGTCTTTGTCTCTTGTCCACTACTTTAAGTTGAATAATAACTTAAAGAAAATCCTGTAACACTTTTCAGACGTGCTAAATTGCTACATTGGTATCATTCAATTTATTTCAAGACTGGCATGGAAAATATCTGGGTTTTAAGTCATTTTAAGTGTCTATCCCTCTTTACTCTTACAATCAAATTTCTCTTATACATCATGACCTGACTTTCTATTGGTTCACTGAGAGACAAACCCTCTGAAAATCTTCCCCAACCTTAATTGTCTGGATTTGGTAAAATTGTGTTGTTTTTAAGATTAAGATTCTATATATAATGATATCTAACAGAATAAATATTTCACTGAATGACGTGGTGCTATTAAGATAGTACCAAAATACAACGGCTCTTGTGTTGCAGTAAACTATGTTTTTATTATAAACATATAATAAAAATATTACCGTATATATATATATATATATATATATATATATATATATATATAAAAGAAAAATTAAGGCAGACACGTTATTTTATGGCAAATCGGGAGTATGGCCCATTTCAGGCGAACCATCATCAGGTTCAGTCTTTATTGTACAAAAGATTTTACACGAATTCGTGATGATTGTTTACCTGAAATAGGCCTATACTTCCGATTTACCATGAAATAACGTGTCTGCCTTAATTTTTCTTATATTTGCTCTATATGTATTTATATACATGTACATTAAGAGCTCTCTTAGAGAGTCATCCTACCACTGTATGTACAAGATACTCTCTTGGATTCTTCTATATCTACACCGCATGCTGATATATATAAAAGAAAAATTAAGGCAGACACGTTATTTCATGGTAAATCGGAAGTATGGGGCTATTTCAGACGAACCATCATCAGCTTACGTCTTTATTGTACAAAAGATTTTACACGATTTCGTGTAAAATATATATTTATATTACTGTAGATACAATATAAGCAAATTACAAAGAAAACTTTTCTATTTGTTTATATTATTTTTTTTATTACTTATATTGTCTCTAAAGTTATGACCAGATATTTTAGCATTCGAAGACATTATTGGAAATCAAACTCCTCATTGTTAATATTTTTTGGTAGACTTTCATCCGAATTAAATCAGCCACAATAAACTGGCTAGGAGTAACGCAGTCAGAAAAGAAAGAAAAAGAAAATAAGAAACAAAGTAGAATTGGAAGTCCAGTGTAAGCAGATCAAATCACAACCTGAGCATGTCATACACTTAGCCCAGCCTGGATGTCATTAAAAACAGTTATTTTACGATTAGATTAATCATTATAAGAGGATGAATCTCTGCAAAGTCCTACCAAATGACTCATTCGCTTATTTTCCTAAAGTGTATCGAGGAAAAACACTTTTTATGGTTGACCACTGACCGTGAAATATCTTGATTTGACACTTCAAAGGTTTACGCAGCCAGGCACACAAAAAAACTCCCCCACTTTATTTGTGGCAATCGTGTCCCTTAATCTTATTTTTATTCGTAACTATTAATTCCTGAAGAAATTTTGATACTGTGTTTAAAGTGTAAATAAATATAAATTAACAGATTTTTTTTATATAACTTAACAGATTTTTTTATATAACTTAACAGATTTTTTTTTATATAACTTAACAGATTTTTTTTTATATAACTTAACAGATTTTTTTTTTATATAACTTAACAGATTTTTTTTTATATAACTTAACAGATTTTTTTTATATAACTTAACAGATTTTTTTTTATATAACTTAACAGATTTTTTTTTATATAACTTAACAGATTTTTTTTTATATAACTTAACAGATTTTTTTTTATATAACTTAACAGATTTTTTTTTATATAACATTTTTTTTTATATAACTTAACAGATATTTTTTATATAACTTAACAGATTTTTTTTTATATAACTTAACAGATTTTTTTTTATATAACTTAACAGATTTTTTTTTATATAACTTAACAGATTTTTTTTATATAACTTAACAGATTTTTTTTTTTATATAACTTAACAGATTTTTTTTTATATAACTTAACAGATTTTTTTATATAAGGAGCAAAGATTTCTTTGCTCCTTATTTTTCGCTTGAGTAGTACATATCTTTCAGTTTGTTTGCATCAATTATAGCTTTTCGTTATGTATGTAAGTGTAAATGTCTTAGAAAAATCAATGATAAAATGGAAACATTTTTGTGTAAAACTTTACACATTCACATGAATGAGATGGAACACTAAAATTTAAAATTTAAAAATACATTTTTAAAATATGCATTTCGGTATATAATGTAGCTAATTTCATTTAGTTTTGTTTATGTTTTTTTTCTTATAATTTTTGTTATTAAATATCCCCCATTGTGATTACCGTTGAGCTGCCAAGAAAGGTGAAATGTTGTAAGAACCGTGGTGCAAATTTACTATGCATGATTTATGCATGATCTAGCGATTAAAGCACTTTCTATACATTTTCGTTTTAGTAAATTGTTTTATCTTTACTAGAGTCAGATTAGACAAAAGGTGGAGTAATCCCAGAGCTGGATTTAGATGAAGATAGGTCCTAGGCTATTCCACATGTGAGTCTCCTTTAAGTCCCCTATTCTCACGGGTAGACGAAAATGGAAGAGTTTTAAGTTAAACAATTTAAGTAAAGCCGAGGATGATAACAGGTGTTTTAAATTCAGTCAATTAAGTGCCATCCATGATACACGATTAGACGATCACGTCTCGAAAGTAACATGGCTGACTGGGCAAAAGATTTTCTCTCAGTAGGTTGCCAACTAAGACTATAGAACCCAATCTGTCCCACCATTTAACCTATAGCTGGAGCGGATTGGTAGCTTTCCCAAGATTATTTGCGTAAGTGAATGCGACGAATTCAACTGGAATTCGAACTCGGCTCTCCAATCTCTCAGTTCCGAGCCTATATCCACTGCAACTTGGAGTAGATAGACTAAACTATCGCCCAGTTCACACTCCACCCACGTCTATTGAACAGGTGAAGAGGCTCATCCCTTGTTTCCTGTTTAGGATGCGGTTTCCGGTTTTCTCTTTTCCAATATTTTCACTCCTATGTAGCCCCCTGCACATCAGTGGCATTACCGCCTTGCTCAGGGTGATATGATTAAAAAAAAACAAAAAAAAAAACACAACGTATATCCGAAATAAAATTACTAGAGGGTTATTTAGAGTCTACAATGCGTTATGACAGCATGTGTAAGAAAACCCTATGGGAGGCCTCCTAGAATTTGAGGCTCTAGGCTTCGGCCACCCAAACTTATATGTAAATCTGGCATTGTGTAAACCTGTCTACGCTCTGTTACTATTTCCATGGCAAACGTTCTGACGAACACCATTTATTACTTCCACCATTTCAAACCTTTACAGACCCGACCAGAGATTCGAATCACGCTCACTATTCCATTTGCATCGAGGAAGACACATCCGGACAGCTTCTTCCCAAGAACCGCTACTTCGTGTAACTGACTCCCGTGTGCATCATTCCCCGACCAGTACAATGTTAATCTTTTCAAATTTAGGATCAATCGTTATCTATCCTCCATATTCTCGTAATCTTCACTTTTTACTTTCTACTCTTATGTTCAGATCCCACCTCATTCAGTAATCCTCTACCTTGAGTAGCTCTTGTGCCTTGTATTGCGTGAACATTAGTTTTTAAAAAAAGATTACTTTCACTGCTGCTCTGATGCCACTTGCTACTTCTATTTGGATGTATAAATATTTGAAGGTTGAATGACATAGCCATTTTTTTGCGAAATAGGCTTCTCTAAACATTCTAATCTCTTCAATCTAACGTCAATCGTTATCTATCCTCTCTATCTTTATAATCTTCACTTCCTACTTCTTCCTTTTAAATTTATAGAACGCACCCAATTCAATAACTTGAGTAGCTCTGAAGCCTAGTATTGAGTGAATATTAGTTGAAAAGGAATATTAATGTATTTTATGTATGCGTATATTTGAACAATGAACATTGTCTCAAAAAATTAAACAAAAATGAAGTGACAGATTCGTAGAATCTTAAAACAAGTGTTTTTCCTTTTGTATAAACAAAGTCGAAAATCGTAAATAAACACGGAACATAAGAAAGAGCTTTATAAAAATAACACAAGTGAAAAAATACACAAAATTTAATCCATGGTCATTAATTAACTTTTATTTTCTTTTCACAGTGTAGAATCTCATGAACCCCTGTCCATTCATGGTCAGTAAGGAGTCAGAAGAGAGGGAGGTATCTTGTCCTTTATATCCGGCCAGGTGGTGCTTGCCAGAGGGAAGGTTAAGCCCTAATTTCATTGGCAACTGTTAAAGAATCTTATTCGTATTTCTACCGATTGGTCTTCACTGACTTTCCAAGTACAGCATCGGCTGCTTAGGGAAAGATTTAATACTTTCTTCCGTGATATGCGCTTTGCTAACAGCGTCCGAACATAGGTTAAAGGACTCAGCAAATGTGGATACAAACCATGACCTAGAGACCTGTAGCTATACGCCTTCCTCTAAGGCACACCTGCAAATAGCGCTTGCAAAGCGGGGAGGTGATTATTTTCCTTCCCAATTTCCTCTGTATAAACTTGTCTATACACAGAGATTATTTGTACCAGCCAATCGAACTACGCGGCTGTTTTTCTTTCTTGTGGTCAGTGTGTTTTCAGAAACAGATTTAAAATAACTGAATGACTACGGCTGGGTGGTCGGGCGTTTTCGGGTTTGTTTGTAAAGTAAAAATACTGGAGCCTAATTTGCAGGAAATGTTGACCCAGCCGGATAGGAACTTTGGTTGGGAATTGTAAGCGAAGGCTTAACTGCAGAGCGTTTATGACAAAGGCAGCAGCTGACCTCTTTGCATACCGAAAAAGCCGTAGCCTAGGTTTTTCCATGGCCCTTTTGTGGGGCGTAAACAAACACGCATGCGTTCACACGTAAACACACCTATGCCCCCACACAAATAAATAATTATTAGAAAGAAGAATTGCGTTTAACGTTAAGTACTTATTCCGATCAAGTTTGACACAAGGTTATTATTTAGGAGATTGAATTCTATCTCCTGTTGATAATCCCAGATTGCACACAATGAATGCGACTCACTACCGGTAGCCTCATATGCACATTATAATAAAGGAATAGCAATATCATTATGTTTTCCAGACGTATTCATGTAACATATTGTTTTTAGACGTATTCATGTAACATATCATTATGTTTTCTAGACGTATTCATGTAACATATCGTTGTTTTTAGACGTATTCATGTAACATATCATTATGTTTTCTAGACGTATTCATGTAACATATCATTATGTTTTAGAGACGTATTCTTGTAACATATTACGTTTTCTAGACTTATGTAACATATTATATTTTCTAGACGTATTCATGTAACATATCATTATGTTTTCTAGACGTATTCATGTAACATATTATGTTTTCTTGACGTATTCATGTAACATATGCTTTCTTGACGTATTCATGTAACATACTGTTTTCTTGACGTATTCATGTAACATATCATTGTTTTCTAGACGTATTCATGTAACATATCATTATGTTTTAGAGACGTATTCTTGTAACATATCATTACGTTTTCTAGACTTATGTAACATATTATATTTTCTAGACGTATTCATGTAACATATCATTATGTTTTCTAGACGTATTCATGTAACATATTATGTTTTCTTGACGTATTCATGTAACATATGCTTTCTTGACGTATTCATGTAACATACTGTTTTCTTGACGTATTCATGTAACATATCATTATGTTTTCTAGACGTATTCATGTAACATATCATTATGTTTTCTAGACGTATTCATGTAACATATCATTATGTTTTAGAGACGTATTCTTGTAACATATTACGTTTTCTAGACTTATGTAACATATTATATTTTCTAGACGTATTCATGTAACATATCATTATGTTTTCTAGACGTATTCATGTAACATATGTTTTCTTGACGTATTCATGTAACATATGCTTTCTTGACGTATTCATGTAACATACTGTTTTCTTGACGTATTCATGTAACATATCATTATGTTTTCTAGACGTATTCATGTAACATATCATTATGTTTTCTAGACGTATTCATGTAACATATCATTATGTTTTCTAGACGTATTCTTGTAACATATCATTACGTTTTCTAGACTTATGTAACATATTATATTTTCTAGACGTATTCATGTAACATATCATTATGTTTTCTAGACGTATTCATGTAACATATTATGTTTTCTTGACGTATTCTTGTAACATATAAGGTATAGATTTATCAATTTAGATTGATAAAAAAGTAGAAATTATTGCGTACATAAATTTAATATTTGAAAATGGCTGAACTTAATATATAATTGTATATTTGAGCATCAATTCCTCTTTTATACAAGTTTCATTAAAAACGACTTAAAGATTCTGTGGTAAAGTTTCTTATTTAATTTTTTTTGTGTGTTCTTATAATTTTCTTTTCTGATTTTAAATTATGTAGGAATTGTCCAAATATTTTGTATGTTCGAGCGCTTTCGGCTATACTTTTAGCCACTATCAAGGATGAATTTTAATTCTACATTTAATTGAATGTATGAATAGTCTTACATATGTATTATAGAGTTATTTTCCAATCATGGTCAGAACATGTGGATCTCTTCATAGTTGATGTTATTGAGTATTTTTTTTTTTTTAATCATATCACCCCAAGCAAGGCGGTAACGCCACTGATGTGCAGGGGGCTACATAAGAGTGAGAAGATTAGAAAAGAGAAAACCGGAAACCACATCCTAAACAGGAAACAAGGGATGAGCCTCTTCACCTGTACAATAGACGTGGGTGGAGTGTGAACCGGGCGATAGTTTAGTCTATCTACTCCAATTGAAAAAAAAAAAAAAAACAGTGAGAAGATTAAAAAAGAGAAAAACCGGAAACCGCATCCTAAACAGGAAACAAGGGATGAGCCTCTTCACCGGTTCAATAGACGTGGATGGAGTGTGAACCGGGCGATAGTTTAGTCTATCTACTCCAATTTATTGGCTTTTTCTTTGTTATAAATAATGCTTCTGTTGTTTTTTTATTTTTTTTAATACGTGGATGAGGCTATTATATTTATATTATCACGAATATGTTGCGGATAGATTTTAGTCAGCCTTCATGTGTATTTAAATGAGATCTAATTGAGCCATGGTCAGAGAGACGCAACATCTTCCAGAGATGTAACATCTTTCAATTATAAACACGCAAGAAAGATAAAAAAAACAAAATAAAACTAAACCGCTGTAACTTGTCAGTCGTTTTTAATGAATATACACGACCGGCCATAACTAATAGACCACCCCAGTTTTTTAAAAGAAATGATGTATTTCATACTATTTTTAGTATTTATTGCCAATTGTCTATTGAAAATTGAATGACTCTTTTGTTATTATTACTTTGCAAAATTTTACAAGGCAAGGAAGCAAAAACTCGTCCGAATCAGCCTAATTTTTTTTCATTTTTTCATTGATGAAACTGCAATATAAGTAATTATTAAAAATTTATAAATTCATTTGATGCACATGTTATTGTGCAGTATTAACAAAAGAACCATTCAATTTTCATTTACAATTATTCACTTGGCAATAAATACTAAAAAATAGTATGAAATATATATATTTTTTTTAAAAACTGGGGTGAGCTAATAATTATGGCTGGAAATGTATATATATATATATATATATATATATATATATATATATATATAAATTAGAGAAAATTTTCAAAATTCAAAGGTGTCGGATGTCCGACACGTTTGAATTTTGAAAATTTTCTCTAATTTATATTGGCTCTGTATTCTTAATACATTGAGCTCTCTGCCTGCATCACTTTTTAATGCTAAAAATTTTTTAATAAGATCAGGTTCTTGGAATTTACCTTCCTACACTTCCACTTCGGATTAAAGAAAAACAAATATATATATATATATATATATATATATGTGTGTGTGTGTGTGTGTGTGTGTGTGTGTGTTTAATCTATATAACAGACTAATAGTGGGTAAGCGAATCATAAAATGGAGGGGCTTGTAAGCGACGCGTTTCATTCTACGAATTTCAATTATTAATGTATGATAATGTTTTTTTTTCGTTCGCTACAGAAGAACGCCCACCAAATAGAAACACGAGGGATGTTACCCGTACGATTGTTTATAGCCAAGCATAGTTTGCGAAACCCTATATGAACTCTCAGCATTTGGCTACTTTGATCTTTTTCTTTTTTGTACCATGTCCCTTCACAACATAGGCGATCATGACCTACCATCTCCCTATCCCTAGTGGCTTTTAGCAAGCTTTCTCCTGTTACTGTACTTAAACCCCGCTCTGCCAGCCACCTGTTCAGGCCCACAAAGTATGTTCCATGCTGCTTTTCCCGTCTCTTATTCCCTCCTCTATCTGTCCAGTGAGTATCAAATTCTTCAAGCCCTCTTTCCTCATTACATGTCCCAGAAACTTTAGCTTAGCTAATGCTTAGTATTTATTTCCCTTTCGTTTTCATCCTTTCAAAAACCTCATAACTGCTCACATTCTCAATCAATGATATCTGCAGCATCCTTCTGCAGAACCACAGTTTAGTTGCTTCAAGTTTTTCCTTCATCTTTGATGATATTGTCCAGCATTCACTGCCATGCTGAAGGACAGACATCACATAGCAATCCAGTAATCTCTTCATTGTTTCTAGCGAAATTTTCTTGTCTCTCAATACTTTACTCAGCTTTTGGAATGCTTCCTTCGCCATGCTAATTCGACTTCGGATATCAGTGTCGCACTTTTCCTCTTTTGGTGGAGCAATTCACAGGTATTTAAATTTTTGTCCCGGCTTGATTTTATTATCCCTCACTTGTAATTACCATTTTTAGCCTCTCTATTTGTTGATGACCATGCATTCGGTTTTCTTGTAGTTTATATGTTGTCCTTTCTTCCGACTTTCTTCAGCTACCTTCTTTATATATATATATATATATATATATATATATATATTGTAACTAAGTTGTTGAACTCGTAAGTTTATTTACCTTTTTGTTCATGCATTTACTTTTATAAAGACTGCTCGATACAAATGTAGAGCGTTATACTGTAATGGTTGTTACAATGTTTTTAAATTCATAGTATCACATAGTATCACTACACAAAAAATTTCTCATGTTTCGAAGCCAATCCATTATGTTTTTTTATGAAAGATATATTTTATAAAAAATATATTTAAAAAAAAAAATTTAAAAAAAAGAGAAGAAAAAGCACACACCCCAGTACAAAATAACATACATTAAATTAAGGAGAAACCAATCCCAAAACAAAACAACATCTACCACCCACTAAACCAAACAACAACACGCTAGGCGCCAGCAGCACCAGCCCTTTCAAGATTAATAGATTAACCTATCATGAACTCTGCCAAAAACAAACACTTAACCCTAAGACCAGTAAAAGTTCAACGGAACTCAAAATACAGACCAACCCCTCTAACACCCAAAAATAACAAATTCAACACAAATTAACTGGCCTTTTCAAATGGATAATTCTCATTTCTAAAAAAATCACCTGAGGATGAAGCCAAAACATAATGGGCTGGCTTCGAAACATTAGAATTTTTTTTGTGTAGTGATACTATGAATTTAAAAACATTGTAACAACTATTACACTATATATATATATATATATATATATATATCATAGAGATGATCCACGTCTTAATATGTATAGGAAAGAATATTAAAACGTTTTGAGTTTAAAAATGTGTTTTTTTTGACAGTATTTGTTTATTTCTACTATTATTTATAATTATAAACATAATAGTAGAAATAAACAAATACTGTCAAAAAAAAACACATTTTAAAACTCAAAACGTTTTAATATTCTTTCCTGTATATATGATAAAGTGCAAGGTAGGGAAAGTGTTTCAATTTCACTGTTTCACTTTTATTCAAGCTTCTTCAGAGAACGAGAGAAAAATGAAATGTCGCGTGTATTAAAGCAATAAATATATATTTTTTGTGTTAATAATATTTTGGACGGTAATGTGTGTTTTAGCGTATTGGTGCGCGTGTATGTCTATTAAAAATGTATAGTTGTAAGTTATGCTATACTTATGAGTAAAAGTGCTCAATATCAGAGATAGGGCGTGTGTAAATGCAAAACATATAAGTGAACACCGAGGGAAGTGACAGTATGTTTCATGCTTGAACGCCACTTATACTCATAAATATAGGATACATTAATACTATATTTCACCCTAAACAAGGCAGAACTGCCACTGGTGCGCAGGGGATTACAGAAGAGGTGAGATGAGAAAGAGGAACAAGTTGGAGGAGAGTTAGAGAATGAGTAAGAAAAGGATGAGAATAATTGAGAAAAGGGCTGCATGAGAGTAGAGTAGAAAGGAAGAAGAACATGGTACTAGTGTTGTCATGTGATGTGAGTCAAGAAGATAAGAGATGGCAATTGACTTTGTATTTAAATTCTTGGAGAATGTAGTTTCAGGGAAGCAAATATACGGAAGGGAATTCCACAGGCGGGAAGTGCGAGCAAAGAAGCTAATAGAGTAGAAATAGCGGTTACATTAGTTTCACTGTAAAAGGCTGGGACCTAGTTGCTAGTCTAGCAGCTCGAGTAAATTTATGCAGAGGTGGCACCACGGAGCTAAGGTTATCAGAGCAGAAGCTGTGAAATTATTTGTGGAAGAGACAGGAGGAGCTACCAGGTTGAGATACCAGGTTGGGATCAATTACATTACAAATTCTTCGTTGGATTTTGTCAAGAAGACCAAGATAAATAGCAGGGGCACCCGACCAGATGCGACAACAGTATTCAGTGCACGGGCGGATGGTAGATTTATTCATGTATAAGATAGATTTAGACGAGAAAAACTTCCTAGCACTACAAAAGTAACCAACCTTCCGAGCAGCAAGTTTAGCTATGGATTCAATGTTGTCATTCTCCTTGAGGTCGGCTGATAGATTTAGACCAAAGAGGTGCAGTGTTTTGCTTTCAGGAAGACTAGCCTGATTCATTCTGATGACGGGGAGTGGGGATAGAAGCAGTTGTCTATAGTTAAATGATAGCAGCTTTTTTTAGAAGCATCAACATTTACAAGCCATTTCTTACTTTAGTCCACCACAAATGTTTATATATATATATATATATATATATATATATATATATAATATATATATATATAAAATATATATATACCCTTTATTCTTTATATATATATATGTATATAACCTTTCAGTCAGCTAAGTACCATACATGATACACGCTTAGGCGATCATGTCTCGAAAGAGACATGACTGACTAGGAAGAACATTATCCCGCAGTAGGTTGCCATTGCTTTCTGCGGTAGACTGGCTGCCAACCAAGGCTATAGAACCCAGTCCGTCCTGTTATTTGACCCATAGCTGGAGGGAAGAGACGGATTAATACCTTTCCCAAGGGTATTTGTGCGTATATGATTGCAACGAATTCAACTGGAATTCGAACTCGGCTCTCCGATTTCTCGTTCCGAGTCGATATCCACTGGACCACAACGCACATCCTTTATCCTTTCTTTATCCTTGCTTTTTTTTCTATTATTTGAGGTTCTTTTTAAATGAGCGAGAAATGTTTCGTAAATAACCGTTACAAATGTCTATTTTAAATATGGACATGTGAGCGTCTATGTAAAAAATAAAAAAATAGAAAAAAAAAATTAGGGGATTTTTCTTGTGTTTTTTATTTTCCAAACACGGTCAGCGTCTTGTGGCCGCGTTCGTAGTTGATAATATTAGGTGTTAGATGACTGTGTTTAAAAAATAAAACATTTGTATAACTCTAGCTACAAACATCAAAATACATTTAGTTAAAGGTAAAAAATGAAACCATCTTTGATAATAGCTAAAAAAAAAAAAATAATCGAATACGCTTGAACATACAAAACATTTAGACAATTTCTGCATAATTTATGTCCAGAAAAGAAACAGATTATAACACGCCACCAAAGTTTTTACAGTATTTTTGATACACCCTGTATGTATATATATATATATATATATATATATATATATATATATACGATGTGCGTTGTGGTGCAGTGGCTATCAAATCAAAAATCGGAGCCGTGTTCGAATTCCATTTGAATTCGTTTTATTCACTTACGCGCAAATACCCCTGCGTATTAATTCATCTCTTCTCTCAAGCTATGAGTTAAATAGCAGGTCAGACTGAGTTCTATAGCCTTGGTTGGCAACCAGTCTAATGCAGAAAGTAATGTGAAAATCTACTGCTCAGTCAGTGAAGTCATTTTCGAGATATGATCGCCCAAGCGTGTATGACGTATAGCACTTATGTTTCTTGTTTGTAAGTCTATGCCTATGCTTGAATGATTACTTGTATAAGACGAAACCAAATGTAAAATGTTTTGAATGATCACATGTATAAGACAAAACAAATGTAAACTTTCTTGAATGATCGCATGTATAAGACGAAACAGATGTAAACTTTCTTGAATGCTCGCATGTATAAGACGAAACACATAAACGTTCTTGAATAATTACTTGTATAAGACGAAACAGAATTCAGACATTTGTAAATCTGTTGAAAACGTTTGCTCTTCATATCCTTTATAAGTTTTCGCTTGATACATTTTCAATGAGAAGCTATTTACTATTCAGCTCATCCAAACTACTTTCCGAGAACAAACAGTTATTAGGTAATAAATGGCTGTAATTTAATTGAGTCCTTCTCATAAATATTTTTTTTAATTCAACAAAAACCTTTCCGAATGCCAAGTTAGCTACTTATAAAGTTCGCTTTATTGATTTTAGCAATTAACATAGCATCATTCTTTCTTTTCTATTGAACACGCAAGCACACACAGGCACATACATATTCTATATACATTGTATCACGTGATTTATATATATATATATATATATATATATATATATATATATATATATATATATATATAGTGTATATGTGTGTGTGTATGTGCCTGTGTGTATGTGCCTGTGTGTGTGTATTTGGGAAGCAACCTTTCTTTCAAAAATGTTTCTTTTAAAATATGATAGACAAGGATAATTTAATTAATGTTTTTATTTATTTTAACTTTTTTAGTTTTTAATTTGTTCAATTTCTTTGTCGGGATTCTCTTTGCTATTTTATACACACACGCACACACACACATATAGTAGTGCAAATTAATTGAAGCAAAACGAACAATGTCTTCCTAGGGTCTTTTACACTTTCTCTGATCACGTAAACGTCGTCTCTTGGCGTTGTGTTTCTTTTCCGACTGCATTTCCCGTTACGTTTTGGACTGATGGATCTAGTTTGTTTCTTTGCCTTGATGACACGAATGACAGTTGAAACATCGACACTAACAATATTCACGATCATTCTGTACGGCTCGCTAGTGTGTTCGTGCAGCGTTAAAATTGTCGTTCACTTCCTTGAACCTCCATCGCATTTGATGCAATTACGGATGAGGCAATATTTTTCAAGGCTACGCAAATTTTATCATATACCTTGAAAATTGATTCATATTACTGCCCACCACTGCAAATGATCTAATTTGAGGAAAAGATGGAAATCGATTACACACTGTAACTTCAGTGGGTCTGAAAATGACTGTATGGTGAAAGAAAACAAACTAAAGAAGATGTTTCAATTAATTCGCCAAAAGTTGTATATTTGTTGTAATCTCTTGAACTTTTCATAAGTAGCATGGCAATAAAGATGAGGACAACAGTCCGAACAGTGTAAATAATGTAAGTAGCAGAGTATTTTGGGAAAAGATCCAATATTTCTTTAAACGGAGAATCGACAAAAATTCCATTCTTGTTCGCTGTAGTCATTGAAAATGAGCGGAATCAGATGTTTTATGTGATATTTAAACAAATGCTTTCATGTACTTTCAGGTAGCATACGGATAATTTCCGAACGCCCTTAAATTATTTATACATTTTAAGATTCTGATAGTTGAAAGGCTGACAAGTAATATCTGCGGTCCTTTTCTCTAAGGCTTGCCAGTGCGTTGGAGCAACATTACATTTTTTGTACGCTTCCTTGGAGCAACGTCCATTGTGGGACAACCGCTGTGGGAGAACTAATCGTCAGTCTAGACAAGAGTGTCTGGACGTGACAACAATCTGATGCAATCTCGGATGAGGCAATATTTTTCAAGGCCACGTAAATTTCATCATATGCCTTGAAAATTGATTCATATTACTGCACATCACTGCAAATGATCTAATTTGAGGAAAAGATAGAAATCGATTACACACTGTGAGTTCAAGTACGTCTAAAAGTGACTGTACGTTGAAAGGATGGAAACTAAAGCAATTGTTTAAAGTGTGTGTGTATATATACATCGTACAACATCACACAGTGACTCTCTAGTTTGAGTGGTTCTTGAGCCTGACATTGGATAAACGCTATTATAAGAAAAACAAAAACTTTCACATAAAACATTTATTTATGATTTCATCTCTGCAAAAATGACCAGTAACTTGTTTTATTTTAGATTAAAAATGAAATGTTTGTTCTTTTGCTATTGCAGTTTCTTTTGACGATGTTCTTTTTTTTAGTCAATTCATTCCAAACAAGGCAATAATGCGATTAAGAGGCAAGGAGGAAAGAGTGAAAGAGAATTAAAATAATTTAGAAGGAACCGAAAATTTAATTCTAAACAAGATAAAAGCTATAAGATTCTAGTCCTGTTCAAAAAACTGTGGGGAGCAATAAGCAACCGATATACTCTTACTGAGTAGGAAAAAATAATTAGTAAATTAAATTTCAGAGTTCAGGTGGAAACGTTAAAAATTGAGGTAGACTTTAGAATGAACTGCAAACACAGTCCCCCCCCCCCCAAAAAAAAATCCAAGAGGTAAGTCTCCAATTCAATAAACAGGGTGAACCGGGTAATAGCTTAGGTCACTATCACATGAGATTTGGGGCTGATAATGTACGATTCAGTGTACGAACTTTCCTTCACAAGATTTCAATTAACGCATAGTATGTTTTGCAGGCACTTTCGAAAGGTGCCACGCATTGGGATCGCCACAGATCACCAAAATGACCAAGAAGTTACCGTCCATGATCGCTCTGATAAAAAAAGATCTCCCGAATTTGTTAATGAGTGCCTCTGAGTTAGCAAATAGGCATACATCAAGTGTTTTGATGAGGTAGTGCTTACCTGGGCCAAGAAGGTGACTGCTGAAACACCCCATATGGTAAAAGGACTCTGAGCCATACAACACAAGCAGAGAAGCGTGGTCATGGTTGTTAGATAATTTCTGCAACCACCTTATGCCTTACATCTGGCCACCTAACTACCAAGTCTGAAGTCTTCTTTGTTGTTATGTGTGGGGCGCAGTTGAACAAGAGACCAACAAAACTACTTGTAACGCAAAAGATAAACTGAAAGCAAGGATTATATCAGAAGATTTTTCAGCAGTAGGTTGACATTACTTTCTACTAAAGAATTCATTCTGTTCTGCTATTTAACCCATAACTGGAGTGAGAAGAGATTAATTAATACCGTTCCCAAGAGTATCTAGACTTATTTATAAATGGAAATTTGTGTGTGTGTGTCTATGTCTGTGTGTGTCCGTTACCTATAGACTCCGAAACAGCTGAACCGATTTTCTTGAAAATTTACACAGTTGTACTATAAGCGTCTGCGAGTGTTCTTAGCTAGGTTTTGTGTCGAGGTACCCCTGATAAATATCAAAAATCGATAATCGAAAAAATCGGGTTATAGAAGGAGTGGTCCGATTATAATCAAATTTGATACACTCATAGACAAAGACATAAGAAACGATATTTATGCCTGCATGTCTGTATTTTTTCAGCCCTTTTTTTTTAGTATTTGCTTCGGGTTTGACTCTAAGTAGTTATAATTGTAGTTCTTCGTCTCAGCCATGATACCATTTACTCAGCGGACTTATTTAGCCTTCAAAATTCAGTTTACGACGAAAAATCTTATTTGATATCGATACGAGGAAATCAAAATTTTTCTTTCAGTCTACGAATTCGACTGGAATTCAAACTCAGCTCTCCTATTTTTCATTCCTGGAGAGCTGCATTCGAATTTCAATCCAATTCGTTTACGGTAAATATTCTGACTTCGTGAGGTCTACAGTAGACATTTTTGTTATAAGATTTATTTATTTATTTTTTTGTTTGATAATGAATGAATACAAGTGCCATGAAATCGTTGAATGTGGAGAAAATGATGCAAACACTAGTTAATTAATAACAAATCTGATTCCACATCGAGCTTTAACGACAAAACTATGATAGGTCAGTCAGTTTAGGTGCCATACGTGATACACGCTTGGGCGATCATGTCTCGAAAGAGACATGACTGATTGGGCAGAAGATTATCCCGCAGTAGGCTGCCATTGCTTTCTGCGGTAGACTGGTTGCTGACCAAGGCTATAGAACCCAATCTGTCATGCTATTTAACCCATAACTGGAAGGAAGAGACGGATTAATACCTTTCCCAAGGGTATTTGCGCGTAAGTGAATGCAGTGGATGATAGGTACCCCACCTAAATCGCTAAAAAAGAGCATAGTTTTTTTTGTTTTTTTTTTTAATCATCTCACCCCAAGCAAGGCATTCTACTGCCACTATTGCGCATGGGGCTACATAGGGGAAGGTATAGAGAAGGAGTGGTTAGACATAGGGAATGTCAGGATTAAGGTGACAGATGAGTAAGGAAAGCGAGGATGAGGGTTGGGCAGATGGGAAGAGTGTTTGATAGAATGGGAGCAGGTTAGTGTGTTAGAAGGTGTCTATTGACCTTACAAACTCCTGGAGATTGTAGCCGTCGGGGAAGCAATCGTTTGGAAGAGAATTCCACAGTCGGGAAGTGCGAGGAAAGAAACTGTTGGAGTAGAAGTTACGGCTGCATTTTATCGGTTTCACTGTAAAAGGGTGGGATCTAGTTGCTAATCTAGTATCTCGTTCAAATTCGTATTTAGGGGGCACCAGTGATCTAAGTTCATCGGAGCAGAAGCCGTGAAAGTATTTATAGAAGAGACACAGTATAAAAAAAAAACTTAATAACAATGAACTTTTGCCATCAAAATGTTTATATTATTATTAAGAGGAAAGTTCAAAGTAACTTTTAATTATTTAAAAAAAAATTTTAATCCCTTTTAACATGTTCGAAAACTTGGCATAAAATTTTGTTTTGATTTGAGTTAGAGGGTAACCAAAACGTTACGACTATTTACAATGGAAAACGTAATGATTACATCACCCACTTTTTTCCCGGTGACAAACACATTAATTTGGAAATTCTCTATTGTGAATTCTTGTTTAGAAACACAATATAATAATGACACAAAAAAGATATGAGAGGAAAAAAGGCAAGTGTATTTGTGGTGCAGTGGATATCGGCTCCGAACGAGAAATCTGGGAGACGAGTTCGAATTCCAGCTGAATTCATTGCATTCACTTACGCGCAAATACTCTTGGGAAATGAATTAATCCGTCTCTTCCTTCCAGTTATGGGTTAAATAACAGGACAGATTTGGTTCTATAGCCTTGGCTGGCAACCAGTCTACCGCAGAAAGCAATGGCAACCTACTGCGGGATAATCCTCTGCTCAGTCAGTCATGTCTCTTTCGAGACATGATCGCCCAAACGTGTTTCACAGATGGCACTTAACTGACTGATTGAACAAAAGATATACAACCTGTACACGGTTAGTAGATTCAGGAAAGTTAGTGGAAGTCAAATATATACAAAGAAGTAAGTCCGGGTAATAAGTCTATATTCTTGCTGACTAACGAGCGGCGGTTCAACTGCTCTGACAAACACCAACTCTAACAACAACAGACAACTCTATATTTAGTTGTCCCTCCCAGTAAGGGCAACATGTGACACATGGTCAGTTATGACTGG
Organism: Ascarosepion bandense; assembly: GCA_037127315.1. Lineage (NCBI taxonomy): Eukaryota > Metazoa > Mollusca > Cephalopoda > Sepiida > Sepiidae > Ascarosepion > Ascarosepion bandense. The sequence goes on from JBBBDQ010001908.1 coordinate 3,576,114, forward strand.
GATTTCCGGGCTATATGGCCCGGCCAAAAAATGTCTGTCTACTTTTGCCCAGTCGTGCTTCCACCCTTCGGCGGAACCACGACTGGGTTATTGCTCTCTGCTCGGAAGCAGAGAGCGCCCTCCACCCGAAGGCAGAGAGCTGACAGTGTCATAGTTGCAGAGGCAAATGCCAACAGACAACTCATTATTGAGTTGTCCCTCCCAGTAAGGGCAACATGTGACACATGGTCAGTTTGGACTGGGATTTCCGGGGCTATATGGCCCAGCCAAAAAATATCTGTCTGTTTTTGCCCAGTCGTGTCTCTACCTTTCGGCAGAACCGCGACTGGGTTATTGCTCTCTGCTCGGAAGCAGAGAGCGCCCTCTATCTGAAGGCAGAGAGCTGACAGTGTCATAGTTGCAGAGGCAAATGCCAACTTACAACTCATTATTTAGTTGTCCCTCCCAGTGAGGGCAACATCCGAAAGTAGAGAGCTGACAGTGTCATAGTTACAAAGGCAAATGCCAACTGACAACTCAACTACCGATCTCTGTAGGCAGGATTATTTGTATACTTTGGAAGAGTCCATAGAGTGTGTAAAAAAGTATGACACCCCAACATTCTCACAAAAATCAAATAAATGTCGGATTTTAATTAAACTTTCAGTACTCATTCACAAATAAATGAAATTAATTTTGAAATTATTATTTTTTTTAAAATCTTGGTAAAAATTTTTGTTTTTTCCTCTATTACCCTACTCCATGTAAATCCATGAAATTTTAATAAATTTCAGTGTTGCGGTCTATAATTTTATTAGTTAAACGCAGGACTCATTAGAGAATATAAATCATCTATTTCTTTTTAAATTTTGCTTCTGTATCTGAAAATCTGCTCCGAAGAGTAAAATAAAAAATGCAATAAACTCTGATATTATTCATTTTGATAAGCTTTTAATTGCGTGAATAAATAATAAAAAATAAGGACATTATAGTCTGAAGGTTGGTGATTATATTGAAAATTGAAAATTTTAATAAAATCATTTTGCCTTTATATATTAAAAATAATTTTAACTTTTTTTTGTATGATAAATTTATGTGCAAATTAAAAGGTTAGAATGTCCTCCCTTACCCTAAAAAATTTTAGAATTTGTCACTTATAAACGCTATAGACGTTATCTCTAATCAAGAACCTGTCAACAAGTTTTTTGATTTGCGGCGCAGACAGGACAAATAGTTCAAATCTGTGATTAAGAATAACTTTCATCCTGAATTTTAAGTTTTAAATAAGTAAAACTTGTCTAAATCAAATTAATTTAACATAAAATCTTCTAATTTCTCAAAAATAATGTGTCACAGATGTATATTTTATTTTTGCAAGATTTTTAAAACCGAGAATTAACTTTTGGTTACAAATGTGTCAACCGCTCAAAAATGGCGCCGACATTCAAAAATTGAACAAAAATCTCAAACTTTTATATTCCAATCAATATAATTTCTGTTTGAAATAAACCAGAGAGTATTTTGCTTACTGGAAATTGTAAATTTAATCATCTAGTTTTCAATTAAAACTAAACTAATAGTTTCAAGAAAACATTTTCATTTTCAAAAATTCAGTTTAAAAGTTAGATATCGAAAATGAGGTGGGGTACCTAAACTATAATAGCGATAGAACGCTAATGAAATAGATGATTCATAAGGTGCCTCATCATTTCGGCCTTGTGCTATATCTAAGCTACGCTTAGAAAATCACCTAATGAAATAAGATGAAAGATTTACCAGCCGAAAAAAAGATAATAAATGTTTTTGCAAAGAAAATACTCTATCGAAAAACGCACAGATTCGTTTACATTAATCTAATATCAAATGCAAAAGACATGTGGCAAGAAAACAGCAAACGTTTTTCTCATTAGCTCCCTATTAATAAAAACAAACTTACTCTTTCTAATTATCAAGGGTTGACGTTTTTTTCTCATTACAATCCCAACAACAGGTGGCCTGGCCATCATTATTAATCGTTTCAGTTTCACTGTCATTACATTCGTTGATATTTGTTTGCATATAATTCAAAATAAGGCGCGAATAGGTCGACGTTTAATTTAGTTTATTGCAGGAAAAGGAATTTTAATTCGGGTCACACTTGTTTGTTGACATTACTCATGTCATTTTCAATTAGAAACCGTACACTTACCACGTGGCCAATTCTCGGCCACCGGCTCATAAAAGTATGTACAGCACGATCCATCTTTTGAATTTGCGTCGGATGATCTATTCTGTGATTTTTCTTATGTCAAACCTTATCTAGGTGTGTGTAAAGGAATGCGTGAATTTGTCATTTTTACACACGCACGCACGACACACGCACGCACACACACACACACACACACACACACACACACACACATATATATATATATATACATATATATATATATATATATATATATAATTAATGTGGAGAAGTTTGTCATTTCCTCAGTTAAGTTAGAAAATTCTCTATATTAATTCTATTAACGCCCGATCGCTATTTCGATGTCAAACAGTTTATGCTAAAAAAAAAAACTGCTTGACGACCCGGAAGTACCCATTGCTCATACTACGTCTTACGACGGTTGAGATGATTAACCTTTATTCTCGTACTGGATACTAATAACCTTTGTAAATACTATTTTTAAGGAATACAACGATTAACCTATTCCTGTTAATAAGAAAACTATGAGGAAGTGTTCCTGACTTAAATCAAAGCAATATGAAATAGATTACTCATTTAGTTTCTCCTAAGAAGTTCGCAGTGTACTTCCAAAATGAATCTTTTTTTTAAACGGTCGCTTGATCAGTACTTTTCACACGTTGATGTTAGGTGCTGGTCGTGTTCTGGAGGTGGTCGCTCACTAAGGGTTAATTACATTAGTAAATTGTCCATGCAGAGAAAAACGGTTGTTAACAACAGGTGGTCGCTGACGAAGAGGATCGCATATGTATATATGTATATATATAGTAACTTTATATATATATATATATATATATATATATATATATGCTATTAAATATAAGAGGCAATGAATGTCTCTTATGTTTAATCATGAGCCGTTCTAAACGTCGTATTTTTGCTTTAATTTCAGTTGAAAATAAAGACAAAAATTCTCCAACATTTGGATAATTATTTATTGGTTTTCTTCTAAGCTTTCGGCTCACATGAGCCATCTTCAAAGAGAGGTAGTTTAAACTGAAATATTATAAAATCCACCATCACCGACGATTTTATTTTGTGTTGACATAAAACTCCGCTTGGCAACGGCAATAGTTACCAAAAATAATAATCGCAGTTCTTAAGTTTGCGATGCGGTTTTATGACGTCACACCGCGGGATAGCGCGAAATGACAACAAAACCATGTAGTCAAATGCAATGTAATATGTTATTTCCTGTTTTAAAGTTGATTTTATTGAGTGTTGGTTGTTTTGATTTGATGCACATGGCCTCCAATATCTACAGGTTCCTCTTACTGTGTGTATGAGTAAGGATCACCGTATTGTTGACCAAAATCTGTCTGATATTACCTACATGTTTATGTTTTTCAGAGAAATGTTGTTTAATAGTACTCTGATGTAATAATTAGGCCCCCTCTTTTCTAATTATTATATGGCAACCATATAATAATTAGGCCCCCTCTTTTCTAATTATTATATGGCAAATCTAGAAAATAAAATAATTAATGACAACAATAAACCCTCTATATATGTAAGATATATAGATGACATCTTTGTTTTAGCTAAGAATATCGATCAAATTAAATATCTTAAAAACAAATTTGAAAGTCACTCCGTCCTCAAATTTACATTAGAACTTAATATTAATAACAAACTCCCATTCCTTGATGTATTCATTGATTCTAGCACACATAAATTTACTACTTCTCTATATAGGAAACCAACTAGCATAAATTCATGTCTTCTTAATTATAATAGTGAATGTCCCCAACGATATAAGTTAGCTGTTATAAAAAACTTACTTCAACGCACACAAATGATATCTTCTTCCAAATCTATATTTTATAAAGAATTACACAACATTAAGCAAACACTAGTCAATAATGGATTTCCTAACTCCGTTATTGATCAACAAATTAAAATGTATCTCAACAAACTTAACAATAGCTCTAACAATAATGATAATATTAATAATAATGGTTTACATCAAAATAAACATAACACTATTAACCTATACTATTGCAACCAAATACATAATAATTATAAACAAGATGAAAAAACTCTCAAAAACATAATACGTAGAAATGTTAAACCAGTCGAAAGTAATAATCAAATTAAACTCATTATATATTATAAAAAGTTTAAACAATTGACCTCATAGTCTATAATAATCCAACAGGCACTAAACTAAATTCTTTACAAAAAACCAATGTAGTGTACCAATTTACATGCCCATTCAGAGATTGCATCTCTGATACTACTCAAAAACCTAGTACATATATTGGTTTTACCACAACCACGCTCTCCCGTAGACTTACATGTCATCTTTCTGATCAGAGTACTATTAAACAACATTTCTCTGAAAAACATAAACATGTAGGTAATATCAGACAGATTTTGGTCAACAATACGGTGATCCTTACTCATACACACAGTAAGAGGAACCTGCAGATATTGGAGGCCATGTACATCAAATCAAAACAACCAACACTCAATAAAATCAACTTTAAAACAGGAAATAACATATTACATTGCATTTGACTACATGGTTTTGTTGTCATTTCGCGCTATCCCGTGGTGTGACGTCATAAAACCGCATCGCAAACTTAAGAACTGCGATTATTATTTTTGGTAACTATTGCCGTTGCCAAGCGGAGTTTTATGTCAACACAAAATAAAATCGTCGGTGATGGTGGATTTTATAATATTTCAGTTTAAACTACCTCTCTGAAGATGGCTCATGTGAGCCGAAAGCTTAGAAGAAAACCAATAAATAATTATCCAAATGTTGGAGAATTTTTGTCTTTATTTTCAACTGAAATTAAAGCAAAAATACGACGTTTAGAACGGCTCATGATTAAACATAATAGACATTCATTGTCTCTTATATTTAATAGCATATGTCTAGAAAATTACTTGCTGCCTCGATATACTAAATATATATATATGTATATATATATATATATATATATATATATATATGTTTTATATATGTATGTATGTATGTATGTATGTATGTATGTATGTATGGGACTTATAAAACTAATGTCCAGTACCCTTTTTTACCAGAGTTCATATTGCAATTTTTTGATGTTAAAGGTTTTCTCTAGTATTTTTGATGTTGATAGTTTTCTCTAGTATTTATTACCAGAGCTGATATTGCAATTTTTGACACTAATGATTTTCTCTGGCATTCCATATTACTGGTTCCCATATTGTGTTAATTTCTATGCTTGGTCGGCTTAGGAAATTTTTGAAGCCTAGCATATGTGCTGATTCTTTAAGTTTACGTAGTTTCCAGTGGCATTCTCTACCTATTATTTCAACTTCATCCCATAGGGGGTGGTGATTCCCTTTCTCCCTTCATATGTGGTCAGCAACGCCTGATTTTTCTATCTCCCCTCGTGTTAAGGCCTTACGATGTTCTTGCAGCTTTACCTTAAGGGAGTGGCCTGTCTCTCCTTTTGTATTTCTTTCCACAACTACATGGAATGGCGTACATACAATCCTTAGTCATGTCCTCCTCTTTTGGGGGTCTTACTCGGGAAATTTGCCTGCGAAGAACAACTTCTGAAGATCCTTTTTATTTTCTCCGATAACCTTTTCACATAAGGTAGACAGACCGAAGCTGTTCTCTGAGAGTTGTTATCCTCATGCACCCTCCATTCCATGTATATTGGAGTTGTTGTCATGTACCCCGGGTAGATGTTTCTTTGTAATGTGCTACGTATATGAATATGATCTACCTAAGATTAATAAAGTCGGCATTCCGCTCAGGCCGATTGTTAGCAGCCTAGTCTCGGTGTTCCACCCTCTGAGTCGCTTCCTTGAAGATATAATTATAATTTCCTGTTCGCATGACTCTGGGTCGCCGCTTATGCCTTCTGCTCGATGCGGAAGGCAGCAGACGATCACTTTCTTTACATTGTATGGGTGGTGGGAGTTGAAGTTGAGGTATTGTCCGGTGAATGTGGGCTTGCAGTATACGGATGTCTTGAACCCCAACTCAGTTCGACTTATTAGCACATCCAGGAATGCCAGTTAATTGTCACTCTCTTTTTCCATAGTGAACTGTATGGATGGTCTTATTGCAGTCACATTGTCGAGTTGCGTCTAGACCTCCTCCTGGTGTGGCCAGAGTATTGAAGGTGTCATCAACGTATCTCAGCCATAGAGTTGGCTTTAGAACTGTGGATTCTAATGCCATCTCTTCAAAGTATTGATCTCAATCCGAAGAGTGTTGTTTGTGTGCAAAAAGTCAGCATCTCCATCATGTCGTCTAGTGGAACACTGATACGTTCTCCTAGGGATGAGTCCGAGGCAGTCTGTCCCTGACTACCGATAGTGCCTCAACCGTGGGTAACTTGGTCAACAGACTTACCACATCTAGGCTCACCATCATCCAGGTTGCATTGGATGGGAGCATCCTTGATAAGTTCCACGAAGTGGGCGGAGTTTTGAACATATGATGGTGACTTTTCTTATCAGTGGGTCAGTGGATGAATTATATCTTCAAGGAAGCAACTCAGAGGGTGGAACACCGAGACTACGCAGTTAACAATCGGCCTGAGCGGAATAGCGTCTTTATGAATCTTAGGTAGATCATACATGTGAGTTGCTTGCCTGTATATCCTAAGCTGGAAATGATCCTTGTTTTTTATTAGGATCTGCGACAGCTGTTGTTCTGTTTTTAACGTGGGGACTTTCTTTACCTTGCTGTAGCTACCACTTGTAATCTTGGTTTATTCAGTTTTGTCCATCAATACAGTTGCATTGCCTGCATCAGCTGGATTTATGATGATGTTCTCATTCCTCTGTAGGGTCCTGATTGCCAGCCCCATGTCTTTCGCGATGTTTGGTTTGGGTGGCTTGTCTTTTCCCAGTGTCTGCCTCACTTTCCATCTTAGCTCATCTGCCTGAGCCTGAGGGATTTTCAAGACTATTTCCTCGATATGAGCAATGATGTTTAAGTATGATATCCGCCTGATGGTTGTTGCGAAGTTGAGACCCTTGTTCAACACTGACTCTTCAGAGGTACTCGACTGATGTTGACTGATGTTGACATATGCCTACTTTCAGTCCACTACAGCGCGCATAAGATTTTGTAATGATAATTAAAAAAATGAACAAAAAGAGAAAAGTTATCACCTTTCAGATGCGGACTTCAAATGTGTAAGTGCCAATATTATATGGACAGGTTTCGGCATAAATACCTTCCACATCTGAAGGATTAATAAAACTGTGGGAGATAGTTTCTTGCTGTAACTCTCTACATCTATATATTATTTGTGTATTCCTTTTCTAACGTATATAAGAGTATTTGGTTTTAAATACATTTAAAATACCTTTTTGTTATGCATAAAAAATAACTTTTGTTTTTAGATATTCCTTTTTAGAGCTTTTTGTTCATGTATATATATAATTTTCTCTCAAAATGGGCGTTTTTCTTTTTATTTAAAGATTTATCTTTTCTCCACTCGTTTTGCAATAGGAATGTACATTTTATAATCAAAATATACATAGGAACTAAAAATGTGTTGTATTGTCGTTTGTTGAGATTGTGTAATATAACGGTCTGGCCCACCCAAGAAAGGCTGATACAAGCCGTGTTGTTTCCGGTCGGTGAAAAGTAACGGATGTCACTTTGACCCTATTTCCGGCAGATGCGGAAATAACTCAGAGGCAAACAGACAGGTGACTCTGAGAATTACGTAGGCGTCGCGTGGGCGTCGCGTGATCAAGGCAAAGCCGGAAGAAACAAGTCCCGGTTTTGGAAGATATATAAAGACCGCGAAAACACGGATTCGCCAGTCAGAAGAAGTGAGAGCAGAAGTAGCAGCAGAACCACAGAACACGAAGGAAGGCAGTTCACAGCTGCCCCCATAGCATGCTGCTATTGCGGGGTACGCATTCGTCAACCCATTAGAAGCGCTCTCTCTCTCACTCCTGCCTCTATTCTACACGGTTCCATCGTCACTAATAAAAATATAACACATATTTTTATATATATGCGTGTTTGTTATTTGTCAATATATAACAATTGGAACCTTGAAGTTGACTGAGGCATTGGTATCTCAAGGCTGTATATCTTGGTCTTGGTATATTCAGTTAGTTACTCGTAATACGATTGAACCACGGTAGATACACAGTTGGATCACTCAATAGATCCATTATTTGCTGAATTCCAATTACTCGATATTGCTCAACGCTCAACCGGTTATTCGCTATAAGCTTAACGATCAACGCGCATCACTCCAGACTTCTTTCTCTTGCTTTTACTGTTATTTAGTGGTCACCAGTTCGCCTGTGGTATAATCAATTTTTCTTGTATTATTTTTTCGCTGGCGATCAGGGTTCAAACACACTTCGGCATTTATACTTCTACATGACCAAATGAAAGAGAAAACACTATTCGTCTAAAGATAAATAATGAATAAGATAAAGGGAAACATAGGAAGAAATGGTAATCGGTGCCACTTCAGCGGGCAATCTACATATTTATTCTTTTTTGTTTTTTAATAAACATTTCACCCCAAGCAATGCAGAACCAGCCACTGGTGTGCAGGGGCTACAGCGAGAGAAAAAACAAGGTTCAGGGGATGTCGAAGACAGGATAAGAGACGGATGAGAATACAAGAGATAATATATATATATATATATATATATATATATATATCTTTTATATCTTTTATCTCTTTTACTTTTATATATATATATATATATATATATATATATATATATATATATATATATATATATATAATATAAGAATATATATATATATATATATATGTAAAAGAGATAAAAGATATATATAAAAGAGATTATATATATATAAGATAGATATATATATATATATATATATATATATATAGGGTGCGATGGGTAAATATTAACCGTTTTATATTTTTAATTTGGCGCTTGTAATTCATATGGGAAGGCGAAACTGAAAATTAAAGGACATCAATGGATTAGATTAATAAACAAATGCAATGAAAGTATTACAAATTATCTATAAGAGGACGAATAAAACCCTTTCTTCTAATCCGGCTATAACACGATCCCCTGGCGTACCTTGATCAATCCTTCCTGACCCTTAAACTGTCCGCCCATGCTGGGTTTGTTTGCTTGTTATCACCTGGCTAGTTTAGTTCTGACACGCGAGAGGTTAAGACAGAATTTACGAGACCTGCGGTAGCTGATAGTTGACAAACAGAATATAATCAGTATAACACTGCAACGCCACAGGTGTAGTTCTTTATATATGTTTATATATCGTTTATATACACAATTATAAGCAAGTCAAAGCTGGCGACACGCAAACAGTGGACCGGTATTTCAATAATACATTCAGTAACAACGTTCTAGAAGAAGATTGTTTTCTCAGTCGTATCTAGCAGCACCCAATCTCAGTTCGACCGTCTTATTCAAATCACGGGTCTCCAAATCCAGGGGTTCAATATTCACTCACTGTATAATCCTTACAAGCGCGAAATGAAAATGATATCAGTTATCCATTTCGACTGAGACTCCGGCCTTCACTTATGAGGAGGAGAGGACATTCATTCTTATAGCTTGCCTATCCTTATCTAATATATCAGGTAAACCAAGACAGGAAATTCTCACAGTCCAATTTTGACATAGAATCAACAATATGTCAAAGCAGGACGATAATATTATGTCTATCATTCTTTTACATAAATTCAATCAATTCGGTTACTTTTCCTGACAAAAATAATTGGATTCTTCAATTTTAGAGAAATCTCTTCTTCTCCTTAAAATTAATAAAAAATTAATACCAGACATCTGGAAATAGGCTATAGGTTAAATTAAACTTTAGCCTGGGACCTCTAGCCTTGAATGCCACCCAGTCTAGTAGAAAGAAAGGCTTGAGGCCACATCATGTTGAAACATCGGTTCTGTACGATCCCTGAAGTTAAGCAACGTCGAGCTTGAGTAAATAGATGTCGGAACAAAGACAAAATTTATAAAAAGCTACGAAGGACAGAAAATAGTGGATAGCCAGGATCGCCGAAGCCCTGAAGGGATACAGTACATAAAAGAAAAAGAAGTGAATAATTTCAGTGGTATTCATCATAATTCTTATGTCGTTTTCATTATTTTTAACGTGTAGATCCTGTATTTTGTAAGAATTGCGCAGGCAGATTATATTCTTAAATATTGATCACCTGCTGAAGAAGAATCATGCATGTTGACCACACACTGAAGTGGTACCTTGTAATCAATATGGATAAGCAATACTGAAACTTTAAGAATGTGAATGGATTCATAGAATTATAATGAGTTATCAGTAGGCAGAAGAATAAAAAAAATATTCTCTTTACCCGGCAATGAGATAAATAAAAGGTTAGACTGGGACCTCTAGCTTTGAAGTCTAGTAGAAAAAAACTTACGGCCATATCACTTTAAAGCATCGATTCCCGTACGATCATTAAATCTAAGCAACGTTGAACCTTTTCAGTATCTAGATGGGTGACCGCTTGTGAATACCAGGTAGCGTAATCTTGAATGCGCGGTTGGTGTAAGGGTTAATAGCTTTTTAATCAGGGAGCTGAGTTCTAAACCCAGTTGGGTTCGTTATATTCACTTACTTGTGAATAATTCTTGGAAATGAATGAATCCACCTCATATTCCCTAGCAATTGGTTAATTAGTAAAACTTAATCATAAATACAGTCTCTGCAACAAAGACAGTCACATCGGTTTTTACAGTCACAGACGCCGATGTTCCTACCAAGCAGACAACTAGGATTCTACTGATGGTCAACCCTGACCGACGGAAGCCTACTACTATACCACTGAACCGTCATTATCTCACCCCATAAAAAATTCTTATCTTCTAAAAATATTTTCTTGCTTAAATAACATGCGAAAGATTGATAAGCCGTAAAAAACGAATCAATCATAAAGAATCTAATAAAAAACTGGATTCAAAATCGCGAGAAAGCAAAGAGAAGTCGTTTAAATCATTTTTCAAAGAACTCATGGAAATTCGCAGATAATAAAGAAAAAATATCTGTGGGGAGCTATCTTCAGCTACATTCTGAAGGGATTTAAACGAAAGAAATGAAAAGCTAAACGATTAAAAAAAAGAAATTAAAAAAAAACTAGTTCAAAGGAATTTCTTTGAAGACAATTCTGAACTCAAAAAATTCATGATACACCGTTTTTGTATTTTTTCTTAATCGCCTCCCCTCCCTCCGAGTAAGGTAATAATGTCACTAAGATGCGAGAGGTTACTAAGAGTGACAGAGAATGAAAAGAATTTAGGACTAACCGGAAACCCGATCCCAAACAGGAAACAATGGATAAACAACTACCCTGGTTCAAAAAACCCAGAATGAGTGCGAACTGGACATTGGTAAACCTATTTACCCCTATCGAAAAAAAAATAGTAAGCAAAACTTCAGTGTTAAGACGGAGATGTTAGAAGTTTAAAGCTGAATTAAACTTTGGAAAGAACTGGAAACCCGATCCTAAACTGGTAAAAAGGGATATGCCTCTACTCCTGTTCAAAAGACCTGTGGAGAAGTGTGAACCGGGATATTGGCAAACCTGTCTTTTCCTATTAAATAAAATATGAACTGCAGTATCGTTTCACAAATAGTTTTTGGTTATGCTTGCAGTCGGAGGTAAAACCACATTCTACTTCTCTCTTTGATGATTTGAATCCATCTCGAGAGATTTATTCACCCAGTTACAAATTTCTCGTGACCCTCTCGAATAAATAAGTGTCTGTCATTTCTCAAAATAAAGCACATTACTTGGCCTGTCATCAGTGTAGCAAAACAGTAAAGGAAACAAAAACAGAAAAAAAAAATTCTAGCATTCGCTTCCTGGCGTGTCAATATCTGGGTAACTAATTTTCTCGTTAGTTACCCATCAATACGAAACATAAGGTTTAGGTATGGAAAAAATACGCCGCCATAACTCTTTCAATAAGCATTTTGTTCCTTGCGCCGATGAAGTTAGTATTTCTATTTGTGGAGAATAGAGAATGGAATGACATTATTACCCGGCCCGATGTGTACCGACAAAAGGTAGGAACGAAAAAGATATGAGAGGTTCAAGATGGCGAATCTAACTATAGTATTCGGTACGGCAAGAGAAGTAAACGAGAACGTTATTGGAATTTTAAGAAACGTGAATGGGAAAACAAAAGACGAAAATTGAAAAGAAAAACTGCAAATAATACGAGAGACCGAAATAAATCTGATAAAAAGAAGGTTTTAACTTTCTTTTTATTTGTAAAGGGGACGAAGTAAGATAAAATACTCCTCTTCTTTTACATTATTTGCCTATTCGAACTGTTGCCTTCATCATTATTGTCATGTGTACGACATTTAGGCCGTTGTACATTCCGGCCTTCTTCAAGCGGTAAGGATGATTTAGAAGCCGGAACATACAACAGCCAAAATATGGCAATAAAGATGAGGACAACAGTCCGGACAGTGTAAATAATGTAAATACTACCTCACTTCAAAAATATAGACACATTCTCATCATTTGCAAACAGTTTTGGTCGAAGTCGGATATACATATTTTCTAAGTTCAGTAAGACACAAGGTCATATTTTTAAGCTAATTAGTGATTTTCGTTTGATCTATTTATTACTTTTTGTCAACATTTTGTAGGTTATTTATTTTTATTTTTGTGAGTTAATATTGTTAAAAACAATATTTAGAAAATAAGAATCATGCTACTTAAATGGGAAACTTCATCACGGTGTAATGGTTAGCAAGCTTGTCTCGCTAGAACCATTACAATTAAGTTCGATTCTCACTATGTGTCCCATATTTCTAGCTTTTCATCACATCTAAGCTGTACTGAGCTTATAGGCGGGGGCGGTTTTATAACTCCATTAGTGTATTTATGTTTAAGTGAATTTAACAGCCTCGAACGGAATTCGACTTTTCCGATTTCTCTTTCCGAGCTCCTATCCACTACACCACCCGCACACCCTAATAAAATAATTAACAACTGTAATAAAGTCGACTGAGACTAGATTGTTAAATATTGTTTAGCTATTAGGTACCTTACCCTAGCTTTGTATGGTAAAACGTCATATCTGTTGAGAACCCGTTAAAGATCAAATATATATATATATATATATATATATATATATATAATTATATGGTTATGTCAATTTTTCATTGCTACATGGAAATTTCTATGTTTCGAGATTAATTCTCATCATCAGGCAATGCTGGTGTGGTTGTGCAGACGATTTACATTCAAATGACAAATACTTTCGGTTTACTGTGAATGTATGTGGGTGTTTTTTTTTGTGTGTGTGTCTAATCAGAATGGAGATTCACTTAAGAGTTTCACCTCGAGGAATTTCTGTGCTAACCACCTTTTTTCCTCCTCTTTTTTTCTTTTTCCTTGACCCTATTCCTCTCTTGTCTGCTTTCCTTCGCATTTATCAGATCTTATCATTTTCCCTTCAGTTTTATTACATTTGATGTGCTTCCCTCTATTCTATTTGTTAAAGAAAATATTTTTTCCAAAAGTAAACCCCGAACTGCTATTTTTTCGCTCCATCTATCAATTTTCTGTAAAGTTTATTATCCTGATACAAAGGGGGGGGGGATTATTAAAAAAAAGAACAACTAACTTATTCTATCTTTGGCTTTATTTTTATTTTCATTTTTATTTTTACCTAATTCGTCGGTGAGCATGTTATTTAATTTAGGTTTTATCCATTTTCTAATGTGAATAATTTACAATGTCTACATATGACATTAATTTCGTTACGTTTATTTAATAAATTTTTATTTTTAAGGGATCTAATAATAAATAGTTTTTCATATAAGCGTAATGAACATGGCTCATTTAAGGACTTACATGTTTTAGCTTCTTTTAGGATTTTCCACTTTATTTTGGGTGTTTTTTTGTTTTTTTTTGTTTCCTTTAGGTACCAATGATATCTCGATAAGGATGTTCTATTTCTGTATTTGCTATTATTAAATGAAGAGCTATGCTGGTAAATTCTCTGCTTTAGAGTGTTTTTAGTACTCCCTATATAGACTTTTATATTGTTTGGGTTTTCCTTCGTCCATATTTCGCATTGGTATATTATCGATTTCGTCAAACAAATATTTTCTAGCGGACAGTTCATGGGGTTTTTACAATTACATTTTTTCTCGTCTAAATTGTTATTTTCTGTTGTCCAGTTATTTTTACTGGTTTTGTTGAATTTTCTTAAAATATTATTATTGTGGTTTTTTATAATTTTTTCTAGATTATTCATACAGCTGTAACTTAATTTTATCGTGTTTTTATTAAAGATCTTACTAAGTGGATTTTTCTCCGGGAAATTAGAATTAACTCGAGGAATTTTTTTCCCAAACTACCATTAGTCATCTGGTTGTAAGGGGGTGTGTACCAGATGATTTTCCTATTCCTATTTTTTCTTCGAGGGTTGCTTTTCTTGTTTACATATTTAATATTTGGGTTTATGTATCCACTATTTTTCAATGCAGTTTTATAAAATCGCTATGTTTATTGAACACTTCCTCATTAGCCGAGTTTCCTACTAATTCTGTATTCTATTGATGAGGGTATATGCTTGATGATAGACGGAGGGTGGTTAGATTTTGGGTGGTTGTATAAAGGATTTGTGTTTGGTTTTTTGTATGGTTGGTGTATATTTTTCTCTAGATCCAAAGTTACATCGAGGAAATCTACTTTTGTTATCTTAGCTTTAATTGTTACCTTTAAATTTAGATTTTTAAACTCCTTATGTATCATTTTTCTAACCCTTTCTATTTTGAAGTTTGTGGTATTTCTTATTACTATAAGTCCGTCATCTCTATAAAGTCCAATGTCTTTAGTGTTCAGTTCCTTATAGGCTGTGAGATTATATAATATTAATAGTCCTACCAGATTTGAAGGTTCTGCAGAATCCATCGAACCCATTGTAATATCAAAATTGTCCTCGTTGGAATTGATTTTTCCACTGTTCTTCTTTGTGGATGAGCACAGATGTCTTGGCACTCATTAATATTGTTTTCTCTTCCTCCATTATATCCGAGTAAAGGCTGGCGAATTCCAGAGCCGTAGCAAATAATTTCTTTGATATCGATGGATAGTATTCTTCGATATCAAATTGGATAAAAGAGCAATTGCTCTTTTGTTTTATATTGTAGAACCACTCGGTTACGTCTGTGGTGTCTTTCCATAATTTCAATTCCAGCAAATCCTTGATTTGTTCGTTGATTCTTTCTAAAATTTTCTAGCTAATTTTTCCTATTTCTGGTCTAAAAAAATCTTTTCTTTAACAAATAGAATAGAGGGAAGCACATCAAATGTAATAAAACTGAAGAGAAAATGATAAAATCAGATAAATGTGAAGGAAAGTAGACAAGAGAGGAATAGGGTCAAGGAAAAAGAAAAAAAGAGGAGGAAAAAAGTTGGTTAGCACAGAAATTTCCTCGAGGTCAAACTCCTAAGTGAATCTCCATTCTGATTAGACACACACACACACACACACACACACACACACACACACACACACACACACACATTCACAGTAAACCGAAAGTATTTGTCATTTAAATGTAAATCGTCTGCACAACCACACCAGCATTGCCTGATGATGAGAATTAATCTCGAAACATAGAAATTTCCATGTAGCAATGAAAAATTGACATAACCATATAATTATATTATATTAAGCTCTATAATACTCATTATATTGAGCACTGTTTATAATAAAATAAATGCCAGAGCACTCAAAATATTAAAAAAAACTTGAGTCCTCTTCACTTAGAATTATATATATATATATATATATATATATATATATGAAAAAGGATAAATTCCGTAAAAATGGAGACGATAATCTCCCAAATATTATCTAATTAATATAAAAATATTAAATAGATCAAAAATAGAGAGCTCAATGGATATTATCCAGAGCAATATGAGATATTGAGAGGAAAACTCAGCAAATAATTAAAAGATTATAAATCCAGTATTTATTTCGGCAGTTGTAAAAATTACACACTGGTTTGGTCAAATCCAAAAAATCAAATGTTACACATAAATCAGAATATCAAAAAAAAAAAAAAATCACACATAGGAAATAAGGCCAGGGGAACGTTAGAGGTGCATACATTTAAATATTGCAACGACAATACAAGAAGTATCACAAAATCAAGAGCACATACACCAAATCACACAAACTTTTGTGTCCCAGTTTAATTCTTTCTCTCGGTGCTCATTATATAATAACCGTGCTCGTCATTCCCTTTGTTAGTTCTTTAGTTCGTACGACCATTACACCCTGACAATAATCTTTTGCTTTTTGATCGCATGGAAAAAGAAAAGAAATCTGAGACACTACTTGGTTTCAATAAAATAATGCCTAATAATAATTGCTAATACCTAATAAATCACAGACTATTCCGTTTTTATCTCATGGAAAGACAAAATACATATCAGAAGCACTACATGTTTTAATGGAAAGATAAAGCAAAAAAAAAATACAAAAAAAATAAAAGATACAAGTGTTTAACATCTCCTACAAATCGTTCATAAATAATGAGTTATATCGTTTTAATCGCGTGAAAATGTAAAAAGGCATAAAAAGCTACTTGGTTTCAGTGAGAAAATGAAAGAAAGAACAGAAGATAGAAGTGTTTAACGTCAGATTTAATAAAATGGAAAAGTTGTCAAATTCAAATTTTGTAATTTGTGCTTCCTTCTTAAAATAACAACCAGTTTTCATTTTTTATGACTGTTAATACAATATTTTTCCAAAAATGTTAAGTTCAAATTTCTAATTTTCGGATAAGATATTTTATATCAAGTATCACATTTTGTGCGTTGTGATGCAGTGGATATCGGTTCGGAACGAGAAATCGGGGAGCCGAGTTCAAATTCCATTTGAATTCATTGCATTCACTTACGCGCAAATACCCTTGGGAAAGGTATTAATCCGTCTCTTCCTTCCAGTTTTGGGTTAAATAACAGGACGGATTGGGTTCTATAGCCTTGGCTGGCAACCAATCTACCGCAGAAAGCAATGGCAGCCTACTGCGGGATAATCTTCTGCCTAGTCAGTCCTGTCTCTTTCGAGACATGATCGCCCAAACGTGTTTCACGTATGGCACTTAACTGACTGACTGATCACATTTTGACTATCAAGAACCACTAACTTAAGTCAAGTAAAACTCATGAACTTTTCACAGGTTAAAACTAGTTTATATAATTCTCACCAGTCACAATAAATAGTTGCACTCTCAAGTGGATCTCATATATTCGATCCATTATAAGATGATAGCTTCTTTCAAAGGGCAGCTACTTTATGGATTAAGCCCCTAAGATGTTACTTTCCCAAACATTACACTCTTAACCTGTTGAACTCTGGGGTCAGCTGTTAACTATCATATACTCGTATGTATACTCATAATCTGCACTTAATTTCTTCTCCCTCTTCTAATCTCCCTAGAAAAATAAGTTATTTAGTAAAACTCTAACATGAGTAAATCTTAGGCCTTGCATTAGGGGAGGGTATTCGTCTTTTTATTTCTTTTATTCTACAAGAATAAAAAAAATGAATGTTAATAAAGAATGCCGCTGTTAAAGTCTGTGGATTGAAAGACGTGAACAAGTAAACACTGACCGGAGAATAGAATCACTTAAAGCTGAGGGATAAGATATTTATTGATAATATCGATTAATATTCAGGTATTTAGGTAGAGAGCTTTGTTGTGTTTTGAATACCTCACTTCATTAATTTAACTCGATCGATGATTGTTCATTATTGAAACAAATGTTTCAGTTTTATTTTAAGAGGGAAAGTCATTCATGAAAAAGACAAAAGAATAAACTATAGAATTATTTCATTAATATGAGCAGATGTCTGAAAATAGCTATTTACTAAAAAAAAAATGGATAAAATGATTTCATGCAAACTAAATCCGCTCTCCTATAATAATAATAATAATAATAATTGTTATACTATATTTTAGTTCGTCTCAAAAAACCCACCGAGAACAAACCCGGAGGGGAAAGAAGGGGAAGTAAAAAAAGAAACAAACGAAGTACATGAGCATACGCCAAATACTCGTAGGAAAGAAAAAAGCCCCGAGACGTGAACCCTAACACTAAAGCGCTCAGTACAATAGTAGAGCAACAAAGAAAGAATAAATCCGCCACCTTACCCTGACGAGCCGTAGGGTGAAACCTAGGTAGCTTTGTTGGCTCTTACTTAGAATTATTCTTTCTTATATATATATATATATATATATATATATATATATATAATCGTTTCACCCCAAGCAAGGCGGTAACGCCATTGATGCGCAGGGAGATACATAAGAGAAAAAGATTAGATAGGAGGAGAGTTAATAGAAAGACGAACCAGTTACAGAGGGTGCCAGAGAAGGGAGCAAGAGATGGATGGGAATACAGCCGTGCTGACAGTTGCAAAAGCAGAGAGAAGGGAAAAGACATACATGGTGGTTTAGAAAGAACTGGAGTCTAGTGGTTAGGAGGTGGGTATTTACATTGCATTTAAATTCCTGGAGATTGTAACCGTCAGGAAAGCAATAATATGGAAGAAAGTTCCACAGGTGGGAAGTGCGAGAAAAGAAGCTGAGGAGTAGAATTATCGGATGCATTTGGTTGATCTAACTGTGAATGGGTGGGACCCAGCTACCAGTCTGGTTGAACGAGTAAACTCATTTGATAGAGACACCAGTGACTTAAGTTCGTCGGAGCAGAGGCTATAACAATATTTATAGAACAGACAGAGGGAAGCCACATACCGTAGGTGAGAAAGTGGCTGGAGTCGAGCCGTCAAGTTGGTACTTATCACATGACTGAATCTCCTTTGGAGCCTGTCCAGAACTGAGATGAACAGCAGGGACGCCTGACCATATATGACAGCAGTATTCCATGCACAAGATGGACGGTTGATTTATATATGTATAAGATAGATTAAGGCGGAGAAAAAATCCTGGCAGGACACAGTGAACCAAACTTCTTCGCAGTGGATTTAGCTATTGAATCAATGTAATGGTTCCACTTGAGATCGGAAGAGAGGGTAAAGCCGAGGAGGTGCAGTGTATTACTCTCAGGGAGACTCGCTTGGTCCATGCTTATGGGAGGCAAGAGGGGTTGCCTATGATGATTGACAGACAGGAGCTTCGTCTTCGACGCATTGAAATTTACAAGTCACTTCTTACCCCGTTCCACTACTGAGTGCAGATCACTTTCAAGATCAGCAGCGAGGTTATGTTTGTCCACCTCGCCGGATTTCTTTCTGCATAGATGTCTACTTGACACTTGATCACGTGTGGGAGATCATTTATGAAAATAAGAAAGCGCATCGGGCCTAGGATAAAGCCCCGAGGAACACCAGCGTCTGTACAGTAAGATGTGGAGGCATGCCCATTCAGAACGACCTTCATTAAGCGGTTAGATAGGAAAGATTGAATTAGATCAAGCAAGCGTCCGGTGACACCATAACCTCGCAGCTTGCGTAGAAGTACAGCATGTCAAACCCTATCAAAAACCTTGGAGATGTCCAGGGCAATATCACGAGCCTCACCAGACTTATAAAGGGTCTGGTATATATATTCCGTGATGGTCGTTAGCATATCGGCTGTGGACCTGGCGAAGCAGAACCCGTACTACCTATCTGAGAACAGTTTATAGGCAGTAAGATGTTGAACTATTTCAGCATTAATAATGGCCTCGAACACTTTCCCGGAAATTGGTAGTAGGCTGATTGGGCGATAATTGTATGATGGGTCGGAGGGTTCCCTCGAGTTCTTAAATACAGGGGCCACAGAAGTGGACTTCCAGCATGCAGGAAAACAGGAAGCAGAAAGGCAGTAATTGTAGAGTTTAGACAGGACAGATGAGAGTTCAGGGGCACATTTCTTAAGGACAATGACTGGGATTCCATCACCTCTACTCGCCTTATGGGGGTCAAGTTTTGATATTACCTTAGATACCAGGGACGGGGTAATGTGAATATCATTCAGTTTAGCCTCAGTTTTAATAGGGAAGTTGGGTGTGGGTACTCCAGACGAGTCAAATGTGGCGTTGGATGAGAATCTGCGAGCAAAGCACTCAGCCTTGTTAGCTGATGCCGCGAGAACCTCAAATTCATTGATTAAGGGAGGGCTGAAGGATTTGCTGTTGTTCAGTACACGTTTGTATAGCCGCCAATAGTCCTTGGAACCAAATTTGCGGTCAGCTATGCCGCTGTCTCATTCTCTCAGCAAACAACCGCTTGGCATCATTCAGGATCCTTTTGCACTCATTACGAGCAGAGGTAAATAGGTGCCTATTGTGGTCAGATGCATGTCTCCGAAGTAGTTGGAAGTAGTGGTTCCTGTGGGTAATGGTGGCTAAACAGGCAGGAGCAAACTAGGGGGAGAGGAATGAGGTTTAAGACGAAACTTCCTGGTAGGTATGAAGGCATCAATGCCAGCTTTCACCCAGGAAGAAATCTTAGAGGCGCAGTCATCAACTGGGAGACCGAACACATTTCCCCAAGAGATGTCGCATATGAAATCGCCAAACGCGTCCCAGTCAGCTCTGTGGTAGCAGTAGGAGATCCTGTAGGTAGGAGGCTCCTGGGGAGAGCGAGAATAGTGAGAAATATTGAGAGAGACAACAGCATGATCAGAGTGGCCGAGATGGAAAAGCTGCGAGATTTGGCAGGAGTCAGGTACAGAGGTGAAGCATAGATCTAGTAAAGATGCGTGTCCTGATTGGTTGCTGGGAAATCGTGTGAGGAAATCCGCCACTTGCTTAAAGGATTGGGAAATGGCAAAGTTCATGGCGTGGATGCCAGCTGAATTAGTAACAGAGTCTTTTAGCCACTCGGCATGATGGGCGTTAAGATCTTCGAGCACAAATATATGAGCAAATGGGTGAGAGGAAGTAGCCTTATCTATATTGTCAGAGATGCTGTCTAGCAGGGAGCTGTCGGAGAAAGAGGAGAACGGTAGAGAAAGCTAACCGAACTGAGAAGTGATTGACGGAGACACAGATATGGGTGGTCAGGGGATTCAAGGAATGTGACTCTACCTAGAAGGGGGTGTTCACTAACGTAGACCCCCAGCTCATGCATGTGAACAGTGATATATATATATATATATATATATATATATATATATATATATATATATATATCCTGGCATATCTGTTTCGCTGTATTAGAGCTCATCAGTACGGTTAAACATACGATTGCTTTTTACCCAGGATTGAAGCCCGATCGAATTGGCGTCAGTCGGTGGTTCTACTTCTGGGCTGTGGGCGCTCGGTAGAAAGAGGCAGACTTTTAGCGTGTGATATATTATGTATTCATATTTATATATTTAGGCAGCAAATTTTCTTTTAGAGATGTCAGATTAGATAAATTGCAAACATTGTGTGCGTATTTTTACATTTATTTTTTAACAACACAGTTTTGAGGTTATTTTTTGTTACTACAACTCACACCCCTGAGGAGGATCTCGAAAGGAGATTGAAAGTACTTGGGAAAATCGTCAAATGAATAAAAAAAATCATCTGTCAAAGTTACAGCTCATTTCTTTCAACTTTCAATTATAATAAGCGAAAGATAATCAGTGAGTATGATCAGATTTTATGAAAAATAAGCAGACACAATGTTTGCAATTCATTTTATCTGACACACACACACACACACACACACACAAACACACACACATATATATATATATATATATATATATATATATATATATATATATATATATATATATATCACGTTCATAGAAAGAGAGACAATAGTGAGGCAGTGTCGGCTCAGTTCATTCTCTTTACTACCAGTTATTAAACCTTACTACTAATTAAGAAAGCGCTTGATGCATGTTTGCTCTTTAACAGTGTCTCATTATTTTATGTTTTTGGATAATTATGTGTTCGAGTAGCGAAGAATATATATAAAAAATTAATAAATATGTGTGCATATATATATATATAAATTAAAGTAACTTTTCAAAATTCAAAAATGTTGAATGACATTTCAACATGAAATCTCTAAGAGAGAATTCACATATCCTCAGCAACACAGTTCTACTTCAATATATATATATATATATATATATATATATATATATATATATATATATATATATATATATCAGTCCTTTCATACTAAGGGAGATTGGATTACATTTATTCTTAATGTAAGATATTCAGTAGTAGGTACATCAATATATATGTTGACGTCATTTTTGACCTTATATCGATATACATATTTTGATATTTTTTATATATATACATATGGATGTATGTATGATGGGCTCTCTCGTTGATATTGGCGCATGAGGGTTCAATTCGTTTGGTACATGAAGCATCAAGTTTGTGCCTTGTGTACACCATCAAGCCTGCCTTGTATTTGAATAGCTGGCTGCTGAGGAAGCATTTGAAATCAGAAGCCGCTGATGCAGACCCAGATTCTGAAGTTTTATGACGAGTGTGAATCTTCAAACCAGCTTTGGATTTTCAGAACAAATGATAAATTGATCACTTGAATGTGGTCACAGATGGAAAAAAATAGTATGAAAGATCGAGTTTTAGTTCCCAAACTGAGTGCATCAAAACGTTGGAGGCGAGTCTGCTCAAAATTGGTAATGCAAAGATAAGTTGTCTTTCCACTCCATTCATTCTAAAGAAGACAATTTGATTGAGTCAACTGGTATGTTAGCTGATCCAAGATTATACTTCAGTTTGTCTTTATAACAAAGAAGAGGCCTTCTACCGATTCTTGCCGCCTCAAGAAATGCTTTTCGGTATTCTGCTATCTTCCATTAAAACAACATGACTAACCCATCTTAACTGTGAATGAATCAAAAAGGATTCAGTCCAGCCAATGCTAGTTTTTTTTTAAATATCTGTGTTGAAAATACGATATTTGAGAGTGTATTGATGGATTGTACGAAGGCAGCGCTTGTGAAAGACATCAAGTTTCTCAGTGTGCGCTCTGTATGGCGCCCAGGATTCAGATCCATAAAATAAGGTTGTAAAAACAACAGCACTGTACACACTTACCTTTGTGTTAATTATAAATGCCCCTTTCATTCAAGAAATGATGACGAAGTTTGCCAAAACATCCTGCATCTTGCAGATTCTGCTGATAATTTCGCAATCAAGAGATGAACCAGTGTTCAGCTTAAATCCGATATATTCAAATGACTTAACATACCTGAGACATTTACCTATCTTTCTCTCTCTCTCTCTCTCTCTCTCTCTATCTATCTATCTATCTATCTATATATATATATATATATATATATGCTAAAAATGTGCCTCCTATATATATATATATATATATATATATATGACAATTCGTCACAATATATATATATATATATATATATATATATAGTGATGAATTATCTTGATGCGCCGTGCCAAGACTGCTTTTTTTTTTCAGAGGTTTACTCATAAAAAGATATTTTGGTTAGATTTTCATGAGTTTTATGGCACAATTAAAGGCAATAAAAATAAAATCAACTGCCTGAAAATGATACAACATTAAAAAGAAGTCAACATAAAAACAATCACCTGTAGAACCACTGATATATCACAATATTGAATTACCTGAAGTATCATAAAATAAGAAAAAACAGGGACAGAACATATTAAAATTAACCCTGATGAGTGAAAACATCATAAAAGTACCTTCATGAAACTTCAAAGTCAGCATGATTCTACTCAGTTAAGTTACAAATTTCAGCACATTTATCACACACACATACACACACACACACACACACACACACACACACACACATATATATATATATATTGGCATATATAGTCAAGTGCAGTAGTGATTGTGGAACGCTAGAGAGCAAACTCAAGCATCGTAATTACTGACCAATCTTTTCACTCGGCTATAAATCACTGACTGCCTATGTATCTACATATCAAGTTGGGGGACATTATTTTTAATTAACGACTTTCTTCAGATATTAAGTTTTTTTCCCTTTCTAACAACACTTCTGTTTCTATCTGTCTATCTGGTTGTTTTATTTTGTTTGTTTTTCTTTCAAACTGATCTCTGTATCTGTCCTCAAAAGGCTAAACGAAAAAGAAAACGCAGAGGAAAATGCTCTGAAGATCAAATCTTTTCAAAATCAGAGATTGATCAGTTTCATAATTTTTTTTTAATTTTATAAAAGTGGTGGGGCAACCGAGGGCGCAGCGAAAATTCTGGTGGGGTCTTGGCCTCTTCGTAGAATTCCGACTGGTCGGGTGCTATTGCTATTTATCACGCGGTTCTCGACAAAATTCAAAGAAGGATCTGCAATGTAATAAATCCTGACGTGATGTGGTTTCCCTCTGTCTTGTTTACAAATATTTACATGGCAGCTGCTCTGACGAGCTTTTTTACCTGATGCCCTGACTACACGAATATAAGCGTGCTTCTAAATTGACATCTAGGTTACGCCCTTTTACAGTTGAAATAGTTAAATTTAACCGCTACTCTAACAATTTCGTTTCTCACACTTTTCGCTTGTGGAACTCTGTTTACTAGCTACCGTGAGAGCTGCAATCTCTAAAAATTTAAATGCAACATCAATTCTCATCCATCATTTATCTTTTCTTAAACACCCCCTGTATTCAGTCTTTTTCCTCACTGTAATCCCCTATGCACTAATGGTGGCAGTCTCACCTTGCTTGGGGTGAAATGGTTTATATATATATATATATATATATATATATATATATTAATTGATTGTTTAATACTTAGTTTTTGGTCCTAATAGAGTTAGACCAGTACACATTTGTATTAAAAGTGTTCTATACAATTATATTGTAGAACTTTTGAATATTTTCCATTTTTAAACGAGTTATTTCGCTACCCAGGTTTCTACCATGAGTGGTGTCGTCAGGTGATTTTTAATAATTTTACCTTTTACCGTTTTTCTTTTTAAGAATGCTCTTGTAATGGTGTTTTATTTGAACATTCACGTGGCAGAGAATTTATGAATGCGCATTGTTTAAATTCGAATTATGACGTTTACATCCATGTTTGTATGAACCTAAGAGGTATTTCTTAGTGTGGATGCATTTAGTCATAATTTCTGTTCTTTCATTTAACAGTTCATCTTTATTTGGATATGTCATAATTTTTAATATTTCTTCTTGGCACACCGTTGTAAGACTTGGCTGTTTTTACAATGCTCCACGTTATGTGTGGATCTTTTTCATATTTTGATTTCAATTTCCAGACGTGGTTAACCAATTTTCTATTGTTTATTTAATTTTGCTATTTTAAATGTAGATCTGTGGTTGAACCACCTGGTCTTAAAGGTGTCTTTGGTTGAGCCCAAATATATTTTGTTTTGGCCATCTGGGTCATGTACCTCTGCCTTATAAATTATTTCTTTTGTGTTGCAGAGACCTTGAAGTGGACATTTATTTTTGTCCCTGCAGTTGCATTCTTTGTTGGTGGTTTTGTTTTGTACGATGCTATTTAAGTTTCTGGCGTCTTTTTATGAAACTATCTAAATTATTAGTGCTACTATAACTTAGTTTGATTGTGTTTCTGTTGAAAATTTTGTTTAATTCTGATTCTTTTAGAAAGTGCTTATCTATTAGTTTAACAAATACTTGTCCTATTATGGTCTTTACTTCTACATTAAATGGTGGGTTGAACCAGATAATGTTTCGTTTTCTATTGTTGTTTTTGATTTGACTGTTTGGTTGAGAATTATATTGTAAAATTTTTTTATGGCCAGGATTTCTTAGTGTATCCTCATATATATTTTTCTTTTCATTGGATATTGATTTGTTTGACGAATTATTAGATAGTCTCTGTTCTATGCCTTTGTAAATGTGTTTAATTATATTATTTGGATGATTGGACTTTGTATTTATGTATGATAACTTAGTGTTTGTTTTCATGTATGGCGAGACATTTCCAGTTTGTAAATTAAGTTCCACATCTAAATATTGTACCACTTTATTATTTGTGTCCACTGTAATATCAAAATCTAGTTCTTTGAATAATTTAAAAACCTGTTTCCTTATTTTATCATTCATTCTTTTGTTGACTGGTACTATTATTAATCTGTCATCTCTATATAATCCGTGGTTGTCAATATGGATTATTTTGTTTATTTTGTTTAAAATGTATATTCCCATCAATTCTGAGATTTCTGCTCCATCATACGATTCTTGTGGTACATCGAATGCTCCATTGTTGGATTTCTTGATCCATGCTATACCTTTGTGGAAAAGTATAGATATTCGGCAATGTAATATTATGTCATTATGTTCTGATGGTATTTTTATGTACATTTTAACAAAATTAAATGCTTCCAGTAAACCTTTCTCAGATATTGATGAGTAAAAGTTTTTTATATCATATTTGATGAATGTGTATTTACTTTTGCATTTAATTTTTGGAACCAGGAAATAAAATCACTAGTGTTTTTTTCGACTGGTTTGCTTGAGTGGCTGTTCTTAATAAGTCGCAAATATTTTTTAATATTTGATGGCTTATTTTGTCCACTTCTGTTTTTGTAGGATTAATTAGTCTGTATGATGGATTGTTGCTAAATCATCTTTGAGGTATTTCACTGTAACGAAAGCTTGTTTGCCAGTTAATATTTATATTTTATTACTTAAATTTAATTTGTCTGTGATTATTTTAGCATCATTATTGATATTTTCAATGTATGAATCTGGGGCTTTTTTGTAAGATTTAGTTAGTTCTTCTAATATTTTTTCATATATGTTTGGGTTTATTTGGTATGTATTTCTGAATTTATCTTATTTAATAAGGATGTTTTGTGCTTTTTTTCATTTTCTTTACTTCGGTATTTAATAATTTCTGGAATTTGTTTTCGATTTTTTTAAAATTTGATATTGTCTAAACTATTTTAGACAATATAAAATTTTTAAAAAATCAAAAACAAATTCCAGAAATTATTAAATATCCAAGTAAAGAAAATCATGTCTTTTTCAAAAGTATTTCATTCTTTGATTAAATGGGGATAATTCGTTGTTTTAAAATTGAAATTACTTACATTTTTATCTTTTCTTATTTTTGTAGTTTTATTCTAAAAGAAAAAATCTAATTCTTATTAAAAATTGTTCAATATATATATATATATATATATATATAATTTTTAAAATATTGAATACAGAAAAATACCGAAGTTTGACAAATGAAAAACGTTTTTTTGAAAATAGATTTCCTGACGTGTTTCACCATTCAAGAATTCATCATATCCAAAATATGATAAATATAGTTTTAAGGTATGCTATATTTATGGCTTTAAGTACTAATTATCAGGTCATTTACATACGCTCTTTCTCATTTCTCAAACTGCTGAAAATCTTTGTTGTGATTCTGCATCCTATTATATATATATATATATATATATATATATATATATATATACAAAATTATATATATATATATATATATATATATTAATAAATATATATTGTCCTACGTTTATGGCGCGACTCAAAGTTTCGTGCCTTATGCAATCATCTGGTGCATATTTCAAACTGACATTTTAATAGATTTGAATTTAAGGTCACTCGATGTTCATGGGAATTAAATCTTATAAAGTTACGTTACTGTTTTTTAATAACAAAATTAAAAATTGAAATATTCTACAGTTACATCTGAATAAAAATTTAAAATTTAAAATTAAAGTTAAAATTAAAATGAAAAATAATAAAATGCAAGGAGAAAAAATCAAAGGGCCGTAAGTCATGATTCGTAAAAAATTAAATATTCAAATATTACATGTACATAAAAAATGTAGGGAAAATTAAAATTTTAAAATTTAAAATTTAAAATAAAAAGAAATTAAGATAAAAGAAAAATGATAAGAAAAATGAAGAGGTAAAATTTAGAATTAAGAAATAAAAATGTAAGGAGCAAAAATAAAGAGGGGTTTAATTCATAATTGTTAAAAGTAATATTGCAGGGGAAAGAAAGTAAGTAAGAAAGAAAGAAAGAAATAAGCAAACATAAAGATGGATCTATATTAATCTAGGTCGAAGAATTTAAATAAGTAATTTTTCTATGACAGCATGAAATCATTAAATCACTTTTTATTAAGCAAATTTGGATTTTTGATATAGTTTATAGATTACATTTATCTCATTTTCCATTGTAATGCTTGGATTTAGCTACGATATTCCAGGTAACACACACGCACACACATACACATATATCTATTCTTATTAAAAAGTCAATAGGTACTATGTTATATAAACTGTAAAAAGCGACTACAGTTATTACAATCATTAAATATAGCAAACATTATGCATAGGATGTGCGCAGCGTTGAAATAAATACCAGCTCGGAATGAGAAAACGAAAGGCTGAGTTCGAATTCCAGTGAAATTCACTTCATTTACTTCCGCACAAATACCCTTGGGAATGATATAGATTCATCTCTTCTCTGTTCAGCTATGGGGTAAATAGCAGGATATAGCCTTGGTTGGCGGCCTGTCTATCGCAGTAAGTAATGGTAACCTACTGCAGAAAAATCTTCAATGTCTCGAAAGAGACATGATCAACCAAGCGTGAATTACATATGGCAATTAACTGACTGAAGTATAGCAAAATAAACAGCCAACCATCAATAGAATTATATATAATTTAGAAACGACCATTTTACATATATCTGAACTGAAATTAAGCGCAAAATAAATCTGAATTTTCTTCTTGAAAAAAGTTTATATATATATATATTTTCTAGAATATTAATTTCTGTTAATATTCTGTTAAATATAAGAGACAATGAATGTCTATTATGTTTAATCATGAGCCGTTCTAAACGTCGTATTTTTGCTTTAATTTCAGTTGAAAATAAAGACAAAAATTCTCCAACATTTGGAATAATTATTTAAAGCTTAGAAGAAAACCAATAAATAATTATCCAAATGTTGGAGAATTTTTGTCTTTATTTTCAACTGAAATTAAAGCAAAAATACGACATTTAGAACGGCTCATGATTAAACATAATAGACATTCATTGTCTCTTATATTTAATAGCATATGTCTAGAAAATTACTTGCTGCCTCAATATACTATATATATATATATATATATATATATATATATATATATATATATATATATATTAATTCGGAAATCCTGAAAAAGCATTAGCGAATCAGTTGGTATAAAACGCCTGATGATATTGAAAGGTTGCGTAATAGACTGACTTACAAATCTAAATATTTGAAAGCTCTACATTATATATGCATTGAGCACTTCTTCTAATACAGCTGTATACTAGTCTAATTTAATTTAGACATATAACTGGTTAATTATATATATATATATATATATATATGCAAGATATGCTTGATATCGTCCAACCATGATGCGTCAAAAGGAAAAACTGGCAAAAGCTGGAACACCGTCAGTACTTAAATGCAACATCTGGAAATGCAACATCTGGAAATGCAACATCTGGAAATTTTTGAATCTCAACAACTTTAGTTCAATGTAATCAAACTTGGAAAGATATTTTCATCTGAATGAGTCCAGAAATATAGAAAGTAAATCGTAACACTAAAATATAATATTGAATTTTGATAGCGGCTCGGATGAATTTCTAAAAATAGAGAAAGGAAAGCGGGAAAATGAATGATGGACGAAAGACAATATTTTAAATAACGATCAAACAGTGAAAAAAGTGTATAACTTTTTGTTTAGTGTAGTGTGAATCCTGGAAGGAAAAAGAAAGGTGAAACAAAAAGCAGAATGTAATTTTAGCAAAAAATGTATGGGAAATAAAGATTATTATTATTTGAACAGTGTATAGAGAAATAAACAAAGAAAATAGATCGATATTGGAGCAGAGAATTCATTTATACGCATGTAGGCGTATAAGCTGTTATTAGACTTTTACGAAAAACTGTGAACACATTTCAGTAAAAAATGGTATATATCTTAGTTGGAGAGAGCAAATCAGAAAATATAAAATGTAAAGAATGTATAACAAAGAGAATATCTCCAAAAATCTGGGCTAAAAGCAATTATTCGTTAACACATGAGTACAATGAAATCCTATTTATAGTTTCCTTTTGCATATTATATGCTCCCTTTTGCGCATGCGTGTATAGTCATTTGCTTGAGTAATCTCTGATACGACTTTATATACTTTTATACGTTTGAGTTAGGCCAAAGGAAAATGGAATTAGAATCTGTGAATTTTCCTTATTCTTCCCTCGTTTTTCTATTATTTATTCATTTCCTGTTTTTTCCTTCCAATTTCGTTCTTCTTTTCGTTATTCCTTATTTGATTTCAATTCTTCGTAAAGTTTCCTTTTTCCTCCTTCTTAAATCTTTCCACTTATTCTTTTTTTTTTTTTTTGCTTTATTCTCTGTTACTTCCTTCTTGGATTTCTTTCCCACTGTCGATTTCGCCAATGTTTTTCTTATTCTTCTGTTCCTCTTACTATTACCATCAGAGGTCTTCTGCCTGGAAATATGTTGCATAAATGGAATATGTTCGCCAAAATAAACTAGATATTGGACAAAACAATCGTATCAGTCTTCAAAGAGTTACAAAACAATGTTTCAAAAAAAAAAAAAAAAAGGTGGTAAGAAAACCGACAACAGCAATGCCAGAAACCAAATAATAACAAAAATAGCACCGATTCAGAGTGGAAGAGTTTGTAATCGAGACGTTGTCCACGCTTCGATTTGTTCATCTTGTTTCCATGTTCAGTTACTCTTTTCCCTTGCGCCTCAGTCGTAACACTGTCTTTGATCTCCTCTCACTTCATTTGCAATGTTCGAAGCAGAACACACACACACACACACACACACACACACACACACACACACACACACACACACACACACACACATTATGTATACATCAATGTTATAAGCCAGTTGATATTTCTATACGCCATTGTTCTATTTTATTTATCAATTCCGTTTGTAAGACGGTTTGTGTAATATATACACCAAAGATATGTTTCGCCAAAACTTGGTTGACTAAAGAATTTCTGGAAGGTAATATTTTTAAGTTAGCAGCATTTGTAATTACAGTTCACAATATCAAGGGATAAATAATAATAATAATAATAATAATAATAATAATAATTACATGAATAAAAATATAATTTTTACGTATCTCTACACATAGTTTTGCAAATTTTGAGACACACTCACCACGAGGCAAAAGTATTTTTTATTTATTTTCATATATTGCATTTTTTTTTAAAGGAAGCTAAATTATGACATAAAATTAGGGACCACCCCAAAGAACACGATACATAAGGTATAAAATGAATTTTATATCAAAAGCTTTTATATCGATTTTAACTTCACGCTAGTGGATTAGACATAATATTTCCAAATACTTTACTCTATTTCAGAAACTAATTTAAATTGACTGGAAATAGTTGTTTATTTTTTAAAAATTCTGACTAGGGCTCTTATTTTTCCGTCTTTCATCGCAAGGTATTTCTATTTATTAAAAACCTTACAAAAATAAAATAGACTTTTCTAAAACTTTGAGGAATATTGACGGGTTTAAAGTATAATTAATCTGATTTGAAACAAATAGTATTTACATTAAGTTTAAAGTATCGCAGAAATGTATATTTTATACGACAATAGCTGTAGTTTTAACCTGACATTAACTGTTTAAACGTGTTGACAGTGTGATAACAGATCTAATGTTGCTTTACGGTGACGTTACGGCAAAACATAATTTAAGAAATTGATGTGAGCGCCTTTTTCATATAATTTTAAAGTATTCTTTAAAATTTTGGAAAATACTCTCCGTAATCGTTTTATTCAATTTTAGAAATATTGATTTTAAATTTACTATAGTCATCGCTTTTATTTTTCTGACACTGTCGTGTATAGTCACCCGTAAAAAAAAATTTAAAAAAATAATAAGAAAAAATAATAAGAAAAAATTTTCACGTTTATACACACAAAAAATTCAAAACTCTTTGATAAATTTTGGTGTTTGATGATTTGTATTAAGATTATTATTTATGATTATGTAAAATATGGTTAGTAAAAATAGTTTCCAACTAATAATATCATCTAAAAGGCTGAAATTAACACAAAATTTTAAAAGCTTTAAAACTCAATAAATGTTTCTAATTAATACATAAAAATAAAAATGTTTTGGTAAAAATTCATTATATAACGAAAACGTTTTTTTTAGATGTTAGTGTCTTTTATATGACTTATTTATGAAAGGAGTTAAAAGATTTTCTAATTAAATAGTAAATAGCTTTTTTTTTTCATTTCTTTTTTTTTCATTTTTTTATGATTCAGAGAGAACGGGAAGTCTTACCAAGTATAACAATCTCAACAATACTAGATACACAGATTACGCAATGCTGATAGAAGACACAGAAAGGAAAATACAGGACCCACTACTGAAGAGAAAGCGAGAAATAACTAAACATTAACTCCAAGAAAAGTGAATACATAGTCATCGACAAAAAAAAAAGAGCCAAATGCTAACTACAAATCGGAGATACTAAAATCAACCATGTGCAGAAATTTAAATATCTGGGAAATATTCTGACAGAAGACTGAAAGTATGACACTGAGATCCGAAGAAGCATTAGCATGACTAAATGTGCATTTCAAAAGCTAACTAGAGTATTGAGAGACAGGAAGATTTCGTTGGAAACAAAGAAATGAGTACTGAATTGTTATGTGATATCCACCCTCTTATGTAGTAGCGAATGCTGGACAATCTCATCAAAGATGAAGAAGAGACTCGAAGTAACAGAAATATGGTTCTACTGAAGGATACTGAGGATAAGATTGACCGAACATGTGAGCAGCGACAAGGTTTTGGGGCGAATGTAAACGAAAAGAATTCTTATACACCCGGAAGAGACAGCTGAAGTTTCTGCGACACATGATGAGGAAAGAGGGCTTGGATGATCTAATACTCATGGAACGGATACAGAGGAAATCAACGCGAGGCATACTTGATGGTCTTGAGCAAGTGAATTGCTAATCAATATTTAGGAGAGATACAAGGAGGAAAAGTGTTAGGAATAAGGGTAAGTAGAAGTCCATGATCGCCTACGTCATGAAGGAACACGGCACATGAAGAAGAAGAAGAAGAAGAAGAAGAACATAGAAAGGAGCGTGAGACGAGGATGTTTATTCTCTCCATATTTAGTCAACCTGAACAGCGATGCTATCCTAAGAGAAATGGGATCCCTCACAGGATTTGTTATCGATGGATGTAACCTTAACAATATAAGATACGCAGATGACACTCTGTTAATGGCCGACCCCGAAATAAAAATACAGAACCTTCTAAGCAGGGTAGTAGAAGAAAGAGAGAAAAAAAGGATTTACTAACAACTGCAAGAAGACAGAAAGTTAATTCATCAGCAAAAAAAAAAAAACTCAAGAAATTAGCCGGTGAAGAATATTAAATATCTGGTAAACGATTAAATAAAGGATAGAAAAAGTGACACCGAGATCCGAAGTACACATTGGACTAGAGATAGAAGCATTCCAAAAGCTAAGCCAGGTGATTAGAAACGGGAAAATTTCGTTAGAAACAAAGAAATGCGTGTTAGTTTTTTATGTGATATACAATGATATACTCTTATATGGCAATAGATACTGAACAGTCTTCACACGGATGAGGAGAAAACTGGAAATGTGCCTTCTACAGAAGAATATGGAGAATTCTATGGACAGAGTGAGTAACGTAAAGAACATTCTAATCAGAATCTAGAAAAGAATACTGAAATTCCTTAGGAAGGATAGCTTAGAAAACTTACCCTTCACAAGGCCATATTGAAGGTAAAAGAGATAGGGAAAAACAGAAAATCATTTACCTGATGCTCGTTGGCAAATGAATGGCGGAAGCGGTGTGGGAGCCTTAGCAAATGAAGAAAAACAGCGAAGAGCTACAAAAGATAAAAATTGTGGAGAGCCATGATCACCTGAAGGGACGTGGAACAGAATAAGTTATCACATGTAAAGGATTTTTCAAGGGGTTACAGAGTGTAGAAGAAGTGAGCAGAAAGAAAAAAAAAGAGTAATCAGAAGGACAGTAGATAAGGATTGTCATTGCATTTAAATTTTTCAGATTAAAGTTGGCTAGAAAGCATGGACCCACAAGCGAGAGGTACGAGAAAAGAAACTGTGAGCATATAACTTAAGGCTACATCTAGCCAGCTCAGCTGAAAAAAATCGATAAGATCTCGACTCAAGTCTAGTATTGTACTTACATTCATAGTCTAGGTACCAAAGAGCTCATTCGAACAATTACCACGAAACGACTTTTAAAAAGTCCAGAGAGGCCACCTTACGGTGGTGGGTAAGTGACTGAAACCGAACCGCCAGAACAGGACAAAAAATATTGCTGATTCTTCTTTGGATCATATCAAGCAACTCAAAGGAAATAGCATGGGCACTGGAAACATGGACGAACAACTTATAGATGTGTAAGATAGATTCAAGAGAGAGAAACCTTGCTTCGCACGACACAAACAAACAACTTTCTTAAAAGCTGACCTAGTAATGGATTCAATATAGTCTTTCCTCTTTATGTCAGCTGAGAACGTTAGCCCAAGAAGATGCAACGAGTCTTTTCTACAAATATTTTCACGGCTTCTGCCCTGATGAGCTTTTTCAGCGAAACCATTTAAATGTAACCGCAATTTCTACTTCTCTCAGCTTATTTGCTCGCATTTCCCGCTTGTGGAATTCCCTTCCATATACTTGTTTCCCTGAAAGCTACAATCTCCAAGAATTTAAATGCAAAGTCAATTGTCATCTCTTATCTTCTTCACTCACATCCATCCTTTTCTCTGACAACGTTTGTATCGTGTTCTTCCTTTCCACTCCACTCTCAGGCAACCCTCTTCACACATGTATTCTCATCTTTTCCTTACTCATTCTCTGACTCCCCTGTACATGTTCCTCTTTCTCATCACTCATCTCTTCTGTAACACCCTGCGCACCAGAGGTAGTTGTGCCTTGCTTGGGGTGAAATGATTAAAAAAGTCACTTTCCTGGAGGTTAGCATCAGCCATGATGAAAGGCAACGATAAAAGGCAGAGAGGGGGTCTCTCAGATAATTAATGGAGAGAATTTTAGTTTTGGAGGCGTTAAAAGTGACAAGACATCTTTTGCCCCTGTTGGACATCAGCTTCCATTTTCATCTTACCGGGCTGATCAGCCTTACTATCAAAGCAGGAGTAAATGTTTATGCCATCAGTGTAGATGCCAAGTTGAGAACTGATGTAATCGAGACGCTCATTAATGAAAATTAAAAACATAGTAAGACCATGAATATGGTCTTGGGAGACACCAGTGTTAGTACGGAAGAATATAGACAAGCGTTTGTTCAGGATATCCTTCATTTCACGATTTGATAGGAAAGACTAGATCAACTCAAAAAATGTATCCGGAGACACGGAAAACCATTCAGTTTGTAGAGAACACCTGTATGCCAGAATTTGTCAAAGGCTTTTTGATATCCAATGCTACAGCCCGGGCTTCATCGTTTTTATCTAGAGCATGATTTTCACAATTATCGTCAGTACATCAGCAGTTGACCTAGAGAAACGAAAGTCGTATTGTTTGTCTGAGAAAAGGCCCCGCGATGAGAAATGAAAACCTAAATCAGCATTGATTAGGGCTTCTAGGAGTAGGTAGATATAGGCCGATAGTTGGAAGGATCGGACTGCTCACCAGAGTTCTTAAAAAGAGACAACAGATGATAACTTCCGGCAGTGACGAAAGCAGGTGCCAACAAGGCATTTATTATACATTTTACAAAGAACAGGAGCCAGTTCTGAAGCACACATAATGTCTATTACAGGGATACTATCGGGACTATATCCTTTGTGGGGGTCTAGGTAAGAATTGATAGCATAAACCATTGAAGGGGTTATATGCATATCACTCAAAAGAGTCTTAGTTCTTGGAGGGAAGTTAGGCAGGGATACTCTACATGAATAGAGAGCAGTATGCGAACCTCGGCAAGAGCCAGAAGAGGAAGTAATATATAAGTCAAGTGTCCCTCGTTTTTGTTATGGAAACGAGTAGGGAATTTCATGATTTGAGTAAGGGACTTGGTTGGCATTGGAAAAGTTTAATGTCTGAATACCGGCAACAACAGTTCTTTTAGAATGTTTCAGCCACACGTTATACAAAGATGTTCGCACATGGATGAGAAAATCCCTTTTCTATAATGTCAGCTATCATGTCGAATATACTTCAGTCCTTGGAAGAGGAGAAGCGATAAAGGAAAAAGAGATAGTTAACAGAGTTTATTAACGAAATACTGAAGCACATGAAGGAGTTGTCAGAGATCTCGAGGATAATTCCTTGGACACCAGAAGATTACCCAAATGTAAACACCAAGGCCATGCATATGAATGAAAAATGTGACCAACCAGTAGGAAAAAAGTTACATCAAAATATGTGAAGTTCGAAAATGGGAGACTAACTACATAAGTACATAAATGAGTGACTAACGATTCTAATAATGAATCTTACTCTTTATAACTTTTCTCTGTTTAATATTTTTGCATGCAGTTTTCAACATTTAAATTCTGATATCTTTTATCATTTTTGTCAATCAAACTTTGCTTATCACTTATCATTTTATCAGAATTGATAATCAGAATTAATTATAAATGACCATTTTTTTATTTTTTTAATCAATTGCATATAAATTTTTTCTTTTTAATATTTTTGAAAGCGGTTTTCAGCATTGAATTTATATTAAATTAATAGCAATGCCTGGAAATGTCATGGATTACATGGAAAAATACGCGTATGAAAAGTAATATTATTAAGATTATATTAAGCCTAGAAAAGAACAGGACAAGTTATTCTAGTGAAGTAAAAAATAAGAAATTTCTTACTTAATATATTGCAGCTAAAAATAAATTCTGAATTATTTTATCTGCAATAAGAAATTTCTTATTTTTTACTTCACTAGAATATCATGTCCTGTTCTTTTCCAGGTTTAATAACTTGTCCTGTTCTTTTCCAGGTTTAATATAATCTTAAGAATATTACTTTTCTTGCGCGTATTTTTCAATGTAATTACATATATTTTTCAATGTAACTGCATATATTTTGTTTGCGGACTTTTCACTAAAATTAACTTAAATCGCATAAATCATTATTTTATCGTTTATTTCTATTTTGTTCAAGATAATTCTTTCCATAAACATTTAAACCGTAGCCTCCAAAGTATTTTTTTAAATTACGAGCCGTTACACCGTCCACACATCCAAGCTTACAGCAGCGTAAGCAAATGCGCATGCGTGCTTGTGACTCCACCGACGCATGAACGAAAGATCAGTAACTGTAAGTCCAGTTTCTTCCAAAGTTTCACTATTCTTTACCTATTTTTTGATAGCACAATGTGGGATATTTAAAAACGAAGATAATGGAAAGAAAAGGAAAAAGAAAATAGATTAATTTGGCTAGATTACAAAAAGTTATTCCAAAATATAATTAAAATTTTTTAAAACTATTAGCGTTTCTCGTTAATGCGCATGGGCCCCAACAACGTTAATAAACCCAGGCCGATAAAATCATAATGGATGAAACGCGTCACAAATAAACTTTTTCTATTTTGTCTTACAATTTCTTCAATATATATATATATATATATATATATATAGTCATCCGCAGACAGATCTGTACGGTTAGACATCCGATTGCTTCTAGCCAGGATTAAAACCCGACCGAATTGACATCAGTCGGCGATTCTACATTCCTGGTGAATAGTGGTGGTAGCGTTCGCCGACCATAACTAAAAGTTCCACGCGTTCTCATCAGGTGGTCAGCAACTCTTATTTGTGAAAATGGGTATTTTTCAAGATGTTACAAGGGTAGTTGATGCGTACATAACATGAACACAGGAACCAAACGCACAGAATGGAGAAATGCCCATTCAGTCGAGAATGCCGTAAAATCACCATTATTTGGAGGGAAATACCAGAAAAAATTCACAGCCGTAAAGAAAGATAATTTTTAGGAAATAATTTTTCATTTATTAATCAGACATATTTAATTTATTTAAATACAGGGTTCAGTGCAAAATTTAAGTCACCCGAAGAAGGTCGGAGACTACAATGGTCGAAACGTCGTGAATATGACAACAGAGATGAGGACAACAATCCGAACAATGTAAATAATCTAATTTATTTGTTTAAACGTTAGTTTTAATGGACACTCGTGTGGATAGCTGTTCTTTTTTAATTATTTATTAAAGAGAATATTTATTTATTTCTATCTACTGACCTGAATATTCGAGAAATCTCTTAAGAAAAAAAAAATTGAATCTGCGTTCCCTAGGAGAAACCGCTCTTAGAAATGACGTGCTCTAACCATTCGGCCATGTAAGACCTCCTGATCAAACAAATCTCGAATATGAACACATCTCTTTCCCGATTCTCTAAACATACATATCTGCTCTGTTTCGTGCCCTTACGTAACCAAAAACATTTTTTAGGATTTAATGTTTAATTTATATAGCAATAGGCTTAGATAGATTGCTTATTACCTGGTTAACACTCTTCCCCGGTCTTTTGAGCAGGAGTAGAGATCTATCCCTTGTTTCCTGTTTAGGATTGGGTTTCCGGCTCTTTCTAAAGTTACTTCAACTGTGTATTTATAACGTCTACGCCTAAACTCTGAATTTTTTTTTTTCAACGGGTGCAGATAGTTTTGCCTATCATCCTGTTCACACTCTTCCCTGGTCTTTTCAATAAGAGTAAAGTTTTATCCTTTGTTTCTTGCTTACGTTTGAGTTTACAGTTCCTTCTAAAGTCTTCTCATTTTCTCTCGCTCCCAGTTACTCTCGCTTCCTGGTGACATTATCGCCTTACTTGGAATGAATTCACACACACACACACACACACACACACACACACACACACACACACACACACATATATATATATATATATATATATATATATATATATATATCAGGCTTTTGAGATTTGAGAGAGCGAGGGGAAATTTACTCGCCCCAAAATGATTTTACTTGACGGACTCCATTTTCTTAAAAAGTTGCTTTACGTAAACATAGGGTGAATCGCTGATGGAAAACCAAAAATTAAAATTTTATTTAAAATTTCGAACGTGTTAAAAAGGATTTAAAATTAAAAAAAAATAATAACAATAAAATTTCATTTTTCCTCTTAACCCTCTAGGGCCCATTCGTATCATATTTGATACAGTATTTCCCTATAAGGAAACATTTGGTATTTCCCTATAAGGAAACATTTGGTATTCATTGACTGAGCAGTCAGTACTGCTTTCATTTGAAATTTATAAAATATTTCTCTTAAAAAATTTTTCAGGAAAATATTTCTTTCAAGGCTTGTTTTCATACTGTATCAAATATGATACGAATGGCCCTAGAGGGTTAATAATAGCATTTTGATGATAAAACTTTGTTTTTATTAAGTTCGAGCTCTTTAAACATCATGATATGCTGTTATTTTGGGAATTGAGTGGAGGTACTTAATAGTTTCTTTCTTCTGTTTAACTACAACTTCCATCTCATAAATGATAAAAATAACAAATTTGATTCTCTCAACGTTTTTCTATAAAAAAAATTACTTACTTGTATAATTTGTTTTTCAGTACGTGGTTGAAAGAAGTATGCGTATTTTTTTTCTTAGTTCAAATGTTCGTTTTTACTTTTCGTAAGCGGGGAGGAAATATAGTATAATATTTTTCCGAATAAGTTTCCAAAAATATGTGAGCGTCTTTAGTATGGGTGACAGAGACATTTTGGCTCCACTCTGGAAGCGTTAATTAAAAAAAATGTTTCCACTGACCTAGACGATAAAAGCCAAAAGTTCAATAATGTCATTGTAGGTCATTCTAAGTAACTTGTGAATTTTCAATGGCATACTTTTGGGTTGTAAAAGGAATCAGATTTCCTTTTTTATATTTGAAGTAACACGTTTCATGGCGAGATTTTTAATTGACCACGAGCGAGTAAAGCAATAAACTTTAATCGCCCAATTAAGTTTTTAATTGACTGAGTCGATCGAGTGAGTGAAATCAAAAGGCTATATATATATATATATTGTTTCTCGCGTTTTCTTTATGATTTTGTTTAAATTTATTACCTAGTAGCTTTTCGTCATTTATATCCTCTATTTCCCATCTTTATACATCTTTATTTATCTAGATGTGCATTGTGGTGCAGCTGATATAGGCTTGGAACGAGAAATCGATAAGCCGAGTTCGAATTCCTGTTGAATTCATTGCATTCACTTATGCACAAATACCATTGGGAAAGGTATTAACCTGTCTCTTTCCTTCAGTTATGGGTTAAATAACAGGGCAAATTGGGTTCTATAGCCTTGGCTGGCAACTATCTACCGCAGAAAGTAATGGCAACCTACTGCGTATAACAGAATTTCAGACAAATATATCTCTCCAGATCTTTGATAGAAAATTTTAAGGGTTGTTTATAAAATCAAACAAAATAATAGTATAGGATTGTAGACCCCACCCCCGAGGGAGTAATAAAGCCACGGCCTTACCACACTTTTCGCTGCTACTGCGCTTTCCGTATCAAGGAGATTTGTATGGGATGCTGTTGAAAGCCTCACGCCCAAATGTTTTATTGATTCAAAGTTGTCTTACCCCACACCAAACTGGTTGCCAAACAAAGCTTGATAGTCAATCTGTGCTGTTACTACCCTTCGGCTAAGAGGATAATAGATGGATTCATGCCTTTCCCATGGGTATTTGTGAGAAAGCGAGTGCAATTTTAAGTGCAGTTGCTTATCGTAACAACAAGTATTCGAAATTCTGAATCTTAATTATCTGCTCGCAACCATTACAACATGCAACACGCTACTATCTCGACCATATTGCAAGACGAATCGATGTCAATTGGTTAGTTTTTTTTTTCTTTTAATCGTTTCACCCCCAAGCAAGACGATACCGCAGCGGGCTATATAAGAGAGTTTAAGTTTTAGGCAGGAGGAGAGTGAGGGGAAAGACGAACCAGTTACAGGGGGTGTCAGAGAAAGGGCAAGAGAAGGATGTGAATGCAGGAGCGAAGATAGTGGCGAAGGTAGAGAGAAAGGAAAAGAACAAGATACACCGTGCGATGTAGTCAAGTGAATAAGAGTTGCCATAGGTGATACACGTTTATGCAATCACGCCCATTTCGATCCATGGCCGCTAGGCAGATTTTCCTGTAGTATGTTGTCTTTCAGCGGTAGACTGGTGGCCAAACAAGGTTATAGAACCCAATCTGTCTTGCTATTTAACCCATAGGTGTGGGGAGAAGAGATAGATAACAGCGAATAACCTTAGGTTTGCATGTAAGTGATTGCAACGAATTCAACTGGAATTCGAACTTGGCTCTCCGATTTCTCATTACGAGCCGATATCTATTGCACCACAATGCACAAAAGGTAAATTGCATCTTATGGAGATAATTTAAAAATATGATGCTAATATTCATTTTAAGGATTTTAAATTTAACGCGTACAAGCATGTTTTTCGTTACCTTTTACGTAAGCAAAAGGGTAAATTAGTTGCCTACACTGTCGAGCATCTTGAACATTAGATAAATAGAAGAGAAAGAGAAAGAGAAGAAGAATAACAATGCGAAGTATAAAGAAAGGAGTGATGATTCGAGGCTATGGCAGTAATAAGTGATATTCTCATCTTGTTCAAAAGCTACAGGGCTGCGGTCGGTATGAATGTTTCCTTTGTTTGTATTTGTCGTGTTTGTAGGCCTGTCGTAATTAATCAGGAATATAAGTATGTTGAAGGTTGGAGGGAAGGTGGTTGCTCGCCGGCAAGATCGGTGGTGGCTCTTGGAGTCAAATAACCTGGCCAAGAGACATCACTTGTTTTCCTGATAAAGACCAGTGCTGTACAGTTCTGCAGGGGTTCCTGGAAACGCAAACAGAACGAGTTCAGTTTTTTATTTCTTTTACATTTTGTATACAGATTTATAATTTCTTCGAGCAGTTATTTTATGTCGTTGTTTGTAGTGTTTGTTTGGTAAGGAATGCGTTTGTTTTTTACACCATGCAAAATATTTTGTTGATTTTTTGCCTTTTCATTTTTGATTTGGCAATAGGAATTGAAGAAGCTTTCTTTTGTTTGTCGATAATTTTTTTTTTTGTT
The DNA here is from genome assembly GCA_037127315.1 of Ascarosepion bandense. NCBI lineage: Eukaryota > Metazoa > Mollusca > Cephalopoda > Sepiida > Sepiidae > Ascarosepion > Ascarosepion bandense. The sequence goes on from JBBBDQ010001908.1 coordinate 3,618,468, forward strand.
CTTCTTTGTCGTTGGTAAAACATCGCGATACGTTGTTTGTGTGTACACAAATACATCTACTCTGTGTCAGGTCAGCTCGGAGAGTAAACATTTGATCCGTTTATTCGATTGTAAAACATTGATCAATTAATCGATTGATTTTTATTTTTATTTTGTTGTTTTTTTTTCACTCCCCCACCACCTCTATTTTAACACGTAACCGCGAATTTGGAGAATTGTTTCCTTTTCATTTTCTTCCGTTTGCTTTCCCGCCCAGTATTGCCAAGCAGTCTTTCGAATATATAAAGTAAATACAGACTAGATTCGCTGTTATGACACTTTTATTCATTACTGTCGTCGTCGTCGTCGTCGTCATCGAAATGTACACTTGGAAAGAAAAAAAAATGGTTATAAATAAGCGAACGCTTTCTAATTCTCAAAATTACACAAATTCCAATCGGCTTCCACGGAACTGATGCACATTTTGTTTACTCTAACGTTGACTCATTTCAGAAAACGCAGAAATGTAATAACATTATTGATCATTCTTCATCAGAAACGCTAGATTTTAATTATATATTTAATAGCCCTATCTTGTCAGTAACACATTCTTTAGTTCCTGAACACTGACAATGCATATCTTTTTCTTGTTTTGAATGCATTAGCATAAAAAGGTTTTACAATAGATTTCTATAGTAAAAGTATTTTTAATGCATTTAAGTTATACATCCAATAGACGTATTCTGTTAGAAATGCTTATTTTAATTCCTTGCTATTGACAATCGTTTTTTTTCTTACGTTCATTGCATTTCTATAGAAGCTTTTTTCACAATGGAAATATAGTAAAAGTATTTTCAATGCATTTAGAATAAAATCAAGTATCCCAAAATTCACCAAAAACAGTATAATATGATGAAAAATGGCCCCAAACTTGATAAAAACAAAGTTTTATCGTCAAAAACTTTATGTTATCATTAAGAAAAAAGACAAAAGTATTTTTTATTATTCTATTAAATGCGTTAATCTTTTCTAGCACGTTCTAAATTCTTGGTAAAAATATTGTTTATCGTGTGTCAGTGGATTAGTATGAGGAATTTAGCGTCTATTTTGAAAACATTGTTTTGGAAATTCTTGCAAAAATCAAATAATTGTCGAATGTTAATGAAAGCTTCACGAATTAATAAAATTATTACTCTATTTCTTTTTTAAATCTTGGTAAAAATATTTTTTCTTCATCTGTTTTCCACTAACTTAAATTCTAAGAAATTTCGTAAATTAAAATCTCACCCCCTTCATATTTATATTTATTAAAAGCAGGATTATTTAGAGAATTGAAATCAATTTGTTGTTCTCTAACAAAAACAACATTTACCGAATCGTAAAACAAAAAATGTGGTAAAACTGATATTATTTAATTAGAAAAGCTTAAGGACACTTTTTCGATCAATAATGAAATTTTATAATAATTCTTTCATTAAAAGAAAATTAATTAGATTAATTTACTAAGTTATAAATCAGTTAAAAATCTGTATTAATTGCAGCCTTTTAGATGATATTATTATTAAGTAAAACTATTACTAATCAAAAATGTAAAAGCTTAATACGAATGATCAAAAGCCATTCTCGTTATATTTAATTAATTTTTTTCGCCTTAAGCCTCTATAGAAAAACATTAGATAAATATCAATCTGTTATCAAGCTGTCAAACAGCTTAAATAAACAGCCACTAATGTGTTTAAAAATGCATTTCTGTGGTATTTTAACCTTAAAGTAAACAATATTTGTTTAAAATCAGGTTAATTATACGATAAATCAGCTATTAATCTTCAAATAAAGTTTCAGAAAAGTATATTTTATTTTTGGAAGACTTTTTAATAAAGAGAATTACATTGTTATGTAAGACGACTATAAAAGGGAGTTAATCAACTGCTTTAGAAAAAAGCAAGCAAAAATCTAATTTAAATTAGTTTGAAATACAGCAAAGTATTTTGGTAATTTTAGATATTAAATTTAGTCTATTAGCTTGAAGTTAAAACTAAAATAAAAACTTCAAGAAAGATTTTTTCTTTCTTAAAAATTAATTTTAAACCTTAGATATTATATATCACGATTTTTGTGGTGGTGCAACATATTGTAGATATATTTCTTTAATTCCCGACTCTGATCATCTATTTTCTATTATTTTCAATGCTGTCAAAAATATATCTATATAATATTATATATTCTTATACAATATATATATATATATATATATATATATATATATATATATATATATTAACAAATGTTTAGAAGTACAAAATTTGTATACTATTTTAAAAACAAGGAATTTATTGTTAGTCTCAAAGGCCGTTTCGTCCAACACTTCATCAGGAGAAAAATCACTGGAAAATGAAATAAACGAAAAGAACAGTAACGAGGAAAAGAGCAAAAAAATTATGACACAAAAATTATTTACAGGTGAATTCATCTCTTCTCGTTATAAGTATGTAAATTTATATGTATATTTTTTGCTCTTCATTTTCGTCGTTACTTTTCTTTTCGTTTAATTCATTTTCCAACGATTTTTCTCCTGGTAAAAAGAAAACTTACCTTCATTTTGTGATGGACTTTATCAGGTAAATGCAAAGATTTTATTTTCAAGACAAATCTACCAATTTTTGGAGGCTATGGATAATATTTCTATGGAAATGCCCATCTGAAACAAAATAGTAATGATTAGTAAGAAATAAGTGATAAAATAAAGACTTATACCAAAAATCATAAGTTAAAATTTGTGAAAAGTAACTAAACAAAATGTACGTCCACCCATATGCGAGAATATTATATTTTAGCCTTAAGGACGAGATGTGAATGAGTCTCTGATTAAATATTTTTTAAGACATTGCAAACTGAGTCAAATATCGAACCCATATTTTCATTTTGTTAAATTATTTTACTCCAAGCAAAGCGCTAAACAACTAAGTTACAAGGGGTTATTGTGTTAGAGAATAGGAGAACAAACACTGTTAAATAGAGAGAACAATAAAAACAAATGAGAATTATGAAGACAAAAGTTAACAATTGACATTGCATTTAACTTTTTTACGATCAAAATAAGCGGGAAAGCAAGAAGTTGAAAGAGAGTTCCACAAGCTAAAAAAAATAAATAAAAGAAACTGTTAGCATAGAACTGTTAAATCTCGCCATTTCAACTGGAGAATATTGAGACCTTGCCACTAATTCAGTACTGCGCTTAAATTTATAAAATCTACGTATCATAGAGGAAAGTCCATCAGAACAATTATAATGAAAATATCTATATAAAAAAAAGCACTGGGTAGATACTTTACGTCAGTGAGATCTTGACTGAAGTTGAGATGCCCGATCAGGGCCAATAACATTGCAGGTTTCTTTTTTTAATTCTATCAAGAATCCATAAATATATAGCAGGAGCACCAAACCAGATGTGGAAACAATATTCAATATTAAGTCTGTTTTTTTTTCTTTTTTCTTTTTTTTATTTATAAAAACACTTTAAACTGGCTCGTGAGACTTGGGTCTACTGATTCGTTCGACTCATAAATTTGTGAATTTGTTTTCATTTGCCTCATTAAACAGCAAGCGGTGATGAAGAAACACTGTCGGGTGTTGACTATGCCGACGAAACCTGATCTATAACCCCCTACCAATCTGTTCGGGGCCCTCAGGATACGGTTTTCTGTTGGTCAATAGTTTCTCAAAGTTTTGTAGCGCAAAAAGAAAAGATGACATCAAAGAGCATGGGACATCTGTCAATAACACTCATCTCTTCACTTCAGTCTTTTCCACAGGAGTTTCAATTGACGTATTTACTTCTTGCCTGATGTCGGTCCGTGATTCCTTTCCATGGTGCGCACATATACAAATGTATACTTCATTACGCACGCACATTCACGAGGCGGCACGCATACATAAGCGTACGCGAGTATACGCGTAAACATACACTCTTGCTTTCACAGTGACATATGTACATACACTGGGCTAAAGTTTTACACGCTTTAGCTTCCTTTCTATGTCTCTCATTCTGCTTTTTTCTTTCAATCTTTCAATTTTTCACTTTCTGTTAAATACGCATACATTATTTATCTGTACAAAGCATAAGAGTAAACACATACAAACACTGATTGATACAAGTTCTCTACACTTTTTATAGACAGATAAGGAACAAAATAAAATAAATATGTTGTCAAATGGAAAATGAACAAAATAAAATAGATAGACAAATAGATAATAAACCAAATTAGATAGATAGATAGATAGATAGATAGATAGATAGATAGATAATGAATAGAATTAAGCACATAATGAACAGAATTAGATAGATAGATAGATAGATAGATAGATAGATAGATAGATAGATAGATAGATAATGAATAGAATTAAGCACATAATGAACAGAATTAGAATAGATAGATAGATAGATAGATAGATAGATAGATAGATAGATAATGAATAGAATTAAGCACATAATGAACAGAATTAGATAGATTCAGATAGATAGATAGATAGATAGATAGATAGATAGATAGATAGATAGTAACTTGCAAATATTTTTGTATAAGCGTTACTTTAGTGTTAGTAAATGTTTGACTTGACATCGATGTTTTTGTTTTATTTTATTCCACAGTCAAATAAATATCAACCGGCGCAGTTCGACAAGTACCGCCAAAGAAGAACCTGATTTCAAACAGGAAATGATACTATATTTCCCTTTTTCCGTCAAGGAAATCGCTCTATATCCGAAGCGTGCCGTTACAAACTAGACCTTATCATGAATGTCCCCCGAAGCCTAATTGCTGATGGCAAGCATATATACCCAAATACCCGAAAGTATTTTCATATTTTCTATCTGTAACTTTTTGCACTGCTTATGGAAGTATCTTTGTCATAATAATTGCGGATTTTCCGGAGGTGCTAATAACTATATGTGAGAGTGAATAGTACAGTTAGTACAACATATAAACATTTCCCAAACGTAATGATATGTGTAAAAATGTTATGTTCTCTAAATATTATCGATCTTTAAAGAGATATTGTCAAATCAAACATTGCACATACATAATTAGATATTGTAAATGGTCGTACATTTTGGAATTGGTGGGAATAAATTCTATCTCTCTATTCCTACTTCCTGTACCTCTTAACTATTGTCTGCCCTTTTTATTGCTCAATACTTTATTTAATTTTCCGAAGCCAAAGAAACGTAAGTTTTCATCTATCTATCTATCTATCTATCTATCTATCTATCTATCTATCTATCTATCTATCTATCTATTCAAAAATATTTATTAAACAGCGTTTAATTTTTAAAAATTACGTTAAAATTAAAACAATGCAAGACGTCAGCGTACTTTTCTTTGTGAAAAATAAGTGAAGAGGCAAAAAGTATTTCATTTAGCCGTATTTTTCATGTCTCTTGCTTCGGGCTAGAAAGGACTACAACAAACATACTTCACACTGTGCAATTTGTCGAACATTTGGCGTTATTAAAGATTGTAGCCAACCTCAAAGAATGGATTACTGAACCTTACGTAACATAAAATAGTTAAACCTTTTAACGATGGTTGGAGTGTTTTGAATGAAGCCCTGGGTTAGAACCGATAACCAAATTTGAAGCACAGGCCTCACTTATGCCAGACAACAAAGCTTACTTGAGAGTCAATGAAAACTATTTTTCTTTGAAACTACGGTCATATTATTATCCTGGACTAATTATTTAATTCTTACGAGTTATTGGAATGAAAAATTAATCTTTCTCACATTCAAAATGAAATGGGAGAATAATGATATTTTGACATTTTCTAATATTTCCCAAAATCATCCGGCAGTCATAGTTAACAGATGTCCCCTCGGGGAGGCACCATGTCTTGAGAAACTAGTGGACCTCAAACTTACACCTGATCTCAAGTGTACATCGCACATATATACACTATTCTCCTAGAAAACCATGGTAGTGTTGTTTCATCAACACCGAGCGGACCCTGAATTTTCACCACTCGGGTGTTCTCTGTACTTTAAAGGCTTATTTGGATTTTAACGCAATTCAGACGTCAAGTGTAACTTGTACATACGACCTATCACTAAAGATGATTAAACAATGCTCAGTTCCGAGTACCGCTTCAGTAAGTATGACATGCTATCCTCTACGTTTGCAAGAGCCAGACCAAACCCTAAAATGGGATACTGTTGCCATATTTTGGGTGGGAGCTATCCAGTCCTCCCTTTCCAGTTTCGATAGAGTCCAAACGCGTCTCTGAGTTCTTGTGGACGACAAATTATTTTCTACCCTCCAAACTCTCCCTTTCACTGGCGGGATGTGGCGAGCCTCTTACTCCTTTATCACTACTTCCATGAAAAGTGATCGAACGAACTACATTCTTTGCTTCCACCAGGACCCGTCATACCACTTAAATTGAGACAAACCACCTATATTTCCTCCATATTTTTTCCGAATAGCTTCTACCTGCAAACTACTGCTCTGTGGAACAGACTTCCAAGAGGGTCTCTCCCCAACAGATCACTATACTGTTATC